>CM032422.1:13772526-14291879 GCA_019049465.1 Dryas iulia moderata | reverse complement strand
ATTTCCATTTTCTTCGCTCTGGTGTCGAGGTAAAGCGCGGCGTTCAGTTCCGCCACTTAACACGCAAGCCTCCGAATTCGGCGGAAAGTGGGGAACGGAGTGTCTTAACACTAGGTTCCCTCTGCCTACCCTGCTGTGTGCGGGATACAGCGTGAACTAAAAAAAAAAAAAATAATCAATTATTAATAATTAGTTTTATGCTTTTTCCCACATATCAGGATAGTCAGGGGTAACTTAGTGTCCAGACACTCCATTCTCCAAATTCCACCTGAAGTTAGAATATTGCATTTTGAGTGGCGGAACCGAAGGTCGAATTTTCACATAGCTACAAGAGCGAACAAATGATAATAATTTTAATCTAATCCTTTCAACGTGTGGGAATCGAACATAAAACCATAGCATTAACAGTCAGAGGCTATAACACTGCGCCACAAATGCCTGAATTAATTAATATAGAAATATATATAATTATTAATATTTTAATTACAATCCTCCTGTTATTCAACTTTAAATTATTAAAGTTACAATATTTGCTCTGCACTAATTATATGCATGTTTTTTAGTGGAGCCTTTACTAGTTTATGTGCTATTTAATGTTTGAGTTGTATGTGTACTATATACTGTATGTTTGCAAAAAATAACATTGCTTCACACTGTATCCTACACACTGCCGGGTAAGGTGGGCAGTGTTAAGACATACGTGTCAAGTGGCGGAACTTAACGTCGCGCTTTGCCTCGTCAACAGAGCAAAGAAAACGGAAATATTAAATATTTCTACTCCTCGAATGGAAATCAAAACCACAACCAGAGGCGTTTACAGTCACACTTTAAGCCGCTGGCCCACTGGCCCGTTAAAAAAAATAAAAATAAATAACTAAACATATTGGATCAAAAGATTTCTTTCCAGACATATGTAGGAAATCGAACGTAAGAGAAAACTTAAAAGCTAGCTCAAATTGCACCCAAGAGACGACCTATCGGGATATTTCTGTAAGAAATACATGACTTATTGATATTTGGCAATAACTTTTTGTATTTTTTTAAGCTTCACGTTATATTCCGCATAACAGTGTAGTCAGAGAGAACTTAGTGTGAAGACACTCTGTTCTCCACTTTTTGAATGAAACAGAGACACTGTGTGTTGAGTGGTGAAATTTAACCCAGCATTTAGTGGCACAAGCGTGTGACTGTAAACGACTGGTTGTGGGTTCGATTCCCACTCGAGGAGTGGAAATATTTAATATTTCCATTTTCTTCGCTCTGGTGCCGAGGGAAAGCGCGGCTTTAAGTTCCGCCACTTAACACGCAATACCTGTGAATTCGGCGGAAAGTGGAGAACGGAGTGTCTTAATACTAGGTTCCCTCTGCCTATCCTGCTGTGTGCGGGATACAGCGTGAAGCCAAAAAGTAAAAACATCTTAAATACCTTAATAAGCAGCTTAACGGATTTTCTGCTAAGCGGGATAGTCAAAGGAGACTCAGTTTTAAAAAACTCTTTTCTGCACTTTCCGTCCAAATTCTCGAGACATTAGTACTAGAGCGAAGATATGAAAATTGAAATATAGTCATTCCCCGTAGTGGGAATCGAACCCACAATCAGTCTGTCTAACTGCACCACGATAAAGTACATTATAAATATATACTGTCGAGTGGGGTATGTATTTTTTGTAAAGACGGACATTGCCTTACTTTCTGCCCGTTTTATTACGTTTAAATATGTAATAACCTTGATATGAGGAATTCGTGGCTTAATGGCGGCGAATTAATTCCACTGCTTTTTATTTAACCAGATGAGAAGTGATCAGAAGGAAATCGAACCCGAGATATAATATATAAATAAGAACAAGGATATTGAATTTGATACCTACGCGATAAATATTGCTGTACTATTTCTGTCCCTTATTAGAAGCTCTTTAGTATGTATGTTACCCTGGTAGAGGATTTGATTTTGTAAAGGATTTGAGAGTTAAGCACTACTAACAAAAAGCGGCGTTAGAGCTTATTTGAGTTAGGTTTGTTGCTTTTAATTTTTCTAGTTACATTTGTATGTTCTATTCTGTTTTAAATTTGTAAAATAGACAATTGGGACCAGTCATGGCGCAGTGGCACAAGCGTGTGACTGACTGTAAACGACTGGTTGTGGGTTCGATTTTCACTCGAGGAGTGGAAATATTTATTATTTCTATTTTCTCGCTCTGTTATGGAGGCGAAGCGCAGCGTTATGTTCCGCCACTTAACACGCAATGCTTCCTAATTCGGTGGAAAGTGGGGAACGGAGTGTCTCAACACTAGGTTCCCTCTGCCTACCCTGCTGTGTGCGGAATACAGCGTGAAGCTATAAAAAAAAATAATAAAATAATAAAGTGAAAATATAAACCTGCAAACAACTAAGAATAATGATTGATTGAATTCAGCTTCGAACCGACAACCATCGCATATAGCATCAGATGTTATCTGACTGCGTTACAATAGCTTATATATATGATGCTAATGAAAAAGTTACAGCATAGATAGGTCACGTTATAACGGGAGGTTTACAGCGATTTTTCAATGAAGCTACGTGGAACTATGAAGTTTTGGATGGTCGGTATTTGCAGTGTGGTCTAAAATGAAAATAGAATTTGAAATTCCGCTGATAAAAATCATAATTGGTAGACATTGTCTTCAATATCCGATTTTTTAGGGGGAAAATATGTGTTGTGATTACTTAAAGTTTACAAATTTATTCTGTAGATAGCTGTTTCACGTGCTTCACGTGCTTCTCGCATAGCAATGAGAATCTCGTGTCAATACACTCCGTTATCCACTTTCCACTCCCACTTAAATGGCGGAATTCAACGCCGCGCTTTGTATTGGGGACCAGAGTGTAAACAATTTAATTATTTTTTATGTCTATGTGAAAGTCCCTTTAAATTGGTCTAGCCGTTCAGGAGATTAGCGGAAACAAACATGCAATAAACATATATATTTTTTTTAGCTTCACGCTGTATCCCGCACACAGCAGAGTATGTAGAGGGAACCTAGTGTTAAGACACATCGTTCCCCACTTTCCGCCGAATTCGGAGGCGTGCGTGTTAAGTAGCGGAACTTAACGCCGCGCTTTACCTTGACACCAGAGCGAAGAAAATGGAAATATAAATTCCACTTCTGGAGTGGGAATCGAACCCACAACCAGTCGTTTACAGTCACACGCTTGTGCCACTGGGCCACGAGTGGCCACCATAAAAAATTGTAAGAATTGTAATGTTAGTTTTGATATAATTACCGTGTATACATATCCATACTTATATTATAAATGTGAATGTCTGTGTGTTTGTCTGTCATGCTTTCACGGCTAATCTACTGGTCCGATATTGATGAAATTTAGAATGAAAGTAGTAACAATAACTGGGTCTAACATAGGCTACTTATTTTTTCAAAAATCTCTAAAGGGTTCAAATAGGGGATGAAAGTTTGTATGAAAAATCTACACCGCTTGACCAATTGTAATGAAACTTGGCATAAATATAGTTGATAATCCAAGGTTAAACATAGGCTACTTTATTTTTCAAAAATCCATCCTATAGGTTTGCAGTACACCGCAACAGTTGTGTATGTAGTTACGCGGCAATGCCGCGAGCGGGCCGCTAGTCTATACATATATGAATTTACTAAAACGCGGTTATTTTAATATTATAAACAGACACTCCAATTTTACTTATTTATCTAGATACATATTCACTATATATAATTATAAGTTTTTATTCAAAATATCGGGTTTTATTTATTTATTTATATAAAAGCTCTGGCAATCATGTTGAGTTGCAAATGTTTGGTATATTTACTCTGTACTGGCGCGCCCTCGCTCAGCCTCAACATCCGACGCGTTTGTTTACTAATTTCAACGAAAACTTTTATTGCGTCCCGCGAATATTCGTTACTATTTTAAAACATGTGAGAATAATCTAATAATTGTTATGTTTTTGAAAATGCATGGTCATATTTACTTATCAATATTTTACCTTAATTTAAATATATTATAAGAAGAAGGTTATGGGTTCGATTCCTATTCGAAGAAATGTTTTTTAACTTTTTAGCTTCACGCTGTATCCCGCGTACAGCAGGGTAGGCAGAGGGAACCTTTTGTTAAGACACTCCGTTCCCCATTTTCCGCCGAATTCAGATTGCGTGTTAAGTGGCGGAACTTAACGCCGTGCTTTGTTCAATATCAGAGAGAATATACTTCCACGCTGCACTGCTGTTTACTTTAATATTGGACAATTGTCATAAATAATTGTGTTAAATTTAAAATGTAGTAGTAGTATCATGAATACAAGTCTTGATAATATCATAGTGGCCAGTCGTGGCCCAGTGGCACAAGCGTGTAACTGTAAACGACTGGTTGTGGGTTCGAGGAGTGGAAATATTTAATATTTCCATTTTCTTCGCTCTGGTGTCGAGGTAAAGCGCGGCGTTAAGTTACGCCACTTAACACGCAAAGCATTGAATTCGTCGGAAAGTGGGGAACGGAGTGTCTTAACACTAGGTTCCCTCTGCCTACCCTGCTGCGTGGGAAATACAGCGTGAAGCTAAAAAAAAAAAAAGATAATACTATTCTTTTTAAAGAAAACTAACAATGATTTTACGTTATTTCTCGCATAAGTGTCAGAACGCTCCGTTCTCTTCTTTCTGTCTGTGTCGAATTCATTGTATTTTAGTAGTGGAACTCAAAGCATCGCTGGTGTCTTATCACCAGAGTGAAGAAATAAAAACAATTTAAATATAATATCCCCGAGACAGAATCGAACTCACAACCAGTCAGATGCTAGCCCACTGCACATAAACGGCGATTTATTAACATTTTTCCGAAACATAGAAAAAAAGATGAAATGGCCAACAATTTTTTCACTACATTCGACTACTATTTATTCAAAGAATAACATTTGAGCTTATCTTAATGCTTGTAAAAGTAATATGAAGACGACTTATATGAAATTTGTAGGGCAGTATTTTTATCTCCAGAATTAATATGTCTAGTCAATTATGTATGTCATATTACTTTTTGCTAGTTTCTGTTTTTGACAGTTTCTTAATAGGGTTCTTAATTTTCGTAAAATGACATATCAGAAGAATCATATATTTTAATTTTAATATATAAGAATGATAAACCATCGTGGAACTGTGTGACAGTAATCTAAGTTCGATTCCCAGTCAGGGAAATGATCTCCACCACTAAAACGGTTTCACCACAATTCGGGTCTCAAGTGAGCGCCCTTGTCACACCGTCGTCGTCATTCGATGGCTTCACGAGTGAGTATTCCTAGCCAAGGTCAAAGCGCATATAGCTTGGGCTCCCACAAAACCCGGGGACGCTGTCGAGGCCATACTGCACAATTCAAAAGAGAAATAAAAAAAGGAGAAATGATTCATTTTCCTTTCTAGCGTTGAGTTCCACCACCCACAATGTCTCAATTTCGAGTGTAATTTTGAAAACGGAGTATCTTGACACTAGGCTTCTCTCCCACTACCTTACTATTGATGAAGTTGCAAAAAAATGTATTAGAGGCCATCGTTGAGTGTGACAGTATCTGTCTTTAACTGCGATAGATTGTGAGTTCGATTTCCACTCAGGGTATTATAAATTAATTTATTATTTATAATCCTTAATATAGCATTTCCTTTGTACTAGAGGTGGAACTCAACGTCGTGCTTTTCTTATTAGAGGGGAAGAATGACAATAATTTAATTATAAAATCGAACCTGTAACCGCGGGGTTCTTAGAAACGTTTTTAACCATGAATTTATATTTTAATGTGTTTTTTAGAATACACATATAATATAAGTTTACACGATATATATTTCAAAGAAGAACCAACACAAAAGGAACGTCTAGGGACATAAAATTGTAACATGTACATATAGCTGAATATTTAAAGTGTCATTTTGAATAGTTTATCTTGCTAGAGCTTGTATATAAGAATTGACTTATAAAAACATAATAAGATCCCTTGTTTTCGCGATTATTACACATTTTAAAATAAAACTGACCGGATTTATCACGTATATTTTAGGTATTCGAAAATACGTTTTTAGAAAACGCGACGTTTCGAACACTTTACAGTAAGTAGTCTATGGTCACAGGTAGACTGACAAAAATGAAAATATAAAAAATATATATGCTTAATCCGGTTACTATAATTTTTATTTCAAAATAATAAATACATGTAGCTGTTGTTCTGCTGTTAGCTGTTATTTTGCGAAGAAGCGGAGAGTAGATAGTGCCAAGTCATTTTGTACTTAATGTTGTTTTGTTTTATATATTTGAGGCTAACGTAATCACCATTGACTGTGGGTTCGATTCCTATTAGATGAGATAATAATATCTGTAAGAATGTACGGGAACGACAAAAATTATAAGAGGAGAATGAAGTTGCAACTAGTTGGATATAAAGAATAAATAATAATCAAATATCATTAATATATAGAGTAAAAATAATAAAATATGAATTCAATTTTTAATCAGTCGTGGCGCAGTGGCACAAGCGTGTGACTGTAAACGACTGGTTGTGGGTTCGATTCCCACTCGAGGAGTGGAAATTATATTTCCATTTTCTTCGCTCTGGTGTCGAGGTAAAGCGCGGCGTTAAGTTCCGCCACTTAACACGCAAGCCTCCGAATTCGGCGGAAAGTGGGGAACGGAGTGTCTTAACACACTGTGTGCGGGATACAGCGTGAAGCTAAAAAAAAAAAATAATCAATTATTAATAATTAGTTTTATGCTTTTTCCCACATATCAGGAATTCAGAGGTAACTTAGTTTCAAGACACTCCGTTCCCAAATTCCACCTGAAGTTAGAATATTGCATTTTGAGTGGCGGAACCGAACGCCGAATTTTCTCATAGCTACAAGAGCGAATAAATGATGATAATTTTAATATAATCCTTCTAATGTGTGGGAATCGAACCTATAACCGTAGTACTTATAGTCAGACGCTAAAACACTGCGCCACAAATGCCTGAATTAATTAATATAGAAATATATATAATTATTAATATTTTAGTTACAATTCTCCTGTTATTCAACTTTAAATTATTAAAGTTACAATATTTGCTCTGCACTAATTATATGCATGTTTTTTTAGTGGAGCCTTTACTAGTTTATGTGCTATTTAATGTTTGAGTTGTATGTGTACTATATACTGTAGGTTACAAAATAAAAAAATAAAATAGCTTCACGCTGTATCCCATACTCAGCAGGGTAGGCAGAGGGAACGTAGTGTTAAGACACGCGTGTCAGTTGGCGAAACTTAACGCCGCACTTTGCCATAGCGAGCAGAGCGACGAAAATTGAAATAATTAATATTTCTGCTCCTCTAGTGGGAATCGAAACCACAACCAGAGGCGTTTACAGTCACACTTTACGCTGCTGGCCCACTGGCCCGTTAAAAAAAATAAAAATGAATAACTAAACATATTGCATCAAAAGATTTCTTTCCAGACATATGTAGGAAATCGAACGTAAGAGAAAACTTAAAAGCTAGCTCAAATTGCACCCAAGAGACGACCTATCGGGATATTTCTGTAAGAAATACATGACTTATTGATATTTGGCAATAACTTTTTTGTATTTTTTTAAGCTTCACGTTATATTCCGCATAACAGTGTAGTCAGAGAGAACTTAGTGTGAAGACACTCTGTTCTCCACTTTTGAATGAAACAGAGACACTGTGTGTTGAGTGGTGAAATTTAACCCAGCATTTTGTGGCCAGTCGTGGCCCAGTGGCACAAGCGTGTGACTGTAAACGACTGGTTGTGGGTTCGATTCCCACTCGAGGAGTGGAAATATTTAATATTTCCATTTTCTTCGCTCTGGTGTCGAGGTTAAGCGCGGCGTTAAGTTCCGCCGCTTAACACGCAATACCTCCGAATTGGGCGGAAAGTGGAGAACGGAGTGTCTTAACACCAGGTTTCCTCTGTCTGCGGTGTGCGGGATACAGCGTGAAGCTAAAAAAAAAGTCTTAAATACCTTAATAAGCAGCTTAACGGGTTTTCTGCTAAGCGGGATAGTCAAAGGAGACTCAGTGTTAAGAAACTCTTTTCTGCACTTTCCGTCCAAATTCTCGAGACATTACATGTTAATTGACGGAACTCAACGCTACGCTCTGCCTTTAGTACTAGAGCGAAGATATGAAAATTGAAATATAGTCATTCCCCGTAGTGGGAATCGAACCCACAATCAGTCTGTCTAACTGCACCACGATAAAGTACATTATAAATATATACTGTCGAGTGGGGTATGTATTTTTTGTAAAGACGGACATTGCCTTACTTTCTGCCCGTTTTATTACGTTTAAATATGTAATAACCTTGATATGAGGAATTCGTGGCTTAATGGCGGCGAATTCCACTGCTTTTTATTTAACCAGATGAGAAGTGATCAGAAGGAAATCGAACCCGAGATATAATATATAAATAAGAACAAGGATATTGAATTTGATACCTACGCGATAAATATTGCTGTACTATTTCTGTCCCTTATTAGAAGCTCTTTAGTATATACATTATGTTACCCTGGTAGAGGATTTGATTTTGTAAAGGATTTGAGAGTTAAGCACTACTAACAAAAAGCGGCGTTAGAGCTTATTTGAGTTAGGTTTGTTGCTTTTAATTTTTCTAGTTACATTTGTATGTTCTATTCTGTTTTAAATTTGTAAAATAGACAATTGGGACCAGTCATGGCGTAGTGGCACAAGCGTGTGACTGACTGTAAACGACTGGTTGTGGGTTCGATTCCCAATAGAAGAATGGAAATATTTATTATTTCTATTTTCTCGCTCTGTTATGGAGGCGAAGCGCAGCGTTATGTTCCGCCACTTAACACGCAATGCTTCCTAATTCGGTGGAAAGTGGAGAACGGAGTGTCTTAACACTAGGTTCCCCTTCACAGCGTGAAGCTATAAAAAAAATAATAAAGTGTAAATATAAACCTGCAAACAACTAATAATAATAATACCTTGAAGTCAGCTTCGAACCCACAACCATTGCATATAGTCAGATGTTATCTGACTGAGTCACAATAGCTTAAATATATTTGATGCTAACGAAAAAGTTACAGCATAGATAGGTCACGTTATAACGGGAGGTTTACAGCGATTTTTCAATGAAGCTTCGTGTAACTATGGAGTTTTGGATGGTCGGTATTTGCAGTGTGGTTTAAAATGAAAATGGAATTTGAAATTCCGCTGATAAAAATCAAAATTGGTAGACATTGTCTTCAATATCCGATTTTTTAGGGGGAAAATATGTGTTGTGATTACTTAAAGTTTACAAATTTATTCTGTAGATAGCTGTTTCACGTGCTTCTCGCATAGCAATGAGAATCTCGTGTCAATACACTCCGTTATCCACTTTCCACTCCCACTTAAATGGCGGAATTCAACGCCGCGCTTTGTATTGGGGACCAGAGTGTAAACAATTTAATTATTTTTTATGTCTATGTGAAAGTCCCTTTAAATTGGTCTAGCCGTTCAGGAGATTAGCGGAAACAAACATGCAATAAACATAAATTCATTTTTTTTTTTAGCTTCACGCTGTATCCCGCACACGGGTAGGCATAGGGAACCTAATGTTAACACCCTCCGTTCCCCACTTTCCGCCGAATTGGGAGGCATTGCGTGGCAAGTGGCGGAACTTAACGCCGCACTTTACCTCGACACCAGAGCGAAGAAAATGGAAATATAATTTCCACTCCTCGAGTGGGAATCGAACCCACAGCCAGTCGTTTACAGTCACACTCTTGTGCTACTAGGCCACGAGTGGCCACCATAAAAAATTGTAAGAATTGTAATGTTAGTTTTGATATAATTACCGTGTATACATATCTATACATATATGAATTTACTAAAACGCGGCTATTTTAATATTATAAACAGACACTCCAATATAATTTATTTCTATAGATACACATTCACTATATATAAATATAAGTTTTTATTCAAAATATCGGGTTTTATTTATTTATTTATATAAAAGCTCTGGCAATCATGTTGAGTTGCACGTTCAGTTTGGTATATTTACTCTGTACTGGCGCGCCCTCGCTCAGCCTCAACATCCGACGCGTTTGTTTACTAATTTCAACGAAAACTTTTATTGCATCCCGCGAATATTCGTTACTATTTTAAAACATGTGAGGATAATGAAATAATTGTTATGATTTTGAAAATGCATGGTCATATTTACTTATCAATATTTTACGTTAATTTAAATACATTATTAAAAGATTTTATTTGACTGTGAGCGTGATCGGTTATGGGTTCGATTCCTATTCGAAGAAATGTTTTTTCTTCTTTTTAGCTTCACGCTGTATCCCACGTACAGCAGGGTAGGCAGAGGGAACCTTGTGTTAAGACACTCCGTTCCCCATTTTCCGCCGAATTCAGATTGCGTGTTAAGTGGCGGAACTTAACGCCGCGCTTTGCCTCGATACCAGAGTGAAGAAAATGGAAATATTAAATCTTTCCACTCCTCGAGTGGGAATCAAACCCACAACCAGTCGTTTACAGTCACACGCTTGTGCCACTGCGTCAGTGTCCCCTAATTTTACTTAAATTATTTATATGTCCCCGTTCGCTCTAGCAAGAGAAAGTGCAACGTTAAGTTCCTCCATTCAAATAGACGTCTTGATTTTCGGTCGAAAGTGGAAACAGAGCTTTTTGACACAATCTTTTTCTGACTATACCTACCGTAAAAAACTAAAAAAACTAAAAAAAAACTATACCTGTGGCATACTATGCAAAGAACTTTTTAGAGAAAGTATATAAATTTCAACGTAGTGTGATTCGAATTCATGCTTCATGAAAACCGTTTTAGCACTCTGACCACTAAGATGACCTAAAAATAAGCATATGGGTTATTATGGTAAATAAGTTTACTAAAAAACTTGTGAGATCACCGTGAATTTATATTTGCACTATTGCATTTGTTGAATATCACTGTATAAAAATATTTACATTTCCTTAATCTAGTTAAAAAATAAATTGCTTTTGGCCAAATAATATATATTTTTAATTTGGACGGGCGATGCAGCGATGGTACTATATTTTATTTGTACAGAATCTGATACGCATTTTTTTAACTTTCAAAGTGTTTTTTACACGCGGTAGGGTACAACAAATATTTTTGAGATAAAGTACACACATTCTAACTTGAAAGGTCACTAGCCAGCTACAATAGGCGTCGCAGAACCAATTTTCAGCGAGTGACTGGTGGGATAAGAGGCGGTGAGAGAGACAGGCGAGATATAAATACTAGTGATTCCATAACCCATGGTGTATTGTGTCTCAGCCACTCGTCATATCTCACTAGCCAGTGGCCAACTAACGGGAGTACGGGAGCTAAAATCTCGGTAAGCGCAGATATGCCTGATCAAGATAAAATGCTTGCAATATAACGTACAAAACATAAAATCTATCTATGTTCTAATTTTTAAATGTTTTCTAAATTCTAAATGAATAATACTTTAAAAATTATTAAAAAGAAAAAAAATATATCATTATCTCTTGCCAAACTATTCTTGATAGCAATAATTTTCGGGTAGCACAAATTCAAAAAAAAACTTCTTTGCTGAGATGCTAACAAGAAAAACAGGTTGCAAATCCCGTATAAGAATTTCTATGTAACCATCCGATTACTTCTCTAAGTCTGTAGAACGGCAATATACTACGGCGAGCCACACCTAAAGAACATATAGCTTAGTGGTCAGAGCACTTAGACGGTTTCCAAAATGAGTGGGTTCGAATCCGAATCATTGCACCGTTTAAATTACTTTTTTTTTAGCTTCACGCTGTATCCCGTACACAGCAGGGTAGGCAGAGGAACCTAGTGTTAAGACACTCCGTTCCCCACTTTCCGCCGAATTCGGAGGCATTGCGTGTTAAGTGGCGGAATTTAACGCGGCTAAATTATAAAACGTTTTCTAAAAAGGTTTATTTGAAATATATATCCAAAAGACTTTGTAATGTTGTTTAATTTGACGCATAACTAACTACTGCCTCTATCCCTAAGGACTTGAAGTTACGTAAATATGTTTCCTGGTATACAGAATTTAGTATGAAATTTTCACGATTTTTAATTTTATAGTAGTAATAATACTATTTGGTAGAACGGAGTGATTTGACACTAGGTTCTTTTTGCCTATGTTGTTGGCGGAAAAAAGCACGCAGCTGCAAAAGAATTTTTTTTTATTAATTTCAAGTATTTGTCGAGAGATATTAGCACTAAAACATGAAAAGTAACGCATTTTTTTAAGCGCCCCCTATTTAAAAAAATGCATGTTGAGTGGTGAAACCAAGTAACGCTCTATATCTTATTAAACAGGATAAACAAAAATAATAAGATAAGATTTTTTATCTCCGTAATTTTTAGGTATTTTGAAATTAAACTATTTTACCGGATTAATTGCATAAACTTCAAACAATCGTAATTATATTAACGCGCTATTAAAAGATAAAAATAATTTCATTTACAAATATATATATATATATATATATATATATATATATATATATATATATATATATATATAGATCAGTGGAATATATATATATATATATATATATATATATATATATATATATATATATATATATATAAATATATATATTCCACTGATCAAGAATCAAACCCACATCAACCTTATATATACCTTATATACACGCACAAGATTGAATACATTGCAATAATATCCATATTATATAATCCTTCGAAACCAAAGCTATGATTTTCTTAGTGTAAAGGACGTCTTTCCGCTAATTCTGTAAGATATGTTACGTAGTAGAGCCAACAACGACTAGCGCTGACCTAACTGTAAGTTAGTGGTCTTAAGAGATTTCAGCTTAAGATAAGGCTTCTCTATAGCTTATAATATATATTATGAATAGAATAGAAGATATTTTTTCTTTAAACATACTGAATGAAATATTAATTTTTAACTTATATATTTTTTTCTTTACCTAAGCCCTAAAGAATGTACCTATATGTTATTTTTCAATATATATGTTCACCGGTAGGGCTTAACAGTGTGGAGGTATATTAACCACTATGTTCTTATCCCGGTTATCAAAGTAGACAGGGAGATCTTAGTGTCTTAACACTCTATTTTTACTCCAGTTGAAAATTGACGGGGTCGGTCTGAAATCGAGACATTGCGAGTTACACATATGTACAACAAACCCTCCATATTACTTTTATTTTGTTTTGGCACCATATACAAAACGTGAACGCAGCGTGTGTATTAAAAATAACTTTTTTCTTTCTATCAGTAGATAAAAAGAAAAAAGTCGTTTTTATTATTGAATTCCGTTCCTTAAATCTCCGTTAGAAATCATCGTAGTTGTGGTCATGGTAGTGGAGTGGGACACTGTGAGACTTTGAACGCGATGGATTATGGGTTCGATTCCCAATCAGTGAAATTATTGTAATGTAATTTATTTTTACCGCTTTGATAAACAAGAACGCGGCCAGTCGTGGCCCAGTGGCACAAGCGTGTAAACAACTGGTTGTGGGTTCGATTCCCACTCGAGGAGTGGAAATATTTAATATTTCCATTTTCTTCGCTCTGGTGTCGAGGTAAAGCGCGGCGTTAAGTTCCGCCACTTAACACGCAATGCCTCCAAATTCGGCGGAAAGTGGGGAACGGAGTATCTTAATACTAGGTTCCCTCTGCCTACCCTGCTGTGTGCGGGATACAGCGTGAAGCTGAAAAAAAAATATAAACAAGACAAAACGCGGGGTCACCACTCAAAATGGAAAGTATTCGGGCAAAAATTGGAACACAAAATGTCTTAACACTAGGTTCTCTCTGGTTGACGTTATGAAAATAAATAAACAAAAATATTATTTATTTCATGAATATCATATTCATTTGTAAAGATTGAATGTAACTCTATGAGAACGCTGAAAAAAATATGCCAAGCCTTTTTGTAAACGTTTGTGGAATCTTTTATACCTGGTACTTGAGCCTTTAATAACTATTTAAAAAAAAGCGTAAACTTGACTCAAAATGAAATAATATTTTAACTTAAAAATAAGCTTACATAATAAATAAATAAATATTTACTAATTAATAAATATGTATCAAATATTTACTTTTACTTACATTAGATTTCTTAAGGCAGAGAAAACTGGGTTTCCTTTCTATTACTTGAAATTAATATAATGGTTTAAATACAAACACAGTTTTGAGTACTGCCACTCTACACGAAATATTTTAGAATCGGGTAAAAAGTAGAGAAAAAACGTGTTGCTATATATATTTTGATACTTTATAGCTTTTAACATTGTTTAATAAAACAATGGTATACGTTATGATATTAACAGAGTGTATTGAAGACTTAATTTTTATTTTAGGTTTGCTATCCAATTTCAGCCTCAAGCTTACTACTTCTTATCAGAATAGGCAGAAACAAATTAGTACTATAGTAATTAGTAAGACCCTCCGTTCCCAACTTTTCGCCGAATTCGGAGGCATTAAGTGCTAAGTGGCGGAACTTAACGCCGCGCTTTGCCTCGACTCAGAGCTCCAGAGGAAATATTAAATATTTCTCACTCCTCGAGTGGGAACCGAAGCCACAACCAGTCGTTTACAGTCACACGCTTGTGCCACTGCGCCACGACGAGTCCCAATTCCGAACTGTGAAAATAGTCTTATGTATATAGTGTATTATATAACAATGAACACTTGCTGTTATCGATCATCTGAGACTTGAATCTCGTAGAATTATCATATGTATACACCAAAAGATATTGTTTTCCCCTATACAATGTCTCTTAAAGCCTAAAATTATGTAATACCTACATATATATTATCCACTTTAACTATAATTGTCACGTAATACATCTTGTATTTGACGTATGAACACTAAATTATATGTGGGTTATAACGATGCATCATCTGACGACAGCGTCGACTGTGTGCATCTGTGATAACAGAACTACCATTATGGTGAGATTTCAAATAACATAATTAGAACTTTATAATATAGAATTGGAAGTTTTAAATTAAAACTAAAAAAAAGACGTAGTCGCGCCTCTATCACTATCCCTAAGAAAATGGAAATATTAAATAATTCCACACCTCGAATGGGAATCGAAGTTTATGCCACTGAACCAGATACCTTCATGAATACATATTATGTTTGTATATATAAATTCTGAAAATAAACTGCTAAAAACTATATATAATAGATATATCAGAAGGACAATAAGTTAAATGACACTGATTAAACAAAATCTTGGTAAGGGTAAGGGTAGAGTGAATTATTTGGTAGGTATTTAACTTACTTTTATATAATACTAACTATATTTTTATATGACTTTTCGCCTTTTCAGCTTTACGTGTTCCTACTCGCTGATATGCAAGAGAGAATAATCACAGAGAAGTCAGTGTCAAAACATTCCGTTCTTTTCTTTCCGCCGAAAGCAAGCCTTTTGAGAATTTGAATGTATTCATAAAATTTGTATATCTCACCATAATCTATTTTTCCCTAATATAATAACGACATACTGTAATCTTTATTGTCGCATAAATAAATGATTCTCGCCATCCCCAATAGGATTATTCTTAAGCCAATTTCCAAGGAATTTTGATATTGCGTGTTCAAAAAATGGGCGTTGCTATACGGAGAATGTTAAAAATATTAAAAAATATTAATAACCTTACATTTCCAGTTCACCTGCTTTTTATCAGTAAATAATACTAGGAACCGCCTCTTTACTCTGCATGGTGGGAAGAGCTAGGCGAAGTACATATTTAATGTTATTACATGTCAAAAAAGTTTGAAAAGCAAACACTTAAAACAAAACACTTAACGTTCCACAGCCTAAGTCTTTTTGATCAGTTAATGACCATTTATTCAAAAACTACAATAAAAGAGGTCATTGTATCGCAGTGGCATCTGCATCTGACTGTAAAAACCTGTTAGTATTGGATTCGATATCACTTAGTTAATGATTTAAATTATTTTCATTTCTCCGCTTTTGTAAAAAAAAAATACTTAAATACGTAGTGTTTCAATTTTACATGTATAATGTGGAACGGAGTATCTGGACACTAGACCCCCTCTTTGTTTATCTTACTATGCAGAAAAATACGTGAAGCTGATTAATAATTTTAGCTTAACTCACTGTGTTTTAACAAACTAGAAAATCAAAATATTTTTACTGTAACCATTTCTCTAACGCACAACCAAAATTATAATAAAAATACTTCAACTTTAAGTAAATAACACCAAAAATCCTTAAAAACTAACAAAAATCCCACGAAAATCACAAAGCTAATAATTTGTAAAATCCGATCAATGCAAATGTTATTACACGTTCAGTCGTAAAGGTATTTACATACCAATGAGCCGCCATTAGACCGATCATAGCTCAGTGCCGACTCCACTTTATGACCCGATATTACCTCCCCGAATTGCTTTCGCAGGTGCAAAACCTTTAAAACTCAATTTTAAATCTATTTTCGATTAAATTATACGCTTTTTGTGTAAGTTTTTAAGTAGGTATTAAATAGTTCGTTTTAAATAGAATATTTCCTTTTTTTTTTTAGCTTCACGCTGTATCCCGCACACAGCAGGGTAGGCAGAGGGAACCTAGTATTAAGATACTCCGTTTCCCACTTTCCGCCGAATTCGGAGGCATTGCGTGTTAAGTGGCGGAACTTAACGCCGCGCTTTACCTCGACACCAGATCAAAGAAAATGGAAATATTAAATATTTCCACTCCTCGAGTGGGAATCGAACCCACAACCAGTCGTTTACAGTCACACGCATGTGCCACTGGGCCACGACTGGCCACGAATATTTCGTTTAAATAAAGCTACAATATTGGTTTATTTTTATGTTTTTTTTAGCTTCATACATGTTTTACATATACACAGAAACTAGACTTAGAAAGACTAGTGTTAAGTTAGTTAGTTACATAATTTCACCTTATACATACAATGTTAAGTAACGTAACCCAACACCGCATTTTATCTTAACAGATCTAGAAGTTGAAATAAGTTAATGTAATGTTTTTTTTAAATGGGCATCGAACTTGTAACTATCGGATATACAGTGAGACGCTATCACACTGCCCTATGCCTTAAAATCAATATTCAATTTACAATATAATATGTACATACATAAATTGCACTAATATTTAGCCGTCAATTATTGTTTAATTTTATACTGATTGATTATATTTAAATTATTTTATTTCTCCGTCCCAGTGGCAAGACAAAGTACAGCATTGAGTTCTTTCACTCAACACGCATTGTCCCGATTTAGAGCCGGACGAGTAGAACGGAGTGTCTGAACACTAGACTCTCTCTCTGTTTAAACAGCTATGCGAGAAAAGTCTAAAGCTATATTGTTTATTAATACATTCTTTACACGAACGAGAAGTATTAAGTTCTTTTCATTTCCTCGCGGTTGAAATGAATCTCCGGCTTCTTATTCATTCCTGTTGTTCCTAGAAAATTAACACAGCGTATTATTGACAGAGATTCTCGTTTTTTGTGGTGAAAATCGTACTTGGGTTTACTGATGCTTACTTATTTTTGTGGTTTTAAGCCCTATGGTTAAATTATTAATATTTATACGGATATGTCACTTAGGTAATATAATATTTATATATTTAATATACATAATTAGTAGACTACAATCAATATTTAAAAAATGTTATTTAATTAAACTACAGTAAAATATTTGTGTCAGTCGTGGCGCAGAGGCACAAGTTGTGACTGTAAAGCGACTGGTTGTGGCACTCGAGGAGGGGAAATATTTAATAATTTGTTAGTAATAATTAGTTAGTGTTGTTAAGTTCCTCATTTCCTTCGCTCTGGTGTCTAAGCAAAGAGCGGCGTTAAGTTCCGCCATTTACCACGCAATGCCTCCGATTTCGGCGGAAAGTGGGAAACGGAGTGTCTTAACACTAGGTTCCCTCTGCTTACCCTGCTGAGTGCGGGATACAGCCTTAACTAAAAAAAATTGATCTTCAATCTGGCAAAATGACATAATATCAGACTGTAAAGAATGCAATTGGTTATTGATATTTCCACTCTGGTAGCCAAGACAAAGGGCGGTGTTGAATTCTGCCACTCAACACGAAATGGTTTGATTTCGGCCCACAAGTGGAGAACGGAGTGTCTTGACATTAGGTTCTCTCTTATTACTGTGTTATATGGAAAAAAGAGTGAAGGTGTAAATTTTTTTAGCCTGGTGTTAAGTTTCCCTTTTTTACCACTAATCGCCCATATTACAAGCTTGCTATGTTGAATGATAAACAGAAAGAAGTTTTCTCGAGTGGAAATCGAACCTACAACCGTCCCGAGAGGCATGTTTTCTTACTTAAATTTACTTAAATAATTAACATAATTTTATTTAATAATATTATTTCGTGATAACAATATAGCACACGCAGAACACCGCAGCCATACTTTGCGCTCACTGCGTGAAAATTAATACTGTGGCATGATCGTGACAGGTTTTCCTGTCTTTCGCTACAAAAGCTTTGTTATAATATAAATGCGGAAGATATTATGTTTAAAGGAAATATTAGTATAATAAAACGTATATATATAGATGAATATAAAATTAGAGGCCGTGATGGCAAAGTGGAACAGGGTATGACTGTAAACGGTTGTAGGTTCGATTATTACTCCAACACATTATTGAATTTTAATTATTTTTATTTCTCTACTCTGGTACCTAAGGCATACCATTGACTTTTGCTATTGATTGTTCATTGATTTCGGGTAGAAAATGTTGAACAGAGGGTCTTGACACTCTGTTCTCTCTGATGATCCCGCTACGTGATAAAATCATAAAGATGAAAAAAAGGATATAAAATCGTTTTGGCACAATGGTGATGGTATAGTGCAGTTTTCATTTCAAGATATTAATCAATTGTGAGTAATTTCTATAACACTAAAAAGTCATAATTTTTGGCCACCATGTTGCATTGTACATAGCCTCTCTTTCCCTAAATGTTAACACGATTGGTTGTGGTTTCGATTACCACTCGATTAATTTACTTTGATTACAATATATTTAAGTTATTTTCATTTCCCTGCTCTGGTAAGACAAAGCGCAGTATATCAATGTCGGTCTGAAAGTGGAGAATGGAATGTCGTGACACTAGATTTTTTCTGATTACCTTGTTATGGGGTGGAAAAAAACGTAAAAATACGTACAAATTGCAGATTTAAATTAATATGAAAGTGTTAAGAGTTAAGACACTCCGTTCCCCACTTTCCGCCGAATCCGGAGGCATTGCGTGTTAAGTGGCGGAACGCTGCGCTTTACCTCGGCACCAGAGCGAAGAAAATGGAAATATGAAATATTTCCACTCCTCGAGTGGGAATCGAACCCACAACCAGTCGTTTACAGTCACACGCTTGTGCCACTGGGCCACGACTGGCCACAAAAAATAATTAACATACTAATATAATTGTAGGCTTTACCAGTGTTGAATCTGAATAACAAAAAGTAAGCCATATTTTTCTCCTTTTTCACGAAATCGGTTAAAAAAATACAAGTAAACAAAAAAATGTAAATGTTAAAGCATTGTCTTACGATTTCGTTCACATTCTCGTACGGATGAATATTTGCGAATATTCCGAAGCAATTTACGAACAATTTCATATCGTAAATACGTTTCAATATTATATTCTTCAATTTTTTTTGTGTATTTTATATTGTATCGTTTTGTCTAGAAATAAAATTTCCTTTATTTGGGTCTGCGGGGCAATTTGATAGCTTCTAAGTGATATAAGAGATGGTTATGGGTTCGATTGCCACTCAGAGAAATGATTATTATTTTTTAATATTTTTTTATTAGCTTCACGCTGTATCCCGCACTCTGTAGACAGAGGGAGCCTAGTGTTAAGACACTCCGATACCCACTTTTCCGCCGAATTTGGATGGATCGCGTGTTAAGTGGCGGAACTTAACGCCGCGCTTTATCAGAGAAATGATTATATTTTAATAATTTATTATTTTCATTAATACTCTTTGGTGACAAGACAAAGCGTGGAGTTGAGTTTTACTACTCTACAGGCAATGTGTCGAATTTCTATTTTTTTCTAAAAGTACTCGTATATACCGGAGTGTCTTGACACTAGGTTCTCTCAGACTACCCTGCTATGCGAGATAGAAACCTACTGGACTTATAATGATATAGAGTTTCTACCGTTAAACATTTTTTAAAGTGTTATTCCACACTTAGGAAAATTGAAAAAGATGTTTAGAAAACGTATAAAAATTTGAACGCAGCGGGATTTGAACCCGCACCTCCTGAATACTGTCTTATTAAACTTATTTTTGTTGTTAGCATCTCTGTAGAGAGATTTTTACAAATTTCTGCTACCCAAAGACTGTTCTACGAACAATCGTCTGGCAAGAGAGAATGTTATTTATTTAATACTTTTAAACATTTTTAAAGTGTTATTTAAGTTTGAGTTCCTACCTCTTCAAAATTGTAATATTTTTGCAGCGTTTCGCGTTTTTCCGCAAACCAGAGAGACCATAGTGTAAAAGCACTGTGGTATCGACTTTCCGCCCATTTCACCTACTTTCACTCCCAAACGGTTAAACAACGATTACCAGGGCCATGTATAAAATGGGTGTGCATTATCTCAGCTTGTGTAATTCTAAAGGACACGTTAGGGAGTTGTTCTTATAATAATCGGTTAAGAGAAGACTGTGTATATGTGTATTTTCTAATAAAAAGATTCATGCTTTTTTCCTTATATCAAGGTGTAGAGGGAACCAAGTGTCAAGACACTCCGTTCTCCACTTTCCGCCAAATTCGGAGGCATTAGGTGTTAAGTGGCGGAACTCAACGCCACGCTTTATATTAATTAACAAGGCGAAAAAATAAAATTAATATACAACAATAATTCATCTAAGAGGGAATCGAACTCACAAATGTTTCATTTACAATTAGAATCTGTTTTTTACTTTAAACATTTTTAAAGTATTATTTCACACTTAGGAAAATTGAAAAACTGAGCTCAGTGGTAAGAGCGCCTGAACGGTATTCAGGAGGCGCGGGTTCGAATCCCGCGGCGTTCAAATTTTTATACGTTTTCTAAATGTCTTTTTCAAGAATCTGTTTTTCTAGGATGGCCTCAACGTATTTTTAATTGCAATTAAATTGGAACAGATTATGGGTTTAAGTCCTGTTAAATAAAAACATATGGGCCAAAGGACTTCTGGGCTAGCTGAACTCATCGAGGTATTGGAGAACAATTACACAGGCTTTCCCTTTTATGTTTGCCCGTACATATGTACGTCCCACGTTCTGCAATAATGTTTGATTTTCTTTTAACTATTTTGTAAAATTAAATAAGACGTCATTTTATATTATTACATTAGGCGAATATATAATTTATTTAGTCGAATTTTAAACAATTTATTCAATAATCAATTGTAAAGCTTAATACATTAATTTCGCGGTAATCAAAGTGGGCCGTTAAAAACCTATTGTAAAAAAAAAGCTATTGTAACTTTGACTGTGAGGTAAATGGTTTCGTATCTATACATTCAGTGACAAGGGGCGGCACTTTGCACCGTTGCACTATTGTGGCTATATCTAAAGACTATTTATACACCATCGGTTATTAAAATCTAACTAACTTCTAACTAGTAATTATCTTGAGCATTTTATATTATTTTATAAAGTAAACAATTAGTATTACTTACAATTATATACATTGACAAGATAGGTCAAAAGCTTATTTACATCACATATATTATACATATACATACTTTTACTAAGTGACGTTTACACATAAAACAAAGACGCCTTGGGTACCTGTACATACCCAAAACATATACTTTTTATAGTTATACATATACTTTTACGTTTGACGCGCACCTCCAAAATGTTCCGAACTCCGGCTAAAGGACCAGAGCAGGCTCCGCGCCGCTCGCCGACTACAACAGTTGTCAGGAGACCCGTGCCACGCACAAGCCCAGTGGTGGTGGAGGAGGACACTCCAACTGAGCCCCCTTCTCTAGTGCCATCAGGGTCTAGAACCAACGAGACGACCGTACGGACTAAACTGGCATTCAGTCCGGAACCGGAGGAGACGAGGCACTACAATAATAGGACGTCCGAGGCCAAAGCTTGCCTGTCGAGTGCCAAAGCCCACCTCAATAACCCTAAGAACCGGAAAGCAGACATAAAGGTCGGGGTCAACAAGGCGTTGGACCGCCTTTATGTTCTGGTGAAGGAACTGGAGGAAGAGCTGGGTAGGGGCGCACCAAGGGCCCAGCTGAGAATCAGGGACGAGCACGAGGAACTCTCCCGGAAAATCGACGAGCACTCTCAGCTCTTGGCCCAAAACGCTGAGCAGATGAGGGTGCTAAAACTGGCCCTTGAGAACGGAACCGGCAGAAGCGCAGACCGAGCGGTGGACACCAACGCAATGCAAAGCTACGCAAGCGTCACTGCAAAGGCGCGCACACCGAAACCAGTGCACTCAATCATAATCTCCTCGGAAAAAGAGGAAGAGACAGGGGAGGAGGTGCTGGAGCGAGTGCGCAAAGCAGTTGATGCGAAAGAAGGCTGGGTCAAAGTGGAGAAAGTCAGGAAGGCCAAGGACAGGAAAATCATTCTCGGGTGCCCGACGATAGAGGACAGAGATAAGGTCAGGCAGCGGCTAGAATCCAACCGCCTCGTTGTTGAGGATGTCAAAAACCGTGACCCCATGATTGTCCTGAGAGATCTCTTGAGCATCAACTCAGACGAGGAGGTGCTCAAGGCTCTCAGGAAACAAAATGGTGAGGTATTCGACGGCCTCACCAAGGAGGACGACAGGGTCCAGATTCGATACCGGAGGAAGGCCAGGAACCCCCATACGTGTCACCTAGTTCTGTCGCTCTTCTCCATATTTTGGGGGACACCGACAGCACTAGGCGCACTGAGAGTAGACCTGCAGCGGGTCCAAGTCTCAGACCAATCACCCCTGGTGCAATGCTCACGGTGTTTGGCATATGGTCACACCAAAAAGTACTGCACCGAGGGATTAGAGGTCTGCAGCCATTGTGGAGGCCCACATCTGAAGGCAAATTGCAAAAATTGCATTAGGGCTAGGATTAACCGCACAGAGCACAACGCCTTCAGCGAGGACTGTCCTGTTCGTAAACGATGGGAGTCGCTGGCTCGCTCGACGGTAGCATATTGCTAAGGTTGATACGGTGGACTCTGGCATGTATTGCGTGCTCCAGGCGAACACGATGAGGAAGAAGTTGGCCACTGAGGAACTACTCATGGAAGCGTCAAAGCGTAGGGTGGCAGCCGTCCTGATCCAGGAGCCATACGTCGGTGCGGCTCGAAGCATGAAGAGTTACCCAGGTGTGAGGATCTTCCAGAACAATGCGCCGGGGGAAGGAACCGTAAAGGCAGTAATAGCCATTCTAGATGGCAGCATCGATATAGTCCAATACCCCAAATGGACCACTAACAACATAGTAGTTTTGAGACTGGCTACCAGAGCCTGGAAGATCACACTGGTCTCTTACTACTTCGAGCCGGACACACCTATGGATCCCTATATCTGCCAGCTTAAAGATATCGCCCGGAAACCCGGGCTGGGCAGAGTAATCATGGGGGGAGACGCCAATGCCTGGAGCACGTGGTGGGGAAGCGCGAAGACGAACGCCCGAGGAGAGGTGTTCATGGAAGCCCTGGATGAGCTCGGTCTCCAGATTTTAAACGTAGGTAATACACCAACCTACGATACCATTCGGGGCGGTCAGCGTTTTCACAGCCACATTGACGTCACCGTATGCAGCGTGAACGCGCTGGACCTGATCGAGGGCTGGAAGGTCATCGAAGGCCTCACGAGTTCGGACCACAATGGAATTTTCTTCGGAATTAGGCTAACAAATCAAAAGGAATAAATATAAAAACAACTACTAGAAAATACAATACAAGAAAAGCAAATTGGAGCCAATTCCGTGACAAATTAAATTCATTAAAATTACACTACAGAATTTCAGTTAAGAACGCAGATAATATTAGGACAATCGAACAATTAGACGAATTAGTAAATAAATACACAAATATAATAACAGAAGCATGTACTGCATCTATTCCGATAAAAAATTCAGGGCAAAAGTTAAAGATCCCATGGTGGTCCGAACACCTGGAAAAGCTAAGGCGTGAAATGATCACGAAAAGGCGTCGAATAAGATGTGCAGCTCTGGTTAGGAGAGCGAGAGTGGTGGAAGAATATTTGAAGATTAAAGAGGCGTATGAAGGAGAGGCAAGGGCAGCACAAATATCCAGTTGGAAAACTTTCTGTGGGAAACAGGACCGAGAAGGAATGTGGGAGGGAGTATATAGGGTGATAGGGAGAACAGCTAAAAGGGCAGAAGACGTACCACTGGAGCGGGATGGTGTGCTAATGGACGCAGAAAAATCGGCAAAACTCCTGGCTGAAGTGTTCTTTCCGGAGGACTCGAGTGAAGAAGACACGTCTCACCATATAGACGTAAGACACAGGGCCAACGGCGGAGCATGCGGAACACCACACGATCCGCCATTCACTCTCTTGGAGCTCCAACTCTCACTCGAGTCATTCAACCCGAAGAAGGCACCTGGAGCAGATGGGTTCACTGCCGATATATGCAGTCACGCCATTAATAACGAGCCCGAACTGTTTCTGGCTATAGCCAATCGTTGCCTCGAACTCCATTATTTTCCGAAAATATGGAAAGAGGCAACCGTCATCGCTCTTCCAAAGCCCGGGAAAGACAATTACGCCCATCCGAAGTCGTACAGGCCCATTGGACTGCTCCCTGTGCTGGGCAAAATACTGGAAAAGATGACAATAGCTAGACTTCGTCACCATCTTTTACCACGTATTAGTCCGCACCAGTACGGATTTTTGCCTCAGAGGAGCTGCGAAGACGCCCTCTACACCCTCATCCAGCGCATTCGATCCAAGTTGGATGAAAAGAAAATTGTCACATTGGTGTCACTGGATATAGAGGGTGCCTTCGACAGCGCCTGGTGGCCAGCGATTAAGATGAGGCTGATCGAGGAGAATTGCCCCGAAGGTCTCCGTAGACTGCTAAACAGCTATTTGGAGGACCGACGGGTGCGGGTGAGGTACGCGGGCCGGGAATACGGGAAGGCCACAAATAAAGGTTGTGTTCAGGGCTCCATTGGTGGCCCTCTCCTATGGAACCTGCTTCTGGATACGCTGCTGAAAAAAGTAGCAAAAAAAGGCGTATACATACAGGCATTCGCTGATGATGTCGTCCTGGTGTTTCATGGCGACGCAGCAACGGAGATAGAAAGAGAAGCAAATGCCGCTCTCCACTATGCTCAGGAGTGGGGTGACATGCATAAGCTTAAATTCGCTCCGGCCAAGACTAAAGCCATGGTCATAACGAATAAGCTGAAGTATGACACACCACGGCTGAGCATGGGGGGAGCCGACATTGCCGTGACCAAAGAAATTAAAATCTTAGGACTCACCATCGATGGAAAACTGACCTTCAACAAACACGTTGCAAACATCTGTAAAAAAGTAATCGGAATCTATAAACAGCTTACCAGGGCAGCAAAGATCAGCTGGGGACTCCATCCTGAAATAATCCACACTATGTACATTGCGGTGATAGAGCCGATAATACTGTTCGCGGCCAGCGCATGGGCGCCTGCAACTCGAAAACAGTGCGTACAGAAAAAGCTAAGCTCCATCCAACGCGGCTTCGCACTGAAAATTTGCAAAGCCTATCGTACGGTCTCCCTTCATTCGGCCTTGTTACTGGCGGGGATACTCCCCATTGACATCCGAGTTCGCGAAGCTGCGACACTATACAGAGTCAAGCGGGGGGAACCGTTCCCGGACCTGGCGGGGAGGGAGATCGAGCGAATGACTCCTGTGGCAGAGTGCCCGCACCCGGCGGAGCATATACGCCTGAAGTTCCTAAGCCTGGAGACGGAGGAAGAGCTTAAGGAGACCTATAGCAACACGAACGTCCAAATATATACGGATGGCAGTAAGATTGAGGGCAGGGTGGGCGCCGCACTGTCCATATGGAGCAGTGGGTCAGAAACCCGTGCCCTTAAGCTTACCTTGCCGTCCTTTTGCACCGTCTACCAGGCGGAACTTCTGGCTATATGTAGGGCCGCGGAGCTGGCCCTGCGGCACAGGGCAGGCTCGCTGGGTATATACAGCGACTCAAGGGCAGCACTGCAGACAATTGCAAATCCTAATCACCTCCATCCCTTAGCAGTTCAAGCGAGGAACAATATTAAAACCGTTTCCAACCAGAAAAAGCGGATCGCTTTGTTCTGGATAAAGGCGCATGCAGGGATGGAGGGGAATGAACGGGCCGATCACCTGGCCAAAGAGGCAGCTTTGAGACTGAAGCGGGCTCCCGACTACGGCTACTGCCCGGTGTCATTCGTCAAGAGAAGAATCCGAATGGACTCCCTTGACGAGTGGAACCGGAGGTACCAAGCCGGAGGGACCGCTTCGGTCACAAAGCTCTTCTTTCCCGACGCGAGGGAAGCGTACAGAGCGATTAAATGTATCATACCATGTAAGTATACAACCCAACTGTTCACCGGGCATGGTGGGTTCTCCGAGTATTTGAACAGGTTCAAATGCAAAGAGAACCCAGCATGCCCTTGCGACCTAAACGTTGCAGAAACTGTCCCGCACGTCATCGCGGAGTGCCCCTTGTACGCGCGACTGAGACTGGATGCGGAGTTCGAGTTGGAGGATAGGATAACTGTAGATAATTTGAATAGGCTAATTATGAGTAATAGGGAGAAATTTTTGAAATATTGTGTAAAAATAGTTAAAATAGTAAATAGTAAAAATAGTAATTAGTTATATGATCCCAGAATAACATAAAAGTTATTCTGGAGGATCATATAGGGATAGCAATAAGAATTAGGTATAAAATAAAAGTAGATAAGCACGTAGGATAGACAGTAATATTATAAGTTTGATTTCCTTTGTAAAATATATAATAGTTATAATCCTTAGAAAATAAGGTCTCCATATTCTTAATAATGGAGGTGCAACAGAAAAAAAAAAAAAAAAAGAAAAAAAAAAAAAAATTCTGGGCTAGCTGAACTCATCGTGGTATTGGAGAACAATTACACAGGCTTTCTCTTTTATGTTTTCACGTACATATGTACGTCCCACGTTCTGCAATAATGTTTGATTTTCTTTTAACTATTTTGTAAAATTAAATAAGACGTCATTTTATATTATTACATTAGGCGAATATATAATTTATTTAGTCGAATTTTAAACAATTTATTCAATAATCAATTGTAAAGCTTAATACATTAATTTCGCGGTAATCAAAGTGGGCCGTTAAAAACCGCAATATATACGAATAATTTTAAAATTAGAAATAAAATAAAAACTGAATAATTTATAACTAAGTGTAGCAAGTTAGGATACATTTACCAAATGTCAAAATACTCTGTTAGTTGTAAAATGACTATAATTTGAATATAATCATTCACTCAAGTAGTAATAGAACCATACAACCATCGCATTTACAGTAAATCCTTATCCTACTGCATTACAATGGTTGTGGGTTCGATTGCCACTCGAGGAGTGGAAATATTTAATATTTCCATTTTCTTCGCTCTAGTATCGAGGCAAAGTTCTCGGCGTGGTTCTCTGATATCGCGGCGTTAAGTTCCGCCACTTATCACGAAATGTGTGTCTTAACACTAGGTACCCTGCTGTGTACGGGATACAGCGTGAAGCTATAAAAAAAACTACAACGGTCTCATAAAAAGGTCATAATAAATCACATTTATCTTTATAAACTTCTATTCTACTCTACAAATGTAGAGAGCATCTTCATATTATTACAATTGTTTGAATGCAAATGTCTGGCGGCGAGGAAGTGACAAAGGGGACCTCTTACCTTGTCTATTATTGAGCAAACTGCTTTACGTCTTTTGCTGAAAAACAATATTTCAAGGCTTTATTTTATATGGGGAAAGCTAAAATGGTATTGTATTTTATATTTTAAATATAGTATACAGATAAATACATAAATATGATATACATACATATATACATTGTGGCCAGTCGTGGCCCAGTGGCACAAGCGTGTGACTGTAAACGACTGGTTGTGGGTTCGATTCCCACTCGAGGAGTGGAAATATTTAATCTTTCCATTTTCTTCGCTCTGGTGTCGAGGTAAAGCGCGGCGTTAAGTTCCGCCACTTAACACGCAATGCCTCCGAATTCGGCGGAAAGTGGGGAACGGAGTATCTTAATACTAGGTTCCCTCTGCCTACCCTGCTGTGTGCGGGATACAGCGTGAAGCTAAAAAAAAAAAAAAAACATACATTCATACTATAGTAGAGGCCACTTCTCTTTAATAAAAGAACAATAATAAAGCCATACACAAGATCATCCTTTAAAGCATGAGGATCCCCGGAGGGCGTGTATGAAGAGTTTGATGAAAGTGGACGAGGCGAAAGAAGTATGCAGCGTTTGGCGCTCCGTTCTTTCTGAATACCCCGCAAGGGATATAGCGTGAAACTAAAAAACCCAAAAAAACAGAAATAAATAAACACATAAAGAAATTCTTATTTTTTAAAATGTTGATTCCAAAATGACTTATAACATTTTAGAAAAGAGCTGATACACTTCAAACTGCTGAATCGATTTTTACCAAATATAACGGACCTCCATAAGAAATCTAGCTTTCGAATAAAAGAACTGCACCAAATTCGGTCCATCAATTTGAGATCTACAACAATGACGTCTATGTACAATACTTGTACATAGACGTCAAACGTACAACAACTCCATTGCATCGGGGATTAAAAATATAAAACCATACCATATATAAGACCTTCGATATAAAAATTACTGGATATCGATATCTGTAGAAGAATTCCTAGTAGATTGAAGTTACGAAACGATTCTTTTACGACTTCCTTTCGTAATTTTAAAATGCATTTTACAACGTATAATGTTGTACAAGTTAAGTAAATACAAAATATATTTACCAGATTGGAAATTAATTAATTTATTAATTAATGAATATAGGGCGGATTATCGCAAAGGACGTAGAGTCGAATCACTCCGTTTTCCACTTTCCGCCAAAAGTTAGAATATTGAATGGCGGAATTCCACACCGCATTTTGTCTTGCTCAAAGTATAGGAACGAAAATAATTATTATCAAGTCGCATCACCGAGTTAAATTCGAATTTGCAACCAATGACACGGTGACATGTAGACGTTCAGCGACAGCTTAAATACGTATTTAAAGTTTAAATTCTAAAAAAAAATATTAGTTTTATCTACATTTTTGTACACTACAAGTTACATTCACAACATACAGAAAAAAAATCACTATTACAAAAATTTCAAAAAACAAACGCCTTTTGTGAATATATCGTGAATTTTTTCGATCTGCAAAACGAAAAGGGAAAAAAAATATAACAATCTCCTGGCCGCAGGCTGAAACACGTTTCCAGTGGCAAGTATTAAACAAATGCGGTTGGTATACCGAAGCTGTCGATAAAAACTACGGCGTAACTGAAAATGCTGTGACGGTTTTCATAAAATTGTGTTCATATCGTTCTAGGAGAAAATGGCGATATTAATCTTGATTTATCAGATGTAAATAAGTGATTAGTCATTATGAAAAAATCTTTATATATTTCTGAAAATTATAGAGGACTCAGATTTGTGAAACCTTATACTTATTTTATTTTATTTATTAACATTTGCAACGATTGTTACAATATTGTTTATCCAGTAAATTTATCTTATAACTAACAAAACTTATATAATATCACTTAAAGGTGAACATCACATGAATAACTATTAAATACTTGCGCTTATTATACTCGTAATTAGAGTCTAAAAAAATTATTGTCTGTTGAGTAGCTTAACGCCACGTTTCTTTTAACATTATAAAATGTATATTTTAATATAGTATCTAAAAACTGAGGCTATAACTCATTCTAACGAGAGAAACGACGGATGTATGCAGCATTACAGACCAGCCATACTATACTTCACTTTACAAAAGATATTCAATGTTATTTTGTGGTGTCAGTCTGATGGAAATGGTCATTAAGTACATGCAGACAAAGTTATGTGCAGCTACTAGTTCAGTAATAATAAATATTGATTTTTCTTTCTTAAACCTTTAATTTTTATATAAAAACAAAAATAATCTAAATAAATACATAATTTTCACCAAAAAAATAAATATATTTCAGTCTCGATCCCATTAATTTGTACTAGCAAAGCGTTAGACCGACCGCTGATAGCCACATATCCGCTCTCACAGCTGCACCCTGGGAGTAAAATAAAGCTGACCGTTGTAATAGGCATTGTATCGCACACAATTGCTGTTGATTATACGCATTGACGGATTTTACGTAGCTTTTGTTACAGTATTTGATATTTGTTAGTTAAAATAGCTTAAAATATGGTCTTTTTTATATTATGATATAGATAGGTTAAGGTCATTGTAAATAGATATTAATTCCAGTCGATTATTTTATTTTTTTCGGTTAAAACGTAAACGTTTTTTCTTGTTTAGACACTCTGTTCTCCATTTTCCGCTTTAAGTTCCGCGTAAAAAGGTATGACGTATTAGGTGGCGTAACTCAACACCGCCCTTTGTGAAACTAGATCAGATAACTGAAATTAATTTGAATATAATTATTTTTTTTAAGTGGTCATCGAACCCACAACCATCGCGGTCACAGTCAGACGCTATCCCACTGCTCCACGGTGGTTTTCAAGTATCAACAATACATTGATTATATTGTTCTATATCGTATTGTTGATATATTATAAATATAAACAATACTCCACTCATTATTGTTAATATGAACAAATATTTTATTAGGCTGAGGATTAATATAACAATATCCTTTTTTTATTATATTTTTTAACTAATTTGTTATTTTTATCAATAATATGACACAAATTATATTTCAACTTACATTATCAAGAGTATCAACAATGAAATTTTTTTTAGCTTCACGCTGTATCCCGCACACAGCAGGGTAGGCAGAGGGAATCTAATGTTAAGACAGTCCGTTCCCCATTTTCCACCGAATTCTGGAGGTATTATGTGTTAAGTGTTGGAACGTAACGCCACACTATGTCTCGACACCAGAGCGAAAGAAATTAAATATTTCCACTCCTCGAGTGAGAATCGAACCCACAACCAGTCACATTTACTGTCACACTACACCCCTGCGCAACTACTACCCTCTAAAATAAACAATTTACACAAATTAAACCAATTTCAAATTCAAACAAAAATATTTCCCACCAGCTTATTTGCCTTTAAAATGTTTGGTTTCTCAGTGGAAATGACAAAAGATATAGCTCGTTTATTATCTGGATGGCGGACAAACTGCTCTGTGTCTTTTGAGCTGAATATAATGCCTTAATGGGTCTACGTTGCGAACTAAGAAATTTTACTGAATGTCGACGCGTCGCTGTAATAGATTGTGAATATAAATGCTTTTTGTGTTCTTTCTCTATTTATTATGTTTTCTTTAGCTGCATGTGGGGTATTTATAGAGGATTTAGTGTCAAGAAATTCCGTTATTCAGTTTTCGTGTCAATTAGATAGATATATTGCGTGCTAAGTGGTAAATCTTTGGGCTTTACGTTGTGGTTTTTCTTTAACAGGGCGAAAGTGATGAAATTATGAATATAAAAATAAAGATATAATACTCTCTACCTACTGGCTGTGAGTGGGATATAACGTGAAGCTAAAAAAAGTTAAATTATAATCATTCCGTTAAGTACAAATTGGACCCACAACCAAACGTGTTTATGGTCAGACACTGTCACGCTACCCCATGATAGCTTAAATACAATTCAAATACACATTATTAAAATATAGATTATTATAAATTACTGGATTACGAAGAATGTACTACCACCATGAATAGTATATACATAATAAGAATGTACCACCGCAATGTCTGTCTAATCTCAGAGGAAAAATGGAGAACGGAGTGTCTTGACACTGGGTAATCTCTGACAAGCTGTTCTGTTCTGTTCCGGAAAAAGTGTAAAGCTGTTTTTTTCAAATGTTATAGATAGATATGATGAAAGAAGTTGACAAATATATATTTTATGTTTCTCAGCCAAAAGGTAAGTTTTATCATAAAATTCCAACTAAAACTGTAGCTCATAAAATGATCTATTAACTTTCTTTACATATTTTCTTTTAAGAGTCACCGTTTGTGAGACTTTAAGTGTTGACGCACGGAATTTTTAAGTGTTATTCACACACTAAGGATGTAAAAAAGTTTTTTTTTGTATCCTGCACACAGCACGGTAGGCAGAGGAAACCTAATGTTAAGACACTCTGTTTTCCATTTTCTATGACTTCTGCATTGCGTGTTAAGTGGCAAAACTCGACACCAGAGCGAAGAAAATGAAATATTAAATATTTAATTCCTTGAGTGGGAATCTAGCCTACAAACGAGAGATCAAGCTTGTGATATTTACAGGTACACTTTGAGGCTCTGCACCTCTCCACTACTGGCAGCTCCAAAAGTTTTAGCTTATTTTAATTGCTATTTACACATTTAAGATACCGAGAACTTGATTAATATAAATTATTTTTGTTGTTAATATCTCTGTAGAGAGACTTTACAAATTAATGATATTCAAGGATCATTTCCAAGAATAATTGTATGGTAAGAGCAAATGCTATTAAATAAATATATTAACAAAATATACATATACATTTTAATAATATTTTTCAAAATTCAATTCAAAAATACGGCTATATTAGAGACCATCGTAGCATAGTGGGATAGCGTATGGTTTTTACACGACTTCTAGATTCGATTTCCACTTGAGGTACATAAGATAAAGCGTGACATTAAATTCCACCTTTCAACAAGCAGTACCTCGAATATGGACGAAAGGAAAGATATTCTAGGTGGTGGTTCGTAGGTGCTAAAGTCGAAACAGCTGTTTGTAGAGCACTCTTAGTTTATTTTCTTTAAAAACAGTTTTTACATGGTATTTAGTAAATTAAAGTAATGAGCTAACCTCTCTAACCTGCCAGCAGTGTTAATCCTTTAAATATCTCCTTCACTCTATAAGAACTACACTAAAACCAGTGACCTTAAGTGACCTCGAAACATCTGTGAGCTGCATACTGTTTAAAACACATATAATCACTGTTCACTAAAATGGAGTCCATCAAGAAGACAATTGACGAGTTAAGCCATCATTTTAACTCTCAAATGGCAGATTTTCAGAAAAACTTGAACTCTGCAAATAGCACAGCAAGTCCAACTGCAAATATTGCAGCGCAGTTTAGCACATTTAGATCTTTTGTGCTGAACGCTCTCCAGCTTCAGGTCCAACTTCTCACTAAGCAACGCGATAATATTGAAATGCATAGTAGAAGAAAAATCCTGTTAGTGCATGGTGTCGCTGAGGATAAAAAAGAGGACACTTCTTCACGAGTGATGCAAGTCTTGGCTGAGCGTCTTAAAATCCCAGACCTTTGCGCAGATGATATTAGTAGATGCCAGCGCTTGGGTAAAATCTCGCCAGAGAAGCCTCGACCTATTCTAATCAAATTTAGATATCTGGCCATGAAGAACCAAATTTGGTACTCGAAAGCCGGCCTTAAAAACACAGGAATCACTATCTCCGAATTCTTGACCAAGTCCAGGCATGAAGCATTTATGGCTGCTAGGGTGAGATTTGGTATCTCTAAGTGCTGGACCAAAAACGGTTTCATCATTGTTGTTGGCTCCGACGGGAAACGTCACAGTGTAGCTGTTTGTGCTGATCTTGATAAAATATCCAACAACTCTGATGCTCGAGGCCAAGAAATGTCTGCTTCCACTACAGTCAAGTCAGCTGCTGCAGCAAAACAAGTCGTCCGCACAACAAGAAGAATAGCAAAATAGTAACTTCTTTCTTTATGTTTTAATATCTTTATGTTTTAATATCTAGCCTTTTAACGTAGCGTTTCTTTCTTTATTGCATTCACAACATTTAATTCCATCCCTTTTCTTCTTTACTTGTAGATTTTACTGTATTTATGTCTATTAATATTATAACTTATTAATTAATATTGTAACTTCTTATTGTATGTAATAATATATATTTGTCGGCGCAAGGCGTAGCGCCTCTCTGTTATTCTATAATCCCGTCTATGACTCAACTTGTCAGGTGTCAGCTGGCCGATATGACTAATGCGTAGTGACAAACTTGTTAGTAAGAAAAGGTATAAAGCAGTCGTTGGACTGGCTGTTGCATAGTTGACGTTGAGCCGCGGTAGTGCTAGTTACTAGGCGGGACGCCCTGTCCCTGTGTGCTTATAATATAACGTGATTAGGTGTAAGTTCGGTGGTGAGAGGAACTCGGGCAGTGGAGGCGAGTGTTTATCGATTATAAAGGGTACCCTTAAGCCTGCACTTGGGTCACAAGCCCCAGGCACTGCTTTAGAGTTCCTCTCCCTGTAATCGCGAGGGGTTCGGTACCCCGTAGTCTATATTACGTGTCGTAGTTAATATGCGTTCGTGTAGTGTGTAATGTTATAATACGCTCCTGGCCCGTTGCCTACGTCCAAGAACCATTCCTGACGTTTATCAATCTACATACGTATTCGTTATGTGTTACTTATATCATAAGTGAGCTATACCATAATCTTTAGATATTCTACATCAGAAGTGACATATATTATATTATCATTTTTATCTCTTTTACATCTTACATATATAATTATTTGTTTTTTGGCTCGTTTTACCCACAAAAGATTGGATTTGTAAAATCACTTATTATGTAAACAATCGCTGTAATGACAGTTGACAGATATGCAATAACAGAGTATATCATAGTTTTCTTTTTGCTAAAACGTTTCGTTTCACGTCAACAACTTTCAACATTTTTTTTTCTTTTATCATATTTAAAATAACTACTGCTGTCAGGTGGATGAAGTTTGATACTATTTATTTGTTTTATTTACTCATTATTTTAGTTGTATATATTCTTTTATATTACATTATCATTAAAACATATTTTTATTACTTTTAATATTTCTATCTTATTTTATAAATAAATAATTTATACAAATATTTATATATATATATATATATATATATATATATATATATATATATATATATATATATATATATATATTTATACAAATATATATATATATATCTATTTTTAATTATTTGTTTTATATTTGATTTATTATTAACGATCTATATTATAAGTTTATTTAGTATTTTATTAAGTATGCACAATTATAGCAGTGTCAGTAGTAATAGCGCAAACGATGACATTTTTTACCAATGTGATTCGTTATCATCCGAAGATAGTTTCCATAGCATTTCTGATCCTCTCCATTCAATATTAGACAACAAACTAAAAGACTTTGCCAAAAATTTTAATGTAGCCCATATTAACGCACAGAGTATTCCAGCCCACTATCCAGACTTGCTAGACTCATTCAATCTTAAAAATGTTCACGCTGTACTTATCTCTGAAACATTTCTCAAACCGAGTTTACCGTCAAGCGCGTATCTCCTGCCGGGATTTCATCTTATACGGAATGACAGGACAGAGAAGGGTGGAGGGGGAGTAGCCATTTATCTAAGAAGCCACATTCCTTTCACAATATTAGACAAATCACCTCCAGCCAACTCTAATTCATCAGAGCACATTCTAATAGAAGTCTTATTCGGCACCTTAAAAATATTGCTTGGTGTTTTTTACAGTCCGACCTTACATGTAAATTACTTTGATAGTTTTGAAAATCTATTAGAAAAATATGTTCCAGGTTCCGACCATACTATTATAATGGGAGACTTTAACACCTGTCTCATTAAAAAAGACTCACGCGCAAATCGGCTAAATACTATAATTAACAGTTCAAATCTCAATATCCTTCCAACTAACGCAACTCACTTCTTCCCTGGTTGTATCCCATCCCTATTAGATCGCATGATTGTCTCATCCACCGAGCACGTTGCTGATTTCGGGCAAATTTCTGCGGAGGCATTTTCATATCACGATCTTGTCTACCTCTCATACAAAGTACGTCCACCCAAGATCAAACCGACGGTAGTGATGCGACGTTGTTTTAACGGCATTGACAATGAAAAGTTTATGAGTGATCTTGCTCGTATTGACTGGAAATGTATATTTAGTGCGGAAACTGTTAATGACAAATTAAATATTTTTAATTCAATTTTGATTGAGCTTTTTGACATTCATGCGCCGCTCCGACCAGTAAAAATTAAACATCTCCCCGCTCCTTGGCTAACTCAGGATATTAAGTTACTTATGGCGGAGCGAAATACTGCAAAGTCGAAATATAAGAAAAATCCCACAGATGCAAATCTGCAAAGGTATAAAGCACTACGTAACAAATGCAACAAGACTTGCAGAGAAGGCCGGCGTAATTATATATTTTCATGCATTGACCGTAGCACTCCTGCGAAAGCTTGGAAATTTTTAAACACGATGGGGATAGGGGGTAGACGCACACTATACACATCAACCTTAAACAACTGCACGGATTTAGACTCACTGAACAAGTTTTTCACTAATGCCAATTTGATGGATAATAACGTTAAAACAAAAACTCTTCACTCCTTATCACTAGCATCACATCCTTTAAGACATCCTGTGCCTTTCCTGTTTACACCTGTTACAAATACTGACATACGTAAGCATGCGCTGTCTATCAGATCAGATGCTACTGGCTGTGATGACATTAGTCGTCGTATGATTATGCTGTGTCTTAACTCCATCCTTCCTATCCTGTGTCACATCTTTAACTTCTCCCTATCCTCAAGTGAATTCCCTGACGCCTGGCGTCATGCATATGTGATTCCTATTCCTAAAGTTTCCAATCCTACTTCTTTCTCTAACTATCGTCCAATTTCTATTCTTCCTTTCCTATCCAAGATCCTAGAACGTATTGTGCACGAGCAAGTTTACACGTTTTTACATAAAAATAACATCTTATCTCCTTTCCAATCTGGTTTCCGCCTAGGACACAGCACAGTCACCGCACTTAATAAAGTCTGTGACGATATTAGATACGGCATCGATAACCAGCAAGTCACCTTACTGGTTTTACTAGATTTTTCCAACGCTTTCAACACGGTAGATTTTGACATTTTATTAGCAATTCTAAGGTTAATTAATTTTTCTTCTCAAGCTACTGAATGGTTTTCTTCGTACCTACGCAGCCGCACACAAAGCATTAGACATGACGGAAGGGTGTCTTCGTTAAGCCATATTAACGCTGGGGTGCCTCAGGGTGGTGTGCTTTCACCTCTGCTTTTTTCAATTTTCATTGACACTCTCACTCAAAACATATCATCATCACATCATCTATACGCTGATGACTTACAGATATATACAACCGTAGCCGCGAATGACATCTCCAGCGGAATTGCTAAAATTAACTCCGACTTACAATTAATTAGCACCTGGTGTAAATCCTTTGGGTTGTCTGTAAATCCGAGTAAGTCTCAAGTATGTATATTTGGTAACTCTAAGCAACTATCTAAGATCCATTTACCTCTACCTCCAGTTTCTTTTGATGGTGTTTGCTTGGAGTTTAGTGCGAGTGTCAAGAATTTGGGAATCAGGATGGACAGTGCATTTACCTGGTCACCTCACGTTTCTGAGCTTAGTCGAAAGATATTCTCCGCCATAGGTGGATTGAGAAGGTGGAAGAATCTCCTGCCCGTAAAGACCAAAATATCCCTAGCCCATACTCTTCTCCTTCCTATCCTAGATTATGCAGATTCTTGCGATTTGGATTTGTCTCAACAACTGCTTGACAAACTTGAGCGTCTGCAAAATATTGTTATAAGATTTATCTTCGGACTAAGAAAGTACGACCACATCTCTCAATACCGTACTCAATTAAAATGGTTAACAATAAATCACAGACGTCATCTACATTCCCTCACTCTCCTTTATACCATTCTTTACCATCCCTCTACTCCCTCGTACCTCAAGGAACGGTTTAAGTTCTTGGGGGCGAACACACTTCACACTCAACACCTCCGATCCCGTAATAACAACTTCCTTGAAATACCTTTGTCCCGTACGAAATGCTATGGCGACTCTTTTACTGTGAAGACAGTAAAACTTTGGAATGAGCTTCCACTAAATATAAGACAGTCGCAGTCTGTTGGTATATTTAAACGGCGTCTTAAACAGCGCTTCCTTGAGCAATACGGATAAACTGACATGTATTTGTGTATATATGTATGTATATGTATATGTGTATGTATGTATATGTATATGTGTATGTATGTATGTATTTATGTTGTATGTACGTTGTATGTATGTATTTTTGTATGTATGTATGTATGTATGTATCTATGTTATTGTGTATCTATGTTTGTATGTATGTAGGCATATATGTATATGTGTATGATTTGTATAATACGTTACTTTATGCACCTTTCTGCGATCTTTTGAAGTAAATCCGTTACTGTTGGTTGCCTGGAAGAGATTGCTTTTAGCAATAAGGCCGCCATTGCACATATGCTCTTATGTACTTTTTATTTAATGTAACCTGTATCATTTTTATTTTTCTGTGTGCAATAAAGTATTTATATTATTATTATTTATTATATTCTCTGACTACACTACTACGCGAGAAAAGCATAAAGTGGAGTTTTATTTTAATGACAACTTATTTTTGTTGGTCGTAGGTTGGTTTCTAAGAGGCACTGGTTCAATTTCCGCTGCGTTCAAATTTTTATACGTTACTTTTAAAATTTTATTCATACATTTGGGAGATTTAAGATATGTTTAGAAAAAATGTGGTAAAAGAGGCAGCGGGAGACCTCGATTGACCTTCGAAAACACATTGTCGAGGATACTGGAGGAAGGTCACGTAAAAAGCAGGACCTCACGGAGGGCGTGTATGAAGAGGTTTATGGCAGTGGACGAGGCGAAAGAAGTATGTAGGGACCGGAGCGTTTGGCGCTGCGTTCTCTCTGACTACCAAGGGATACAGCGTGAAGCTAAAAAAAAAACAATGATAGGAAACGTATTGGATGGTTTTCAAGAGTCACGTTTAAATTTCGATAATGTAATACTTTAAAAATGTTAAAAGAGAGAAAAAAGTACCCCACTTTATTGAATTTTTTAACATTACAAATATATTCTTTTTTTTGCCGAATCAGAATCCAAAATTCCTATTTTAATTTATAATTCCTTTGAAGCTTATGATCAAAATATATGGTATTTTGATCATAAGCTACACCTTTGCATACATAAGTTACATTTCGACGAATATGAACCTGCGACCGTCGTCTCCAATGAAACAAATACTAACTGCATCAATATATAACAAGCTACAATATTTTCACTCCACTACTTCACGAACGGTCACTTCAGCTGTAAAGATTGCTAAGATTGAATAAGCGTTCAGATGTTCATCTCTTTATTGGAAATGTGCAACAGAAAGATAGTTTACAAAAATAAATAAAGACGACCCGACTGCTCTAAATCGATTTTATTCGCTTGAATAGTATTGTGTGAGCAATAACTTGTTACTTATGTATCTATTCTGGTATATATTTATTTAATTGTTGTATATTTATGGGGCAGTCGGACACCGCCTATGGTTGTGGGTTCGATTCCCACTCTGGGTAATGATTATATTTTTTAAGTTTCAAGTTTTAGTACTTATCACAAATCGTGACGTTGATTTTTGTCACTTATTAAGTAAAATCTCGATTTTAGATGGAAGAAAAAGTTCTCTCTGACTTCCCTGCTATACGAGAAAAGCGTGTGAATTCTATTTATAGGATAGCTTATTTTTATTAGTCAAAGGACAGAACACTCGGACAGTTTCGAAAAGGCACGGGTTCGAATCCCGCTGCGTTCAAATTTATATACGTTTTCTAAAAATATTCTTCAGAAATCAAAATTTGACCATAACCTTTCAAGCCAAAATGAACCTATTACCATCGTCTCCAATAAAACAGATACTAACTGCATCAATATATAACAACTAACAATATTTTCACTCCACTACTTCACGAACGGTCACTCCAGCTGTAAAGATTGCTAAGATTGAATAAGCGTTCAGATGTTCATCTCTTTATTGGAAATGTGCAACAGAAAGATAGTTTACAAAAATAAATAGAGACGACCCGACTGGTCTAAATCGATTTTATTCGCTTGAATAGTATTGTGTGAGCAATAACTTGTTACTTATGTATCTATTCTGGTATATATTTATTTAATTGTTGTATATTTGTGGGGCAGTCGAACAATTTCTTTTTTTATGGGTTCGATTATCACTCGAGGGAATGATTATATTAAAGTTATTTTCAAGTTTTTGTTTTGGTACCTAAGATAAAGCGTGACGTGAATAAGTAATATAAGAGTAATATATTTTAAATGGAAGAAAAAAAATCTCTCTGACTACCCTGCTATACAAGAAAATCGTGTAAATTATATTTATATGATAACTTATTTTTATTAGTCAAAGGACAGAACGCTTGAATGGTTTCTACAAGGCGTGGGTTCGAATCCCGCTGCGTTCAAATTTTTATACGTTTTCTAAAAATATTTTTCAGAAATCAAAATTTGACCATAACCTTTCAAGCCAAAATGAACCTATTACCATCGTCTCTAAAAAAACAAATACTAACTGCATCAATATATAACAACTAACAATATTTTCACTCCACTACTTCACGAACGGTCACTCCAGCTGTAAAGATTGCTAAGATTGAATAAGCGTTCAGATGTTCATCTCTTTATTGGAAATGTGCAACAGAAAGATAGTTTACAAAAATAAATAAAGACGACCCGACTGCTCTAAATCGATTTTATTCGCTTGAATAGTATTGTGTGAGCAATAACTTGTTACTTATGTATTTATTCTGGTATATATTTATTTAATTGTTGTATATTTATGGGGCAGTCGGACAGGTTCTTTAGTTGTGGGTTTGATTTCCTTTTGGGGATTGCACCAGAAGCCATCGACATTTACGGCAATGTGTTTAGTTTTAATATAATTTTCTGTTTTTGAAGCAGTAAATGTAGATTTGCATTATATATTACTGTTATTTTTGTTAATTCAGTGACATAAGATAAAAAGAATGAAATACATCTATTTATATAGTAAGAAAATTTTATTCCGGTAAGACGAAGCACGTTATTGAGTTCCGTCACTCACTCGAATCGAACCTGCAACTATCGCATTTCTAGCCAGACACTGTCTCACTGGGCCAGAAGTCATCGACCTCTACGGCAATGTGTTTAGTTTTAATTTAGATAAATTATAGTATATCTGAAACGAAAAATGTATATATGCATTATATATAGATTAGTGTTCTTTTTACTTATCCAGCGATATAATGGAAAAACAATTAAATACACATAACAAAAGAATATTATTCCGAACTGGTAAGACCAAACGCGGCGTTAAGTTCCATCTCTCAACCGATAATATCACAAAATCAGGCACTACGACTAAATTCTCTGCCTACCTTATATTACAAAGAAATCTAAACCGATTCAATACAAAATAAGCTATTTCAAATAAGTAAACAGCCTATGTATCAACTACTCAATCAATATGTGCCTTAATTCTAATACATCACAGTTACAATGTCTGATGTAATACCAATTTACTAGTTAGTTCTCATTTAAGCAATCATTCCCACTAGTGGGAATCAAACCCACAGTTCAGAATCATGCGTCACTAATCTTTTGACCTATTCATCGAAATACACAATAATATAAAAACGATATAGTATACCTTGGATATATGTAATTATAATAAAACAAAAAACATTATTTGACCATGATAAGACTAAACGCGGCGTTGAGTCAGCCTCTCATCACAAAATGTTGTGAAAATAGGCATTGCTATTACGTTCTTTGCCTAGCTCACTAAAAATAAAATAAAGAATCACTACTTAAACCAAATCTATACAAAAAAACAATTTCAAGGAAGTAAACAGCCCATGTATCAACTACTCTATCAATCTGTGCCTTAATTCTAATACATCACAGTTACAATGCCTGGTGTAATACCAATTTACTAGTTAGTTCTCATTGAAGTTTCTAGGGAATAAAATGAAGTAAACTACTACTATACCTATAGGCCAAGCACAATAGATCTAGTGACAATTGTATTTGATTGCGTTCCAGCTATCTCTATTTCTGATGGTTTTCGAATAGATTTAGAACTTTGTCACATTTACGCTGACTTGTGGAGTGAATTTTGTGTGTGTTGAGTCATATTTTGTTTAGAAATTCGGATTTAAAGTGTTTTTGAATAATTATTATGTATGATTTTTTGTTATGAATGTAAGTTGTTAACACTAGGTTTCCTCTGCCTACCCTGCTGTGTGCGGGATACAGCGTGAAGCTAAAAAAAAATGTAAGTTAGCGATACTGTTTTTTAGTATAGCGGTTATCAGAGAGAATTTAGTATCAAAATACTTTTAAAAATGTAAAAATATGACAAATCATACATTTTTGTTAAACTAGGTCTCTCTCATTGATGTGTGATATATATCATATACATATACATATAATGTAATAGGTATAACATAGAGCTTCCTTGAACCGGCTGGTTCCGTGAAAATGCAATCAAACGCTCCGCTAGTCATATCTAAGTACGTATTAACCCATACAAGTATATTATTGGCTTAGTAATAATATAGGAGAAACATATTTAAATTTTATTTTAATATTGCTGTTTGCTTGTCAATGTTTTCGATATGGATTCGATAACAACGTAAATTAATTTCCTTAAGCGTAAAGACAAATTTCCTTACCATAAAATTTCAAATTAGGGTAGTAAGTAAAAAGTAGAGAGAAGACACTAAGTTCTCCTTGGTCAAGATGTTAATCAGAAAAAAAAGTATAAATTAAAAAATAAATAAAGCACAACTTACTAACATACGGTCAAGAAACTCCCATTCCTCCAGCCGAGATTGAATTGACAATCAATTGCGTTTACATTCATAAGAGTACGTTGCTCCACTGCACCTAATCGTACTTAATTTATTTAGTCAAATAATTGATTCAATAAAAATATTGCTTTATAATACTTTTTTTTGCGGATTAACGTCTTTCCTGCATAACAGACCAGTCGGAGAGAACCTAGTCAGTGTCTCTCTCAAGCACTCTGTTTGTCACTTTCCACCCAAAATTGAGACAAGCAATGTCACTCAACAAGCGGAACTCAACGCCGTGCTTTGTAACTACCTACATTCCTTCGAGTACAAATCGAACCATACCCATCGTGTTGAATCACAAGCCAGCTATTAACACAAACTTACAAAACAAACTATTCAATAATATCCAGAAACTTTTGACATGAACGAATAAAAGAATAATGTAATAAGCAATTTCAGACCGCGTCTGTTCGCAATTCGCCCTGTGATTGATAGTACGGCCTCGTCGACGTCACGCTCGGACACGCCGCTCATATGTTTTTATGTTATTGTCGACGACTGTCCTGTCTTGAAATGACATCGTTTCGGCATAATTGGGTTGCGTAAGTTAAGATAACTTTTATTTTTTGTAGCAACAGAGTGTGCAGAGAGACGCTAGTGTCAAGATATTCCGTTTTCTACGTTGCAGTTGTAATCAAGATACGTATACTAAATCACGGAGCTAAGCCCCGCGCTTTCTGTTACCAGTATGGAGAAACTACTTTTTTACAGTTTCATGCTTATTGCGCATTGCAAGGTATTTAGAGAGAATCTAATGTCAAATTATTCCGTTTCATGTTTAGCGCCAGAAATCGAGACATTGTGTCTTAAGTGACGAAACTCAGTGCCGCATTTTATTATTGATCCCAAAGTGAGGAAATGAAAATAAAATAATAATTTTATAAAAAAATATTTTTTTAGCGGAAATGGAACCTACACTCATCGTGTTATACCACAAACCAGCTTTTAACACAAACTTACAAAACAAACCATTCAATAATATCCAGAAACTTTTGACATGAACGAATAAAAGAATAATGTAATAAGCAATTTCAGACCGCGTCTGTTCGCAATTCGCCCTGTGATTGATAGTACGGCCTCGCCGACGTCACGCTCGGACACGCCGCTCATATGTTTTTATGTTATTGTCGACGACTGTCCTGTCTTGAAATGACATCGTTTCGGCATAATTGGGTAGATAACCCAGTTTAAAAATATTTTTATTTTATGCCTAAAATGAACCTGGAAAGAACCTAGTGTTAGGATTCTCCGTTTTCCACTTTGCGTCGAGTTATCGAGATTGCATATTGAGTGATGGAGGTCAGCGCCTAGCTTTAAACAGAATAGAGAGAAATATTTTTTCTTGCAGTTTCGTTATTTTGACGCATAGCAAGTAAAAGTAAAAAGTAAAATTTAACCTAAATTTGTAGTTAGAGAGAATGTAATGTCAAAATACTCCGTTTCCGACTTTGCAAACGAAATCGAGACATTGTGTCTTAAGTGACTAAACTCAGTGTCACGCTTTATTTTAGATTCAGAAGTAGAGAAATGAAAATAATTCACGTATTTCTTAAACAGGAATCGAACACACCCAACGTGCTATAATCACAAGCCAGCTATAAAAAAAGTTACAAAACAAACCATTCAAAGGAACTTTTGACGTTAAAGAATAAAAGAATAATATAATAAGCAATTTCACACTTAAGTATTGACAGATACTTCATTCTTAACATTGCCGAAATCTAGACATTACGTATTGTGTGGACGCCACTCAACGCCCTGCTTTATCTTAAGTACTAGAGTGAATAAAGAAAAATAATTTTAATAGAGTGATTACATTTCCGAGTAGGAATCGAACCCATAATCATCGTAATTATACGACAGCCTCGATAAGAAATGAAAATATAATCATTTTTTTAGCTTCCCGCTGTATCCCTTGCGGAGTAGTTAGAGAGAACGGAGCGCCAAACGCTACGGTCCCTCCATACTTCTTTTCGAAGGTCAACCGAGGTCTCCTCTGCCTTTCTTACCACTTACCTTTGCATCATATTTTATTTATTTATTTATTTATATCCTTTATTGCACACAATTTAAAAAATAAATATGTACAAAAGGCGAGCTTAACGCTAAATAGCATTTTCTACCAGCCAACCTTGTCATGTGGGAAATCATTGTGTAGGTGTGCAAAAGCTTATATTATAACTTTAAATAAACGATAAATACAAGTATATATAAACATAAACAAAGTGTACATATATATATACTATATACAAGTATACTATAATACACTAATATATATGAATGATATTAAATACATACTAATTATTAAATAAATTACATAAACCTAAACACAAATACAAATAATTATATACCTATTAAGATAAATATTATGAGTTATTCAAAAAGTACTCTTTTACTCGACGCTTAAAAATCTCCCGAGAGGGAGCACTTTTAATGGACACTGGTAAGTCGTTCCAGAGTCTTGCAGCAGTGACTGCAAACGAGTTAGACTTGAACCCTGACGTATGACTCGGTATAGAAATTAAGAGGTTAGCTTGGGACCGTAGGGACTTAGTATGGAAAGAGGAAAGATAGAAGAAGTCAGAGGACAAATAGGAGGGAGAATTGCGATCAAAAAGGATGGAAAATAGAAGAGAAAGGACTCTAGACTTCCTGCGATCAGTTAGCGAAAGCCAACCAAGCTGTCGCCTCCACGATGAAATACGGTCATACTTGCGCAGATTATAAATAAACCAAATACAAGTGTTGAAAACCCGTTCGAGTTTGTTTAAGAGGTCTTTATTCATATCCAAACAGCAAGGATCACCGTAATCGATAATAGGTAGCAGCAGGGTATGCGCTAGCTGGATTTTAGTGCGCACAGGTAGAAAATTTTTAAGTTTCATCATTGAGTGCAAGGAAGCAAAAATTTTGCGCGAGATGTCACTAACCTGGTCTCTCCAAGTCAACTTGTTATCAATGATGATACCCAGATCCTTCACAGTACTGGTGAAACTTATGACAGTGCCTTTGTACATTAGGTTAGGCAACTTTTTATGTTCAAGTTTGGCTAGTTGTCGCGAGCTACCAACAATAATAGCCTGACATTTTAAGGGGTTAACTTCAATGCCGTATTTAGCGGACCAAATTGATATATGTCGAAGTTCACCGTTTAAAGATTCTATTGCCTGACTAATATTATCCACGCTAGTGTGCAGATAAAGCTGCAAGTCATCAGCGTAAAGATGGTATCGAGAAGTTAGGACAGAGGTAATGGAGTTGATAAATAAAGAGAAAAGTAAAGGAGAAAGAATTCCGCCTTGAGGAACGCCAGCCGTCACATCATGCCAGGCAGAGTTAGTCTGATCTACACGAACCGACTGCTGTCGTCCCCGAAGATAGGAAGAAAACCATTCCAAAGCCGAACTGGAGACATTAGCTTGGGATAGAAGAGCAACAAGCAGATCATGATCTACTGCATTAAAAGCATTACTAAAGTCAATTAGAATAAGGACTGTTAGAAGCTGACCCTCCATTGCTGATCTAATGTCTTCAGTTACTCTCAACAAAGCAGTGGTAGTACTGTGTCCAATTCTAAATCCGGACTGCAGTTGATTCAATAAGTTGCATGTTGTAAAATGATTGGAGATTTGTTGATAAACAGTGGATTCTAAAACTTTGGAGAGGAAAGGGAGAATTGATATGGGGCGGAAATGAGATGGCAGCGCAGGATTCGATATTTTAGGAAGTGGGAGAATAAAAGCCTTACGCCACATCTCTGGGAACTGATTTGAGGATAGAGAGAAGTTAATAATGTGAGTGATGACAGGGACAAGGATATCTAGAACTAAGGTGATCATAATGCGACTAATATCATCCGATCCAACTGCTTTAAATGAGATGGCGAGAATAGTTTTCTTAATATCAATATTATTGATAGAAGAAAAGGTGAAAGCTGGGAAATGAAGTTTCGGCAAACTATGAATTTCAGAAAGAGTGTTGGTTTTAATACAAGAGTCTAGTGGGTGAGATGAAGAAAAATACTGATTGAGGTCATTTAAATTAAGGTCAAGATTGATGGGAGAAACAGAAAGTTTACCAATACCGAGTGACTTTAAGAATTTGAAAGTCGCTGCGGGAGAAGAATCACAAATTTTATTAAAAATATATTGGCGTTTTAATTTTCTACACATCTGATTACACTGATTCCTTGCAGCCTTGTAAATCGACCAATTCACACTGCTTCGATTGTTTTTATATTTTAAGAAAGCTTTATCTCTCTTAGCCTGAGCTTTGCGAAAGTCGTCATTGTACCACAAAGTAGAATAGTTTTTTAATTTAACGAGCTTGAGCGGAGCATGTTTATCAAAAAGTTCTAAAATATTTGAGTTTAGAAATTGAACCTTTTCATCAACTGTACACAAAGTCTCTATCTCCAACCAGTTAATGTTCGAGGCATCATTTTGCAGCAACTCCTTGTTTACATTGTGAAAACTTCTGACTAAACGAGTTGTTGGCTTAGATTTAGGTGGTTTAGCTCGTAGTGACGCAAAAATAAGATCATGCATGGAAAATCCAGGAGCTGAAAATTGACCAAATTTTGAAACAAGATCAGAATTGGAAGTTATTATCAGGTCTAAAAGTGTATCTGTATTATTGGTGTGGTGAGTAGGTTGCAGGGGTAATAAATGTAAATTGAGGGACGTTAAAATAGAATTTAATTTTCTTGCTCGAAAGTCATCACGCAATAAACATGTGTTGAAGTCACCCATTATTAAAACTTGCGTGTAATTGGCTAATAGGTCTTCCAACACAATCTCCAAATTTTCAAAGTAACTTTTGTTCGGTGGGCAATAGACAACTCCAAGTGCAACCTTTATTCCCAAACCTGATTCAATGAATAGATATTCAAGGCAGGTGTCAGGTGATGTTCTAGACTGGCAAATAATTTTATATGAAATATAACTCTTTAGATAAATGGCAACCCCACCACCAACCCTACAAAGTCGGTCATTTCTTATTAATACATAACCGGGTACAGAGAAACAGGTGGAGTGTAAGGTAAGTTTAAGCCAAGATTCGGACATTAATACTGCATGTATGTTATTTTGATTGAAGGTGGAATAAAAATCGGAGAAATGTCTAGGAATACTTTGCGCATTTATATGACAAAAGTTTAAATTTTTGTGAAGGGTTGCGAATTCTGTCAATAGTACTCTTTCTAGCGACGAACAGGGTTCAACTAAGTCACTAAGGGAGTTATAACTATCGTCGTTGTAACTCAGGGCAGAATGAAAAGAATCAGTACTTGAATTCATAATATAACAAACAAAATATATATATAAATATGTATATATTAAACAATATATATGTAGGTATATATAATATTAAAAATAAAAAAAATTAATATAATAATATATGTGTATGTATTATTTAAATATATTTAAGTTTAAATATAAACAAAAAAAAAATTATATATGTGAAATGCTAATAGAAAAAAAAACAATATCGCACATGACCTGATGGCTTAAAAAAAAAATTAAAAATTTTGAAAAAACCCACGACGGTTTAATTGTAATTGTAAAAGGATAAAATAACTATAAATCCCCCGCCTAAAAGAATATATGTAACGAGATGATGGGGACGGCTTCGTCGGGGGCTGTCATTACTTTAAGTTTGCACAAACCTTCTCATAGGTTTTCTTGCTGTTAAAACAGTTTTGGCAAAAAAATTAAATATTAAAATGAATTTACAGTTTTGATAACTGGTATTTTAAAGACTTTAAAACGAAATCTATACTGATAGCTACTATATTTAAAATAGAGGTTGCAACTGGCATTTAAAATAGAGGTTGCAACTGGCACACGGGGGATTTATAGTTATTTTATCCTTTTACAATTACAATTAAACCGTCGTGGGTTTTTTCAAAATTTTTAATTTTGTTTTTTATTTTAAACTTTTTAAAGTGAATAGATATACATTATATATTATTACATAATATTGAAATACTTTATATTAATCTTCATGCAAATCCAAAAGAAATTATAAACCCAATGCTTTCTGGTTATTAAATGCTTATTGCAGCGCCTGGCAGATTGTCACCGTAACATTTCCACGAAACTTAAATCTAACCAAATCAGTGAAAATCACAAAACCCACTAGTAGTTTTGATTTTGAACAAACTAATTTATACTGGAGCGCCCTGCGGTAGTTCGTGGTAGATATGGCATATAAAAACACGCAGCAATTAAACCAGAACCTATCACAGAAAACCGCATCTAAATAGGTTTCACACAAAAAATAAAAGCCAATGCTTACTGCTGCGCCCCCTGGTGAGGTGTCACCATGACACATATACGAGAACACGCGCTAATTAAGCCTGATCCTATCTTTGATAACTGCATCCAAATCGGACTTGTAGTTTTAGCTTTGCATAATTAAATGTTTAATGCAGCGCCCCCTGGTGAGTTCTTGACGTAAAAAAAACCTAAAAACTTACACCAAGTAAAGGTAACTCTAATACTAAAAACTCTGCCTAATCGGACTAGTAGTTCTGGTTTTGCATTAAATATTACAAACAAACGTTTATTGCAGCGCCCCCTGGTGAGTTAACACGATAAAACATATCCAAGAACATGCACTAATTAAACTTGAGCTTATTATTGAAATTGCATCCAAATCAAATTCGTCATTTTATCTTTGAATAAACAATATTTTACTGCAGCGCCCCCTGGTGACTGGTCACCGTAATATAAATTTAAAAACATGCTTTAAGTAAAGCGGAATCTAATACTGAAAACTCTTGACAATCGTACTAGTCGTTTTGGTTTTACACAAAAAAATAGAAACAGCTACTTACTGCAGCGCCCCCTAGAGAGTTGACACATACATGAAAATATGCACTAAGTAAACATACATGACACATATATAAAAATATGCACTAAGTAAACTTGAATCTATCATTGAAAACTGAATTCAAATAGGACTCGTAGTTTTAGTTTTACACAAACAAATGTACTTACTACAGCGCCCCCTGGTGAGTGGTCACAGTAACGCATATATGAAAAGAAGCACCAATTAAACCTGAATTTATCATTGAAAATTTCATCTAAATCGGACTAGTAGTTTTTGCTCTGCATAAACAAATGTTTACTGCAGCGCCCCCTGGTGAATTTTCATCGTAACAAAAAAACAAAAATTTTAAAATATGCAGCAAGCAAAGCTGAATCTAATTCTGAAAACTCTAGCCAATCGGATGAGTAATTTCGGTTTTAGACAAATAAATACAAGAAAAATTTTAGTTTTACACAAAAAAACTCAAACCAATGCTTACTACAGCGCCCCCTGATGAGTGGTCACCATAACGCGTATATGAAAAGATGCACCAATTAAGCTTGAACCTTTCTTTGAAAGTTTCATCTAAATTGAACAAGTAGTTTTTGCTCTGCATAAACAAATGTTTAGTGCAGCGCCCGCTGGTGAGTTTTCCCCGTAACAAAAAAAGAAAAATCTTAAAATATGCACCAAGAAAAGCTGAATCTTTTTCTGAAAATTCTTTTCAATCGGATCAGTAGTTTCGGTTTTAGACAAATAAATACAAAAAAAGTACAAACAAACGCTTACTGCAGCGCCCCCTAGTGGTTTGACACGATAAAACATATCCAAGAACATCCACCAATTAAACCTGAATCTACCACTGAAAATCTATTGAAATCAGACTATTATTTTTTGAGATAATTGAAAACATTCGTTTTCACGTAAAATGCTTACTGCAGCGCCCCCTGGTGAGTTAAGGCAATAGGACATACATAAGAACATACGCCAATTGAACCTTAACCTATCATAGAAAACCGTATCAAAATCGGACTTATAGTTTTGGAAATAATTGACATAGTAATTTGCACAAACACACAAACAAACAAACAAACAAACAAACAAACAAACAAACAAACAAACAAACAAACAAACAAACAAACAAACAAACAAACAACCTCTCACCCCAAACACATATACAGTCGCCGTTCCGTCGCGGGTAAAAAAAAGAACTATGTTAAAAAAAAACAAAGTAATATACAGTTACAAAACAAACAAAAGAATAAAAAACAATATCATAAAAAAAGAAATGATTACAAAATTGTGTAAAGCAGTTACAAACTAATATTGAAAAAATAAAAAAAAATAAAATAAAAATAGAAACTAACATACATCCCAGAAGCAACAGAGGGAAAGTATATAAAAATAAAAACATAAACAAAATTCAATAAGAGAAAATATGACCAAAATACAGTTTTCTATGTCACAAAAAAAAAGACCTACACAGTTTCAAGTGACAGCTGTCACTGACAGATAGGTTAATTATTGTAAACAATACATAAGTGAAATTAACAACTAATTTGTTAGCAATATTAAAACAAAAAAAAAACAAAGTTAATTAATAGTAAAGGAATTATTAACTATACAATTAAATTAATAACAACATAAGGCATCATATAAATAGCTGATTGAAAAGCAATGAGATGGAAAGTTGCAGATACCAACAAACAGCACAAACATCAATACATTCTCGGGATGTACATAGCAGTGAACCAAAAGAAATATGAAAAATAAAAATAAAACAAAATAAATTAAGGTTTCTTCATACCAGTGCGCCTGGTGAGAGGCTTCTTGATTTGCTCACCAACATTCACTGGACTTACTTTTGGCCACTCAATTGTAATCACTTTTTCAACCGGAGAAGAACTAGTATGTGGAAGCAGCTTCAAACACTCATCTAACTCGGTGGTGGTAGATATTCGCTTACGCTCATTGGTAGGCAGCTTGACATAAACATTGCCTTGGTATGTCCAGGTATTCCTGATTCCAAAAGATTTGCGCGCTGTAGCAAAAATAGACTGCCGTGTTTTGGTGAGAAACTCACTCAGCACCACTTGGGAAGATTTTAATTTCTTATTATTACCCCAGAGTTCATTCTTCACCTTGAGGTCATTGAAGCGCACTACTATTGGTCGACTGAGATTGGGCTTCTTAGTCCCCAGTCGATGGCAGGATTGAATAGCGGAGGCATTTACATCAGAGACACCCATTAGTACCTGAATGGTGCCTAAGACTGTGGAAACTAGATTTTCTCCCTCTGCTTCCTGAATGCCCCCAAAAAGAAGAGCATTTTTCCTAGTGGAGTTATCAACCTCATCAATTTGCATGGATAAGTTGTATATCAACGACTTGAGAAGATCTAAGATACTCCATACTGAAGCCTTAAACTCCTTAAACTCACTGGCGAGCTTGTCCAGACCACCCTTGCCAGACTCGTTGGTGCTATTTAATTGTTTTTCAAAATTGGTCATCCTGTTGCCAAGCGCTTCTGCAATGTTTCTATGAACTTCAAGGATATCCTCTACTCTGGCCATTTTGTATTCTGGATGACTGATATAGTGCAGGATTAGTGACTGTATGTGAAAGCCAGCAGGTGTGTGCTACTCAAACTTTATACAGTGAAAGTCATTTAAATTACAAAACTATGTGTATTCCAAATAACTGTTATCTCTAATTGTAACTTATTTATCACTTTTAACTCTTTAATATTAATTATAACTAGTTTAATAAAATAAAAACGTAGAGAGAAAAATTTTAGCAGTGTACACTTTTTTAACACCTACCCCCAAAAAAAACATCATAAATCTTTCTTAGCATACTTCCATGACTCATCCTCTCGACGTGCCCAAACCACTAGAGAAAGTAGGAATTATGCCCAATTTAGAGCTATAAGTTTTCTAATTACGACACAATGGCTCGTTTTCTTCCTTAACACAAGCGAAAACACATAAAAAATTACAAAAAATATCAACCGACAATAATTTCCACAAGTAAAAGGGTTGGAAATTTGTAAAAATCTCAGGTCAGAGTAATTTTCTACGGCATACTATAAATCAAAGATATTAACAATGGGCGCCGCGTCGTTCCACAAAGGAGCGACATCGCGACGCGAACAGATGGAGTGACGTCGGCCAGGACACTTGCGGTAACATCAATCACGGACCGTATTAGCTGGTATATTTCTATACTGATTTATGTATAAATGTTGTGTTTTTCGGATTAAATTGATAATTCGGTAGGTGTAGGTTCGAATATTTTTTACAGAATGGTTTTTAAGAAAAACATATTTAAATTCGATCACTTCATAAGCAACGCGAATACTTTTATTTTAAATAAAAATGTATTTTTTTGCAATAAAAGTCAAAATGCCTCTTTTTAAATAACCTGGGAAACTATAAATTCGTATTATTAAAAAAATGTCTGTTGAATTTAAAAATTTAGATGACTTACATATATTTTTCTTTTTTTTTTAGCTTTACGCTGTATCCCGCACACAGCAGGGTAGGCAGAGGGACCCTAGTCTTAAGACACTCCGTTTCCCACTTTCCGCCGAATTCGGAGGCATTGCGTATTAAGTGGCGGAACTTAACAACGCGCTTTACCTCTACGTGGTTCACATGTATGTGATAATAAAATTACATAAAAACAACTTTATGCTTTTTCTAGCATTTACAAGTACAGAATTTAAGGTGAAAACACTCCGTTGGCCAATTTCCACCACGCTTTATTATTATGGGAAAACGGGATACTAGAGGGGGGAAATACAAATAATTTAAATATAATTTCCTCGAGCGAAAATTGAACCCACATCCATTAACAGTCAGTCGTTTCACGTTTTCCACTGTATCACCTAATCAATTTGGAGTAACTTCTTATTAACGCCAAGAAATTGACATTCTAAATTTTAATTAAACATTAATTTGTGGCCAGTCGTGGCACAGTGGCACAAGCGTGACTGTAAACGACTGGTTGTGGGTTCGATTCCCACTCGAGGAGAGGAAATTATATTTCCATTTTTTTCGCTCTGGTGTCAAGTTAAAGCGCGGCGTTAAGTTCCGCCACTTAACACGCAATGCCTCCGAATTCAGCGGAAAGTGGGGAACGGAGTGTCTTAACACTAGGTTCCCTCTGCCTACACTGCTGCGTGCGTGAAGGTAAAAAAAAATAGTTTAATAAGGTACACTTGTGGTTTTGTACCTACCCCTCACACTAAAAAGATCAAAAAGAATAAAAATTTCCTACATCTCCATTGTCTATCCGTAAAGTCAAAATCAGGTTATGTAAAATATGACTTCTTCATATTTTGACGTACCTATTCTAAATTCCTCTCGTGCACCCCGAGCAAGGTTAGCGGTAAACTAGCTTGCTCTTAAAGGTGTTATATTGGCCACTAGTGGAATAGTGAGGTCTAACATCGATCTTAATGTATGTAATTTTTAAAGTTTCTTTTATTTTTCGTGGCAAAAATATTTGGTTTTGCTTTTTAAGACTTTAAGATATCACTTTAAGAGGTTTCGCAGCGGCACAAAGTGTGACTGTTAAGCGATTAGTTGTGGGTTTGATACCCACACCCACCGCCACTTAATACGCAATACCTCCAGAATTTGGCCGAAAACGAGGAACGGAGTGTCTTAACACTAGGTTCCCTCTGCCTACCCTGCAGCGTGTGAGTACAGCGTGAAGCTAAAAAAAGTTTTTTTATGTAAAACGACACTTTCTGTATAAAAATATTTTACTATGTTCGAATCATAAGAGAGTCATCTTGGTGATTACAAATGGGGTAGTTATGAATTCGATACGTACTCGCAGGAATGAACTAAATACATATATAACATATCTTGTCTTGATTCACTGACTGATTCGTCGTCGCAGAATCTCAATTATAGAAATCAAATTACAAACAATTGTGGCCAGTCGTGGACCAGTGGCACAATCGTGTGTCTGTAAACGACTGGTTGTGGACTCGATTCCCACTCGAAGAGTGGAAATTATATTTCTATTTTCTTCGCTCTGGTGACGAGGTAAAAGGCGTTAAGTTCCGTCACTTAACACGCAAGCCTCTGAATTCGGCGGAAAGTGGGGAACGGAGTGTCTTAACACTAGGGTTCCTCTGCCTACCAAATAAGAAACGCTGCGATAGATTAAAAATGCTGCTCAAGTTTATAACTTTTTTATTTATGATACGATTGAAAGAAAATAACGTTAAATGTTAAGGAAATTATACAATACTTAAAACTGCATTCAAATCGTTCAAGGTGTTTCTGAGATTACCGTAAAAAACGCACAGTACGATACACGAGTATCGATTACCAACTTAAACTAAATATATTCTAGTAGGTATTCTAAGAGGACAGTCGTGGCGCAGTGGCACAAACGTGTGACTTTAAACGTTTGTTTGTGGGTTCGATTCCCACTCGAGGAGTGGAAATATTTAATATTTCCATTTTCTTCATTCTGGTGCCAAGGCAAAGCGAGGCGTTAAGTTCCGCCACTTAACACGCAATGCCTCCAAAATTCGGCGGAAAGTGGCGAACGGAGTGTCTTAACACTAGGTTCCCTCTGCCTACCCTGTGCCTGTGTGCGGGATACAGCGTGAAGCTTGAGTGAGAGATATTTTGATATGTAATACACGCGCTGCCTAGCAACGTTAATACATATAACTTTATGTAAAAGTCTGTCATATGAAAAAAACATTTATTTTTTTAATTTCATATTCAAATATAAATATAAGATCCATACTTATATTATAAATGCGAAAGTCTGTGTGTTTGTCTGTCATGCTGTCATGCTTCCACGGCTAATCTACCAGTCTGATTTGGATGAAATTTAGAATGAAAGTAGTAAATAGCCTGGGGTCAAACACAGACTACTTATTTTTAAAAAAATCAAACTTTAAAGGGTTGTAATAGGGAATGACAATTTGTATGAAAAATCTAATCCGCTTGACCGATTGTAATGAATTTTGGAATATATATAGGTGATAATTCAAGAATACACATAGGCTAATTTATTTTTTAAAAATCCACCCCTGAGGGTTGCAATATAACGAAACAGTTAAGTAGTTCACGCGGCGAAGCCGCGAGCGAGCCGCTGGTTTTAAATAAAACTTTGTAAAAATATTCATCATTCTATTTATAAGTATTGAAGATCAAAATATTCTTGACAGTGAACGTTAAATGAGAAAAATGCATCTGACAGCAAATAAACTATGGACACTTGTAGTAATGTATGTATGTTTATGTAGTACATGCATTTCACCATAACTACGTTATTGTGTGTGGCCCCAGTGGCCCAGTGGGACAGTGACTGTATACGCTATGGTTGTGAGTTTGAAATGCATACGACTCAAATGTATTTTTTTTTAGCTTCACGCTGTATCCTGCACATAGTAGGGTAGTCAGAGGGAACCTAGTGTTAAGACAAACCGTTCCCCACTTTCCGCCAAATTCAGAGGCATTGAGTGTTAAGTGGCGGAACTTAACGCCGCGCTTTGCCTCGGAAACCAGAGCGAAGGAAATGGAAATATTAAATATTTCCACTCCTCGAGTGGGAATCGAACCCAGGACAGGCGCCACGACTGGCCCCAATATAAAAATATTTCATTTAATAGATACGTTTAATTGAGAAAACTAAACAAATTTAGCGTATTATAAATTCACGGTTTTGGTAACAAAGAACCCGGTAATATGTTACGCAAATGACGTTTCTCCGTTCAAGATAAAGTACGGCGTTGAGGTACGGTACTTAAAACTCCATGTCAATAATTCAGACACGAAGCGGAAATCGGATGCCTTGACACTAAACGCTTCCTGATTACCCGTAGTATTATTTACACAACTTCCAAAATAGTGAAGATCGCATGAGTAAGTGAAACACTGCTTTACCCCTTTCAATCGATTTTAAAGAAAATTCTCCACTGCAGAAGAAAAAGAAAAATAAATATTTAATACAGATGCCGTTGCTTATAACAGATACTTTTTAACAGTAAAGATTCACATCGCCACGCTGTCGATCCACTATCTTACGCTATAGCTCGACCAGCTTCATTTCCGTTTAATGATAGAAAAGCATTGTTGAGACTTGCTATGTATTTTAATATTACTATTATTCGAAATATACTAATAATTTCAGTTTGATGAAATGTACTTGGTGATAATATGGCGCATTGGTAAGGCTGTATATAGTAGTTGGTTATGGGTTCAAATCCAACTTAAACAAAAGAATTTTATTTTTTGCTTTAGCGTCTTGTTACTAAATATAAAAAATAATGTTTAAAAATATCAAGGATTTTTCAGCGCTTTTTTCTACATAGTAGAAAGAGACATTAGTGTCAAGACACTTACATTTTACATAAAGCATTTCGTGACTATCAGAACTCATTATTATAGCTTCTCCATCACTCCAGTACGGGAAAATGAATATGGTTTTAAAACCATTGCCTCGAGTGAGAATCGAATCCATATTAATCACGTTTAGAATCATATGCTCCTACTGCGATACGATGGTTTTAATGATTGATTCTTTCTATTTACTTAACTTGTATAACTCGTTATGTATCTAGGGTTAATGCATGCAAAATTTCAAAATGACTTCAAATTGCGGATCGAAATGACGTATCTCAAGATTTTTTTATGCCACAAATACAAAAATATAATCCATACTTATATTATAAATGCGAAAGTCTGTGTGTTTGTCTGTCACGCTTTCACGGCTAATCTACCGGTCCGATTTGGATGAAATTTAGAACGAAAGTAGTAAAAGTGACTGGGTCTAACATAGGCTACTTATTTTTTCAAAAATCAACCTCTAAAGGGTTGAAATAGGGGATGAAAGTTTATATGAAAAATCTAAACCACTTGACCAATTGTAATGAATTTTGGCATAAATATAGTTGATAATCTAAGCTTAAACATAGGCTACTTTATTTTTTATAAATGCGCCCGCGAGGGTTGCAATATAACGAAATAGTTCACGCGGCGAAGCCGCGAGCGGGCCGCTAATAATAATATAATTGTTTGTGTGTATATATGGAAGATATACGAGTACCCATATTTGTTTTCGGAGGAATTTATAGATGTAAAAGGTGTTCTGTTTGTTGTGCACGACTAACGCACTTTGAAACGACTAAACCAATATAAATGCAATTTTGGCTCCTGTATTCTAGTAATCTCCCTGTAACATTTAGTTTTTATTTTATTATAATTAGTTGATAAATAAAAAAATACAACAATTTGAATTTTGTGCGATATATCAAAAAATTATTATGAAACAACTGATTTATTCATTTGACCAAAGCTTTAACTTTCACAGACGAAGTCGCAGCGAGTCGCTAGCCTAAATCCAAATCAAAACAAAGTAAAATACAACATAATAAACAAATAAAAAAAATATAAGAATATCACAAAGTAAAAAGGACAATGTCGAGATTTATCAGTTCCTCTCGCTAAATCTCGATTTGGTCCGTGAATGAGAAATGATACCAGACGGAATTATCATAAAAAACCACTTAAAGACGAAAATTGGTTTTTATATTTATTGAAATTGACGGCCCGCTGTGTAATATGCAGCTAAAGTTAACTAATGGTGTATTCCTTTTATAAGACGATAAAAATTGTAACTTAATAAGCTATTTTATGTAAATAAGCGTAGAAAAATAGAAAGACTAGACTAGAAGACACATAACTTTTGTGTTACTATAATTTAGATTGGTATAGGGGCTGTCACATTTGGTAAAAGTTATAAGAAAAATATATAATTCCAAATATAATATGTTAATAAAGTTAATAATATATATCCACTAATTTCGATTAAGTGTAAAAAGGTGATTAAAAATTGGATTCAAAACTTATCTTATAACGAAGCTGAGAATCTTATTCAGAACTAAATGTTTTTTGCTTTTACACTATCTGCTAACACCCAAATATGCTACATAACCCATATGTACCGACGATTTTGCTCGCAATATGACACTTGCACCTTTTCGCACACACTTATCCAAACTGTTATTCAAACACATACATAATCAGCACATATGCTCACACTTACCCACACCCACACCCACACACACACACACACACACACACACACACACACACACACACACACACACACGCACACACACATACACACAAACACTCTCATTCATACACATGCCCAAACAAGACATATGGTATTTTTATTTTTTATTTATTATTATTATTTTTTTTAATTTTTAATTATTATTTTTTTTTTCTTATAACATAAATGTATTTTGTTTTTTCTGTACTTTCATCATGTTTATAGTAATAGTTTTTTCTGTTGTGTAATTACTGTATTTCCTACATAATGTATTAAAAATGACAATAGTATAATCATTAATATAATGGGGCAAAGATGCTGGCGGCTGTGACACAGTTTATACTAGTACGGCTGTCAACACTCACCTCTAGTAATATAAACAAAATTGTCTAAGTAATTTGTTTAGTCTTATATCTAGAGTGTATATGTAACTTGTTACTTTTGGTCAATAAACTATTATTTATTTAATATTCCCACTTGGTTGAATGATTATACTTATTTTTTTTTCTTTTCTCACTCTAGTAAGACAAGTTGGTAGGTTAAATCCGTTTCTTTTGCAAAATAAAATATTTTTAAATTATGTGAATGGCGAAATGGCTTTATGTTCGTACTAGCGGCCTGCTCGCGTCGTCGCCGTCTGAACTATGTAACTGCTTCGTTATATTGCAACATTCGGGGGTGGGATTTTGAAAAATAAAGTAGCCTATGTTTAAGCTTATATTATCAACTATATCTATGCCAAAATTCATTATAATCGGTCAAGCTGTTTAGATTTTTCATATAAACTTTCATCCTCTATTTCAACCCTTTAGCGGTTGAATTTTGAAAAAATAAGTAGCCTATGTTAGACCCAGTAACTTTTACTACTTTTATTCTAATTTTCATGCAAATCGGACAGTTAGATTAGCCGTGGAAGCATGACAGACAAACATACAGACTTTCGCATTTATAACATAATTATGGATTATGGATATGTAAAATGGTGTGTTTTGTCACTAGACTCTCTGCCAGCCTGATATGCTAGAAATAGACTTAAGCGTATATAAAATTTATAAAAAAATGGAAAAATATCATAAAATAATATAAGTAGCGTAAATAAAAAACAATTATTGAAAAATTTTATACTAATCAATTGAATACCAGCAAAGTCTAGTTAACGAGTTAACAAGAAAAATTGAATGTCTTGCACAATTGACTCCAGGTCACGCAAAAGTTCATAAACTAAAAAGTCAGACGCATAACTTTTAAAGTGGTCCAATTAAAATACTTCAAGATAATTAATATGTAAGAAGTTTGTAATATATTTTTTCTTAATATATTATCATAGTTTTCATATAATTTTTCGTTTAACACTAATATAATATTATACATGTTTATTATACATTGGGGCCAGTCTGGCGCAGTGGCACGAACGTCTCACTGTAAACGACTGGTTGTGGGTTCGATTCCCACTTGAGGAGTGGAAATATTTAATATTACCATTTCCTTTGCTCTGGTACCAGAGGCAAAGCGCGGCGTTAAGTTCCGCCACTTAACACGCAATGCCTCCAAATTCGGCGCGCGACACTGCTGTGCGCGGGATACAGCGTGAAGCTAAAAAAATGTTTATAATAGAGGTGGCGCAGTGGCAAAGCGTCTGAATATAAGCGTTCTGAATAAATTCGTATGTTATATTTGTATTTTTATTTCTTTGCCCTTGTACCTAAGACGAAGAATGGTGTTGAATTCCGCTGCTCAGCACGTAATGTCTCGATAGGAACTCGATAGGCAGAAGGAACCTAGTGTTAAGACACTCCGTTCCCCATTTTCGCTGACATCTATAGACATAGCATCTTAAGTGGCAGAACTTAACGCTTTTTTCGGCACCAGAGCGAAGAAAAATGTAAATATTACATATTTCCACTCCTCGAGCGGGAATCGAACCCACAAACAAACGCGTTTATAGTCACCCTGGCTTTATTCTTCCACATTTTTTAATTTCCACACTAACAATTATTGAACACAGTATTCACAAGCAATACAAACTAAAGCGTAGGACAAAGTAACGTACAGCATTTGGTGCATTTTAATTGCACATCGAACGTCCTGTATAATTAATGGTAGCAGATAGCAGGAGCTAGCGTGAAATTTGAAATATGGCTAATTTACATGAATGTTGGAATGTGTGGATTAGTTTCTTGTATTTTTTTTTAGTTTTTCACTTTTTTTGTGTAGCAGGGTAAGAGTATTTAGTGTTAAGACACTCTGTTCTACGACGAAATATATTGTGGAATACAAATTTAAAGATGGCAATTAGAGACCGAAACGATGCTGTCGTGGCTTCCAGTATTTCAGCTATGCCACCCAAGTCCCAAAATTATCCTTCCACAAACACTTAAATGTCCAAGCTCTCCCATTTACAATAAAAAATAATTAAATATTTAAAAATTAAAAGTAAGGTAATACAGTTTTTTTTAATATTTTTTAGCTTTACGCTGTATCCCGCACGCAGCAGGGTAGGCAGAGGGAACCTAGTGTTAAGACACTCCGTTCCCCACTTTCGAATTCGGAGGCATTGCGTGTTAAGTGGCGGAACTAAACGCCGCGCTTTACCTCGACACCAGAGCGAAGAAAATGGAAATATTAAATATTTCCACTCCTCGAGTGGGAATCAAACCCACAACCAGTCGTTTACAGTCACACGCTTGTGTCACTGCGCTACGACTGGCCACAATGTAATATAATATTAAATTATAATACTAGCGACCCGCTCGCGGCTTCGCCACGTGAACTACCACTTTCATCCTCTATTGCCTATTTGGGATTGCTTTTTTTTTTTTAAAAAGAGGGTAGTCTATATTTGACTTTCGTCACTAATTATGTTCATGAGAAAATCATCGATACATTTAGTGCAATGTCTATATTATTTGATAAAATATAGCGATAACTTCTAGTAAGAAAACGTACGAAATCTGCTATCATATGATAGTAGATTACGTACATATATACCATCTGGTATATAGTATTATAAGCCGGTCATAATATCTTAAATAAACTTTAAGCTTTTTATTTTACAATTGTGTTACTTATTGATATTAAAAAATAGCTTTACTTGCAAATAATCAATGCAATTTGACTTTGTCAGTTTTTTACTTTTCTGCGGGAACTGTTTTGAATACCAGGGTAATTTTTAAAAAAAGAGAGATAGCCTATGTTTGACCTTGCCTCATTAACTATTTTCCTGAGAAAATTCATTCATTTCAGTCAAGGAGTTTAGATCTTTCATTCTCACTATATACTAAACATACATAAGTTTCATCCACTGTTTCAACCTCCTAGGGTTTGATTTTTTCATAAAGTAGCCTATATGACCCCGCATCTTCATCAATCTTCTTTACGAATTCCCGTCAAAACATAACAAATAGAAGAGATACAGATTTTAGCATTTTTATAATAATAATTTTAATGAGTGCTGATATGTCTAATACAATGTCAACTATATAATAACAAATGGCGCTACCCGTTGCAGAAAACGTAGTGACATCTGTTGTCATATAGATTATAAAAATATATAGATTATATAAAGTTTTATAGACCGGTCAAATGTATATTTAATAAATGTTATGCTTATTTTATTTTATAATTATTTTAATTAGTGATATTGAAACAAATTTAGCTTCACTCGTGAACTATCGACATAATTTGAATGTGTTTTTTTTAATTTTATTTTTCTGCGGGAGTTATGTTGAATACCGGGATGAAAACTATCCCATATATTGCTCTAACCTCTAAGCTAACTCCATACAAAAATTCATTCATTTCTACCCGGTAGATACCGATATACAAATGATTTACTTATATCGGTTTTTTATTTTTTCCAAAAAAACTACATAGGATACCGGGATAAAAACTGTCCTATATGTACCTTTGGACTATAAGCTATCACCATACTAAAATTCATTCATTTCTATCCAGTAGTTTTTGCGTGATTGACGAACAAATTAACAGACAGACAGACAGACAGACAGACAGACAGACAGACAGACAGACAGACAGACAGACAGACAGACAAAAATTCTACTGAGTGGATTTTTGGCCTCTGTTATCGATATATTAACGCACCCAATTAAAAATTTTCTGAAATTTTTCATGTACAGAATTGACTTTTCTACTCTTTTATTATATATAGAGATATGTAATTTTTGTGTAACTGTAAGTATAATAAGTAAGTAGTATAAGTCATAATCCTTGGACTTCTTTAGAAAAGTAGATTGTAATGTAACGAGAGAAATCAAAATGTAATATAATAATAATAATAATAATGTACTTGTTAACAAAAGGTACACGTCCATAGAGTAAAAAAATAAATAGTTAAAAAAAAACAAAGACTGTTCTTGACTTTTGGCCTGAAATCGAGACGTTGCGGGTTGAATGATAAAACTTATTGCCACATTTTGCCTTATGTATTAGAGCAAAAAATGAAAATAGTTTAAATAAAATGATTTCATGGAATGAGATTCGAACCCACGACCAATTGTATTTATAGTCAGACACTGTTCTAAATTATTAAATTAAAAAATATTTTCAAGGTAAATTATTTTAAAATAAACCACGTGAACACCATACCCTTGATAATGAAGAACTTGAGTGATAATAAAAAATGAAAACTTGATAATACAAATAAGTCTTTCATTTTTATTATCTTACCAAGTTTTTTCCGCCCAGTGATTTGAAGTGAGCATTGGGCGGAAAAACTTAAAACGGAAAAGGGACATTAAAGGGATATCACACTAGATTACGCTAGTTTTCTCTGATTATGAATCATTCGCATATGAATGCGAAACGCACATAATATTTATACCAATATTGTAAATGGAATGGAAGGGGCCAGTCGTGGCCCAGTGGCACAAGCGTGTGACTGTAAACGACTGGTTGTGGGTTCGATTCCCACTCGAGGAGTGGAGATTATATTTCCATTTTCTTCGCTCTGGTGTCGAGGTAAAGCGCCGCGTTAAGTTCCGCAACTTAACACGCAAGCTTCCGAATTACGGCGAAAAGTGGGGAACGGATTGTCTTAACACTAGGTTCCCTCTGCCTACCCTGCTGTGTGCGGGATACAGCGTTTAGCTAAATGGAAAAGTCTGTCTGTCTGTCTGTTACGCTATCGTGGCTAAGCTACCGTTCTGATTTGGATCGAATTGGAACAAAAATAGTTGAAGACACAGGTTATATTCAGACAGATAGACATATAAGCTATATATTTTCAAAAAACAGACAACTTAAGGCTTAATCAACTCAAGGCTTGATTTGAAACGGGAAAAGAAAGTTTGTATAAAAATCTAAACCACTTGACCGATTTCGAAGAATTTTCTTTAGAAGATAGTTGATGAGGCAAGCTAAAACATAGACTAGCTATTCTTATTAAAAACCAACCCTTAACACTACCCCGAAATAGAGGTTAAGGTTTACGTGAAAAATATAAGCCGCTTAACTTAAGGGAATAAGCAGGGCAGGTTGTGTATTTTAATTTAAGAACAAGTATATACATATGTATATTGAAGATGCTGAATTATTTATTTTTGTTAATAATTACATAAACGTATTAATTCGCTTCGTATTGAAAACGTATCCATATTTCATTATTTCGAGTGCCGTATTGCCACATGACTATTATATTGTGACAGTGTTTCCGCAATAATCATTTTTTGGCATTATATTCGGCCTATTCTTATAGGCTTCTGCTTATATAGTCAAGTGAAAGATTATTCCGTTCTCTGTTTTTCATTATTTTTGCGATATTTGGGTCTAAAGCCATAATTTATACATTTTGGTGGTAAAGACGGCTGTGACAGTGGAAACGAATGTTAATATACAGTTTTAGCCAATGCTTGCTTCCCAAGCATTATTTTCAGTTTCTCTGTATTGCTATGGGCATTTGCACAGTAGGTCCATGGAATTCTAAGTAGTTATTTTTCTTTTAACTTAAATTAATGCTACTCAATATTTTTATTTTAAATATTCAAATGCGTATGTTTCCAAGTGAGATTTGAACTAATATTTATCAATTCCAGTCAAACTCTTAACTAGGCAATTTCCTGATTTATAAAAATAGGTATGTTACATTAATGCACAAATACATTCACGTTATAGTAGTCATACTATGTATGTTTTGACATAAACATACATAAAATAAAAAAGCAATACGTAGTTATGGATTCGATTTCAAAAATATTTGTATTTTTTAATTAATTTTTTTTTTTTTTAAATTAATTTTTTTCACTACTTGTCTGAGCAAGCCGTGGTGGTTTATTTTCCTTTATCTTTCCATTTGACCCCTTAATACACAATATTATCAACATGCACGGAGAGCGGAGAACGTAGTGTCTCAACACTAGCTCCCTTCTGCCTGAAACGTAATATGAACATTTAATATAACCTAATAACCGTTTCATTACTTCATTTTAGAGGTATATTGTCAAAATATCCGCAATATTTCATATCAAAATGACAAACGGTGTAGATGACAGGCCGTAATCTATAAACATGTCATATTTGTATGGGAGATACGAATATAATTTGAATCCAAATTAAAAATGTTATACTATGAAAATATATTACCAAGTAGAGGAGCAGAAGTGCGACGGTAGGTTCCGCCACAAGGTTTTTTGGAATACAATGGGGAATAAAGTGTCTTGATACTTCGTTCTCTTTGACTAGCGAGATATTTTTTTTTGTATAAGGAATTTCTATATGCCATTGGGGCCAGTCGTGGCTCAGTGGCACGACCGTGTGACTGTAAACGAGTGTGGGTTCGATTCCCACTCGAGGAAAGCAAATATTTTATATTTTCATGTCAACGCTCTGATATCAGAGGTAAAGCGCGGCGTTAAGTTCCGCCACTTAACACCCGACGCCTCCGGTTTCCGGGGAAAGTGGGGAACGGAGTGTCGTAACACTGGGTTCTCTCTGCCTACCCTACTATGTGCGGGATACAGCGTGAAGCTAAACAAAATCTTTATATACTCAATATTAAAAAAAAAACAATATTATACTGTAATTTCTCTTGTAATGTTTACTCACTTTTCCGTTTTCAATAATGTACTTGATTGTGATAGACAGACGAATTAATATATATTTAACATCTAGCAAATATTTCGAAATAGCAAATATTGAATGATGTAGTCAGGATAATCGTAGCGCGAATGGTCATGGGTTCGATTTTCATTTGGGGAATACAAATTATTTTCATTTCTTTACTCTAGAAAGGTAAAACACAGCGTTGAGTTTTTCTGCTATACACACGTTTCAACTGTGGGCAGAAAGTATGGAAAGGATTGTCTTTATAATAAATTCGTTCTGACAGCCTCGTCTATATAATTATTTGTACTGAGTTAGAATAGAACCTACTACCCCATGCTTAATCGTCGTCATTCACCAGACAGTTATTATAAAATTCCATTTTCATACATTCCTTGGAATTAAAAGCAATACCGACGCATACAGAAGTATGCTATTTGTTATACCTAACTGCGCTATAAAGGTGTAGCGTCTAATATTATCCATAAAATTACATGATATGAAGCGATAGCGTAGTGACAAGTCACTCTGATGTTTTTTTTTATACTAGATAAATAAATGTTATTTCAATTTTTTTTAGCTTCATCATGTATTCTCAGCTTCATCATGTATGTAGCCTCACAGAAGGGAAGGTAGAGGGAGAGGGAATCTAGTGTCAAGACCCTTCACTCTCATCTTTCTATCTGGCCATAACTGACTGGATTCTGGAGGCAATCTAAAATAATAAAATAAGTAAAGCAGAAATCGTTACGTCATCGTGACACAGTACCATGATTTCTATTCCCTAAGTGGAGACTGTAATGCTAAACAATGCAATCAACGCAAAGCATTAAGACAATTTTCAAAATTAACAACTTCAAATCCCATTGAAATTTTAATACGTTTTCTAAAATTTTTTTTATATTTTAAGTGCACATAATCAAAGTGAATTATGTTAAAATATGTATACGATAATAATAATAAAAATAAAAAAGTTTTAGGCAGAAGAGGTTTACTTGGATATATTCATAATAAATCCAAATAAACCTCTTCTACCTAAAACAAAACGGAACGTTTTACCACTTACCATATGATTTGCAAATTTTGACCGAAAAATGAGCAACGGAGTGTCTTAACACTACATTCTTTCTGTCTGTACTGAAAAAATCTAAAAATTTATCAAATTTCTAAGAAAATCTTTACATTTAGCTTCACGCTGTATCCCGCATACAGCACTATAGGCAAGGGAACCTAGTGTTAAGACACTCCGTACCCCACTTACCCCACATTAATAATCCCAAATAATAATAAAAAAATCTACAGAAAAACAAAAAAAAAAGCATGACATTCATCTAATTACCGAATCGTGATAAGGGGTGGAAAAGGGGAAGGGGCGTCCTTTCAGTTGGTACCAAGCCTCCGTTCGGAGCGGACGTGTGTTGAAGTAATATACTTCTAGCGAACTTTTTCAACTACAACTACAACTACAGTTAAATGGCCTAGTGAAGTGTGTGGATTGCAACTATTTATAATGTGAGAATACATAAGTGTTATTTAAAGTGATCATTTAGTTGTTCAAGATGACTGTTCTTCTTGTTCTTGGGTTTTTTGTTGGTAAGTTTTTGATTTCGTTAGTTAATTTACTTTTTTTAATTTCTAGCTTCACGCTGTATCCCGCACACTAGGGTAGGCGGAGAACTTAGTGTTAAGACACTCCGTTTCCCACTTTCCGCCGAATTCTGGAGGCATTGCGAGTTATGTGGCGGAATACAACGCCGCGCTTTGCCTCAATTCTAATTTATTGTTATACATATATATTAAACTGCATGGTTTTGTTTTATATGTGTTTTTTTTTCCAGGAAATAATGATTATTTTACGATTTTTAAGTATTTTAAAAGACATAAGAAAATTATTATATTTAATGTATTATTATATTTAGTGTATATTATTGAACTATGCAACAGTAACTACTGTGTAAATCAATGTTATACACTAGTTTTTCAACACTTTTTTTTAAATTGTATTCTGTATCATTTTAGTAATCATATATGTATGTATCTTTTTCATTATAATAAATATCAAGAATATATCTTTTGTGAGGTTTCATTAAGCTGTGGTATAATGTTTTGTATGAAATGAAATTAAATCATTCAAGTAGGCTTGAATAACAGACATAAAACGGAAACGTCTTATGTTAGTCAATACTAAAAATTGACAATTTTGTCAGTATTACAGAGCTTATTACTAAAGCAAAAGGCATTCTAAATCAATCTATGTATTGATAAAAACGTTGGAAACAACTAAAAAGGTTGTTTTTAATAGTTTCACGCTTCATCACAAAAAGCAGGGTAGGCAAAGAAAGGATTAGTTAAGACTACCCGAATTAAAACGTAACTAAACGCCGCGTTTTCTCCAATCAGAGAGGGGAAATGAAAACTATTTAAATGTTATGATTTCCCTTAATAAGAAATCAAACTAACAACCATCATGATTACAGTCAGCCTGTACCAACTTTGCTACGATAGTTTAAAATAACTGACTATAATATTTTTAATAGGAAAAATTTTGTGGCCAGTCGTGGCCCAGTGGCACAAGCGTGTGACTGTAAACGACTGGTTGTGGGTTCGATTCCCACTCGAGGAGTGGAAATTATATTTCCATTTTCTTCGCTCTGGTGTCGAGGTAAAGCGCGGCGTTAAGTTCCGCCACTTAACACGCAAGCCTCCGTTAGGCGGAAAGTGGGAATCGGAGTGTCTTAACACTAGGTTTCCTCTGCCTATCCTGCTGTGTGCGGGTTACAGCGTGAAGCTAAAAAAAAAATAGGAAAAAAGTAATCACAAATTAATTACTTATTTTAACTCGGTTTTGGTTTTCAATTCGCAAACCAATTATATTTGCAATAAATCAAAGGCGTTAAGTGAATTTGAAGTGAGCCACGGATACTGTAATAAATTCTGTCCGTCTAATATAACAATACTGAATTAATGTGTTCATTTTGACCCTTATTTTAACTGAGGCTACTTTTTGCTGCTTCACGCTTTTTCTTGCATAATAGAGTTGTTTGGGGGAATTTAGTGTTAAGATATTCTGTTGTCCACTTTCTGCCTGAATTAGAGTGTGTGTGTTGAGTGGTGATACTCAACGTCGCTTTTTTTTCTGCAGAGTATAGAGAAAGTGGAAATAAATCAATATTTTTTTTTCAATTACTGACTTATAACTTTTGATAAAGTTATATAATTTTCACAATCCATATATATTATAAATGCGAAAGTCTATCTGTTTGTCTGACACGCTTTCACGGCTAATCTACTGGTCCGATTGGGATGAAATTAGAATGAAAGTAGTAAATAATCCAGGGTCAAACATAGGCTACTTTTTTTTCAAAAAAACAATGTTTTTTAGACGTTGATTTTTGAAATAGGGGGTGAAAATTTATATGAAATGTCTTAACCGCTTGACCAATTGTAATATATTTTGGAATATATATAGTTGATGATTGAAGGTTAAGCATAGGCTTCTTTATTTTTTTAAAAATCTACCCCAGAGGGTTGCAATATGACGAAATAGTTATGCATTTTACGTGGCGAAGATGCGAGCGGGCCGCCAGTATTCTATAATTTGACTACTTTTTTTTGAATTAAAACGTTTATAAAGATAATCTTGTAATAATTACCTTTTCTTCTCTAACTCCCATTTAGGCTCATATAAAATTTATGTTATAGGTGTATTTTATTGGTATTACAACATATTCATTGATTATACAGCTTCATGTTTTTCCCCTATAACAGGGTAGTCAGAGAGAACCTAGTGTCAAGACACTCCATTCTCCACTTCTTACTTATAATAATAAACACTTAGTCTTAGGTACCAAAGTAAAATAAAAATAATATACAATCATTCCCCGTATGAAAATCGAACCCACAATCGTGGCGTTTTCAGTCGGACGTTGTCAGACTGAGCCACGAGGGCTTCATTAATGGTAAATATTTGGTGATAATATATATTTGTTACCACTAAAATTGCAACCTACAGTCTTCGGGCTATATAATTTTGGTGTCACGAGTACTGAATTGTACCAAAATTTAAAATAAAAGAATTTATTGTAATTAAGTAAAGCAATAAACTTAATGAACCTCTAAGCTTTAGAATTAGTAGACTGTGAGCTTTTAGAAGCTTACCTTATTAGGTGTAGGTTATTTTCATTTTAAAATTGGAAGGCTATCGCGACACAGTGGCTGATTGTAACCAAGATGATCGTGAGTTCGAATCCCTTTCGGAGATTAGATTATATATTATACTAATTTCTAATAGGGCTAGGGGCTAATGGCGCAGTGGCACAAACGTGTGACTGTAAACGTCTGGTTCTGGGTACAATTCCCACTCGAGAAGTGGATATGTGTAATATTTTCTATTTTCTTTGCTCTGGTGTCGAAGCAAAAAGCGCGGCGTTAAGTTCTGCCATTTAAAGTGAAGAATGGAGTGTCTTGACACTAGGTTCCCTGTGCCTACCCTGCTGTGTGCGGGATACAGCGTGAAGCTAAAAAATAAAATGTAGTTAAATTATAAAAGATTGTTAGCCTAAACCTTAGAACGTGTTAGAAATAATGAGCTTCATGCTTTTTTTTTAATCTAAATTTAAAGAACTTTTTAACAAAACGCCGCCATGACGCTCTATAAGTTTGCTATATAAGTAATAGTTAAGACAGTACGTTCCCCACTTTTCACCGAATTTGGAGGCATTGTATTTTAAGTGGCGGAACTTAACGCCGCGCTTGTGCCTTTGATACCAGAGTGAAGGAAATGGAAATATAAAAATATCCAATCCCTCGAGTGGGAATCGAACCCACGACCAGTCGTGTACAGTCACAGGTTCGTGCCACTGCGTCACGACTGGCCCCGACTATGATATTCATATAACTATTATTAAATATTATATAGCATGTACTCATTTATAATTAAACTATCTAAATAGAATGAATTGCGTATATTTTCACGTTTGAAAATACATTTTAGAAACAGTAAAGTTGTTAAGTGTAAATAATGATAAATGGTATAAAGCGATGAATCTGGTTAAAATAGTTTAATTTATTTAATATGTCGAGGTCATTGTGGCGCAGTGTGAAATGATCTGACTGTATATATTATGATGGTTGTAAATTCGATTTCCAGTTGAAGTAATGTTTAATATTCTATTACTTTTATTTCTTTTCTTTGGCAAGTAGTTGGTAGTATAAATATACAATCTCTCGAAATCGGGCGTAAATTAGACAACAATGTGTCGTGACTAGGTCCTTCTTACCTAGATAATATTACGAGAAAAATATGAAGCTTCTGCTGAATGAATAAAAAAATTAAATGTGAAAATATCATGAAAATTAGTGTTATCTTAATTTAAATTAATTGTGATATATTGACCTTTAAGCTCTATATTATAAGTATGTATCTATATTAGGCATGTTCATAAATGAGCAGCAGCAGCTTTACGCCTTGAAGAATCTAATGTCTTTTGTCTTTTTATTACATCACTACGGAGTGTTTCGTACTGACTTGTGATGGTCTGTACCTTATGCTATTTATTAGCCATTTTAAATTTAATTTTTGAAAATAAAACTTGATTTATACGATTACACAAATAGGTTCTGAATGAGGCCTATATTTTATAACATCAGAACTCAATGTCAAGGCACTCCGTTCTCCACTCTCCACTTGAATTTGTCACATTATATATACCTATATATATACTAATAATTTTTAATATTTAAATTTCTTATCTGTAAGCAATTGCCTCAGCATAAATTGAATAGAAATTGCGGCAACAATAATTCCGCTTTCTGCAGAAATTATATAATATTCTGATAAAATATAGCCTTCGTCCTTCCTTCATTGCCAGGTATTCAAATTTTGTTCAAGTCAAATTTAATTAAAATAGATCCAGCGGTTTTGCCGCAAAAGAGTAACAAACTGACAGATGTACGTTTAATTTCATGTTAATTTTTATTTTGCGGTGTTATGTTCCGCTGTAGAGATAGCTAGTGTTTTGACAAATATGATTTTGTTATGTTTGATTTTAAAAATTTATAATTTGGGCCAGTCGTGGCGCAGTGGCAAGAACGTGTGACTGTAAATGACTGGTTGTGGGTTTGATTCCCAGTCGGAGAGTGGAAATATTTAATGTTTCCATTTCCTTCGCTCTGGTAACAGAGACAAAGCGCGACGTTAAGTTTCGCCACTTAACAAACAATGTATCACGCAATTCGAGTTCGGCGATGCGTGGGGACGGAGTGTCTTAACATTAGGTTCCCTCTGCATACCCTGCTGTGTGTAAAAAATAAATAAAACCATAAAACTAGTTTAAAAAAGCAGCTTCATACTTATTTCCGTATAGCAGGGTAGTCAAATACGACCTAATGTCAAGACATTCCGTTCTCCATTTTTCACATGAAATCGAGACATTATGTATTGAGTGGTGGAACTTAAGGCCGCGCTTTAGATTTTTACCAGACCGGAAGAATGATAATAATTTTAAATATAATCGTTGCTCCCTTGTGGGAATCGAACCCAGAACCCTGTTCACAGTCGGACGCTGTACCATTGCGGCCTCTTATTTCATATTATTCCAATTCGTTTTTTTTTTCACTTTTAAAATATTTTAGTAGTTGCAATATTTAATTGTAAGCTAACGGCAGAATTAATTTCAAATTAATACGTTAATATATGAAGGAAAACCTCTCGACACATTTTAATAAAATATATGCGGATATGAGTATGAAATTTGGAACAACTAATGAAAATAGGTATATGAACAATCATATTTTTTTATTTATAGCACTAGCTGTAGCCGCAACTTCGTCTGCGTGTAAAAGTAGGTTAAGTAATTCCTTATTATATCAGCTATCTGCCAGTGAAAGTCCCGTCAAAAGCGGTCCAGCCATACCAGAGTTTAGCCGGGCTACATCGATCGACGGACGAACATTATGAAAATATTATTTTAGTATATGTACCATGTATCCATACTTATATTATAAATGCGAAAGTCTATGTGTTTGTCGGTCACGCTTTCACGCCAAATCTACCGGTATGATGAAAGCGGATGAAATTAGAATGAAAGTAGTAAATAAAAATAGATCTGATATAGGCTACTAACCTTTTTTTTTTTTCGTCAGGAAAATCCGTTACGGATACCCGCCCGGGGTGGGGACCCGGACGCGGTTATGTGGGACTCCGGATCGTTCCTCCGTCCAACACTAAGTTCTCTCTGCTATACAGAAAAAAAAACTAAAAACACATCTAGTGACTAAAATCTCCATATATCCTTCACATATACAGGCAAAATGATACTATAATTGTGACATTTAATATATCAAACGTCACCTTTGACGTTTCGATGAATATCATCACATCCCACGTGATAAATAGCTTTACACAACGATGTGTAAAGTTTATTTACTGTGTCCATATTGAATTGAAACGCGGCGTTCGAGTATTTTCCAATTAAATGGTGAAAAAAATTAATTGATTGGTAGAGGGAAAGAATTGAGAAGTACTGTAGATAAATAAATAATAAATAAATAAATAGCTTCACGCTATATCCCGCACACAGCAGGGTAGGCAGAGGGAACCTAGTGTTAAGACACTCCGTTCCCCACTTTCCGCCGAATTCGGAGGCTTGCGTGTTAAGTGGCGGAACTTAACGAAGAAAATGGAAATATAATTTCCACTCCTCGAGTGGGAATCGAACCCACAACCAGTCGTTTACAGTCACACTCTTGTGCCACTGGGCCATGACTGGCGATGCAGGTTCGATTCTCCTTTGAGACACAGTAAATAAATAGAAGAGTCGTGGCACAGTGGAACAGCGTTTGACGGTAAACGCCATGGTTGTGTGTTTGACTCTCTTAGGGAAATGATTGTGTAAATAAAATTAAGGCGACAAGATCTTTTGTTTTCGCGATAATTACATATTTTGAAATTGAAACTATTTTTAACCGGATTAATTACGTATATTGTTGGTATACTACCTGTCTTCTCCTGTCCTTCCTGTCTGGTTTATGTCTGTGACCTCGGACTAGTGTAAAGTGTTCGAAACGTCGGATGTTTTGAAATGTATTTTCGAATACCAAAATCGATTAAGCGGTTAATCCGGTTAAAAATAGGTTTCCTTTTAAAAATAAAATTTTCATTTGTTTACACTGGTGCTTAAAACAAAGTGCGGCGTTGAGTTCCGTCGCTTAACACACAATGTCTCGATTAGAGTCGGAAAGTGAAAAACGGAGTGTCTTGACATTATATTCGGTCTAACTAGTCCGCTATGCGGAAAAAAACATACACTGAAATATGTATAAATAAATAAAATTAAAGTGTCTGTTTATAATATTCAGGATACCTACTATTCAGGATCTCTGGAACTGCTGTACCGATTTTGAAGGGATTTTCACTAGACATTTTTTTTTGGCTTCACGCTGTATTCCGCACACAGCAGGGTAGGCAAAGGGAACCTCCGTTCCCCTCTTTCCGCCAAATTAGGAGGCATTGCGTGTTAAGTGGCGGAACTTAACGCGGCACTTTGCGTCTACACCAGAGCGAAGAAAATGGAAATAATATATATTTCCACCCCTCGAGTGGAAATCGAACCCACAACTAGTCGTTTACAGTCTCACGCTTGTGCCACTGCGCCAGGACTTGCCAAGTTCTACTTTTCGTTCTTACTAGTCGATAGCAGATATAATTAGGAATAACTAAGGCTAGACATATTTAGAATTATAACTCTTTCTTAAATTCCACGTGGAAGAAGTAGCGTGCATAGCTATTTAGTAAAACACGTAATATATCCAAATATTTGTTTAATGAAGATTAGTGTGACAATACACTGAATATGTTTACATAATGATTTGTAAAGTTTACACTGTGTTCGTGTTGAATCCAAATGTGAGGTAGTATTTTTCTATATATTTTTATAGCTTCATACTTTTTATCATATCAGGGTAGTCAGAGAGAAGTTAGTGACGAAACACTCCGCTTTTCAGTTTACAATACACAATAATATAATATGTGCTTGTAATATTGTCTATATTTATATTAAAAAAGGGAAGCGTTTGTGAGTTTGTATGTTTGAGATAGGTAGTGTTCGAATCTACTGAAACAATTTCAAAAAATCCTTACCTTGTTAAAAAGCTGATTATGATTTTTTAATTTTGAAATCAATTAACCCTCTTTCTCTCTGTGAATATAATAATTTGTCAATAAGAGAGATTTAAACTACCTACATTTAAAGACTGCAATATCCTTTGCAATAATTGAAGTCAAAATACAATAATTAACGTCTACATATAAATGAGAGTATGGACAGAAAGGATGCTGCATCTGACAGGATGACTGAATGGTGAACATTACGCCAGATACATTGCGCGATTTCAGCTTAAGATTAATTAGGTATTATATTTGTCTATGTTACTGTAAAAGCTTGAACTTTATTAAAAGATGAGAATTTCCAGTAAAATTTGTAGATGGTAAAAGGTGGTAAAAGTCCGAATCTAGTCCGAATGTTCTTTGATTATTATTCCTTGAGAACTTATTATTTGGTAAAAGTTAAATTTTATTTATCATGATAAGCGTATATTAGTTTCGTCTATATAATAGGTTACGTTCGTCTAAGTAATAATTACTTATTTTTACTTTTTTATCTATTTTATTGGTAAAATGAAATACGATGTTAAGTAATCGTAATCCAACGCTTAATTTTCGATTGAATCGAAAATGAAGTTAAATACTAGTCGCTAGATTTTCATCGACTATTCTGTGAAATATGATGTGTTCGCAAAGATTATTAGTTTATCTATCGATGTCTTAAATAAATTTTCTTGTTATTTGTTATAATGATTGTTTAGATTTTTTATGAACTTTTATTATCAAAGCTAAAATTTGTATTAAAAAATTAGGACACAGTGGAATGAGACTGTATAACTTAATTGACTAGAGTACTTGAACGTGCGTGGGCCAATTTTTACTACGCTAAATTTTTTGTACAGTATTTCGATATTTCTATATATGTACATATACTTTGGTTATAGTGGCGCAGTGGAAAAGTGATTAACTCTTGTTATATTTGGTTCTGGTTTGATTATCATTTGTAATGATAATATGTTATTAATGTAAAAAGTTTCGGTAAATAAGAAGAAGCTGTTAGCTTAACATGTAATTTAATAATTGAAGACAGAGTAGATTTTTTTTCAGAATTTTATTTTATCACACTACGTACACAAGGTCTGTATCTTTATTAAAAAAAATCTTTTTTTATATAAATTCCTTTTAATACACAATATAAGTGTAAGTACTTATAACTCAGGCTTATAAAATATACCCTAAAACAGTCCAGTTTCCTTTTTTTATTTAAATTACCTATCTTTATACTAATCCAACCTCTTAAATATTAAATATAACCTAACCTAGCTTATTACATGTATATAGACAGAGTTGCTTAACTGCTACGTGGAAAAAGCGTGAAACTGAAAAAGAAAACCTCAATTCAATCCTCAGGTGGTGAAAGATTATTTTAATGTTATTGTTCTAGAAAAGAAAAGAAAAGCGTGGCGTTAAGCTCCGTACACTACTAATACCCAAAAATTGACAAAAAACCAGTCACGGAATATCTTAACACTACCATTCCCAACCACCATTCCACACAACATCCAGATTATAAAAAGGAACAAAAGACCAAGTAAAACAAAAGCGTATTCCCCGTAACGACTGTAACAAAATGTTCAATCATCAAGAGCATAAAGTTGGTAATCAAATGTAACTGTAACCTAGTTCCCAAAGCTATATCGTCTCAACCAATTTCCAAGACGATTTCATCCTGGCGCCGATTCAAAGGAATCTCCCCTCACAATTTGTTATACAAAATAATTAATTGCTCATCGAGTATTGTTGTAATAATTGGTTATTTTTTTGGTTATTTTTGGTACTCATTTGTATGGATTCTTTTGGTAATTTTTTAGAAGTGTGGAAGTTATGATGAAATTTTGGATATAATTTTGATTTAAACAGATTTTATGCGTGTTATGTTATATAAATTTCATAAGAAAGTAGTGATCTGTCACTAACTTATATTGCCGTCTATCGCTTCAACGTAAGCGAGATGCGAGAAGATGGTAATTTATTACTGGTAAACCCATTAACGCCTAGAATACACGTTACGTTCATCGGCTTTTATTTTTCATATTCATCCCCTATTTCAAGGGAGAGGAGGTTGTTAGAAAAAGAAAGCCTACGTTTAACCAAACGGATTTTCTGAGAAAATTCATCAAAATCGGTCGTGGTTTAATTTTTTTACACAAAAATTCATTCTCAATTTCAACCCTTAATGGGTTCGTTTTTGAAAAAAAAAGTAGAATACGTTTTAATCCTGTGTCCTTATTGCCTATTTTGATTCGAAATTCCATCGAAACCGGGCGGAAGCGATTAAGACGTAACATACAGACAAACTTTAACATTTACAATATTAGTACATATTTATCTGAGATTTAAAATCTATAAGAAGCTCCATAAAACCATAATCACAAAACGAAGTGAGATCAAAATCGATAAGTAATAAAAAATGTAATAAGATTATATTTACCTTTTAAGTTTTCTTTCCATTTCGAAGTAGGTACAGCTAACCTACAAAGTTGTTGAATATCTTCGATATTGCAGTCTGACGTTATAAATTTAAAAGTAAGCGGTGAACATTCACGTAGTACAATTTGCGTTACCATAAATTTAAAAGAATACCATTGTTGTTACATTTCCACATATAAGGTAGGGGCCAGTCAGTGCCTGTAAAGCGATTGGTTGTGGGGTCGATTCCCACTCGAGGAGTGGAAATATTTATTATTTCCATTTTCTTCGCACTAGTGTTCTTCGAGGCAAAGTGCGGCGTTAAGTTCCGCCACTTAATACGCAATGTCTCTGAATTCGGCAGAAAGTGGGGAATGGAGTGTCTTAACACTAGGTGAAGCTAAAAAAAAAGAAAGGTAGAGAGAGAGAGACAGAGAAAGAGTTTTAGAACATGTTCTTTAATAATTTGGTTAAATCACTTCTGAATGCCGCACAGCGTTAGGTTTTGCCGAATACAAGGTTATTGTAACCATTCTAAATACGATTGTTAGTGGATTCGATTCTCGTCCTGGGCAATAATAACATTTAAATTATTTTCGTTTCTTCACATTTAAGTGGTTAATTACATCGGATACACATGTGCAAATTTTGAAATAAATCAAATAGCAAGAAGTGAGCATTTCAGAAGTTTCTTTCCTAATAGATAGAGAGGAGGATATGTCATGCTAATAAAATAATCTTATTTACTTTATTTATTTATTTAATATTACAAAAAAAGAGGACTCCATAGTTACAATTGTAATAGTTTTACACAAACAAAGCCTCTCTAGCCTAAGAGCCATACATCATAAGGATTATTCCCTGCCATAATAAAACATTTCTGTAGTAACAACAATGTAAAAATAAAGGAAAGAAAATATTAATTACAAGAATTCTATACAATGAAAATTTTCCAATCGAATACTTGAGACAATTTAAAATATTTTTAACGGTTATGCCTTTAAATATGATAAGGACATTTTTTTTTAGCTTCACGCTGTATCCCGCACACAGCAGGGTACGCCTCTGCCTAGTGTTAACCTAGGAACCTAGTGTTTAAGACACTCCGTTCATCACTTTCCGCCGATTTTGGAAGCTTGCGTGCTAAGTGGCGGAACTTAACGCCGCGCTTTACCTCGACACCAGAGCGAAGAAAATGGAAATATAATTTCCACTCCTCAAGTGGGAATCGAACCCACAACCAGTCGTTTACAGTCACATGCTTGTGCCACTGGGCCACGACTGGCCAAATTATTTTAGAAAAGGTATAAAAAAAATTAAATAACTAGGGAGTCGCTCGCGTCTTCGCCTGCGTGATCTACAGTTTTCATATTCCATATCAGCTACTTAGGGTTAGTTTTTGAAAAAATAATACCTACGGTTTGTTGACTTTGCTTCATCAACAATCTTCTTGAGAAAATTCATGGAAATCGGTTAAGCGGCTTAGATATTTCATAGAAATTTTCTTCGCCTGGGCGAACTGTAATTCTTTTTTTTTTTAGCTTCACGCTGTATCCACATAGCTGTGTGGACACAGCTGGGTAGGCAGAGGGAACCTAGTGTTAAGACACTCCGTTCCCCACTTACACAATATAACTACAATTTTAATACCCCATTTCTTTTATGTGTTGATTTCAGAAAAAAAGTAACCTATATTTAACCATTTCTACAGTCTTCAACTATTTCCATTCAGAATTTCATCTAAATCAGTCCAGTAGATTAGTCGTACAAACGTAACAGACAGACAGACAGACTTTCGCATTTATAATATTACTATCGATAAGTGTTTATTTATTAAACCTTCATCCCAATTTCACATCTATCAAACTAAATAAATCAAATCAAAATAAAATAATATAATTGTAAGAAACTTCTTCTCTGACTATTACTATGACTTTCTTGCGTATTCCACTCACGGCTGGGGCTAAAAGCCAATTGTGCTTCAAAAGGTCACTCTTATCGGATTTCCGAAGCTAGATATTTCGTTACGGCATATTCAGAACACTTTATTTTATATATTGGCAAATGTGTTGACGGTTTTCCTTTGTTTTAATAGATCTTGTTACATAGATTTTTCTTTTTTAGCTTCACGCTGTATCCCGCACAGCAGGGTAGGCAGAGGGAACCTAGTGTTAAGACACTCCGTTAACCACTTTCCGTCGAATTCGGATGCATTGCGTGTTAAGTGGCGGAACTTAACGCCGCGCTTTACCTCGACACCAGAGCGAAGAAAATGGAAATATAATTTTCACTCCTCGAGTGGGAATTGAACCCACAACCAGTCGTTTACAGTCACACGCTTGTGCCACTGGGCTACGACTGGTCACAATAGGCTATATTGATTACCTACGTATATGTTATTCTGCGTATTCTGTGAGGTTTCGAGGGTCTGACTGTAAACAAGATGGTTATGGTTTCGATTTCCAGTTGGGGGAATGGCTATATTTAAATAAATACCATGTCTCCGCTATTACCACCTCTGATAAAGCGCGCCATTAACTTGAGCAAATCAATATGCATTATCTTATTTTTTTTAAGGTGGCGCAACTTAATGCTGCGCTTTACCTCGACACCAGAACGAAGAAAATGGAAATATTAAATATTTCCACTCCTCGAGTGGGAATCGAACCAACTACCAATCGATTTACACTTTGTGCCTCTGCGCCACGGCCACGGACTACTGTAAAGTGTTCGAAAACGTCGGGGTTTCTAAAAATGTATAGTTAGAAATAGTTATATTAATAGTTTCATTTCAAAATGGTAACATATTGTTCTGTATAAAAATACATTTTCATAAAATGCATATATCATTCGTTATCTTTGTTATTTCAAGATATATTTATGCATAATATTTATATTTTGCCGTTTGATCTTGTTTCAAAGGCCATTGTGGCGCAGTGGGACCAGTGGCGTAACTATACCGCTTGAGGCCCGTGGCAAATTCGCCGGATGGGGCCCTCCCTTCTTTCTCTCCTCCTCCCATATAAAGAATTAGGATCCTTCTGTGTTCGCGGCCCTCTCTGACCAGGGGGCCCCTTTTGGCTCGGGGGCCCGTGGCATTTTGCCGATTTGCCACCCTATTGTTACGCTGCTGAGTGGGACTGAGTTTAACTGTAATCACGATGGTTGTCAATTCGATTTTCGCTTAGACAATTGATTGAATTTAATTTATAATCATTTCTCCGGAGACAAGACAAAGTGCGCAGTTTAGATCCACCAATTACCGCAACCGAAAACCGCTTAAAATCGGGCATAAAATAAATATGGAGAACGGAGTGTCAGAATGAAATGCACGAAACATTATACCAACTAAACGAGACATATAGAAAATTAAATAAGAAATAGACAATATTAAGCGGGTAATAGCGCAAAATTAGGTTATCTTTCTGAGAAAAGGTCCATCTTCTTCGCTCTGGTGTCGTGATAAAGCGCAGCGTTAAGTTCCGCCACTTAACACGCAATGCCTCCGAATGGAAAGTGGGGAACGGAGTGTCTTAACCCTAGGTTCCCCCAGCCTACCCTGCTGTGTGCGGGATGCAGCCAGAAGCTTAAAAAAAAAATTAAACGTAGCGGAACTCGAACCTGCGTATTTTGAAAACCGTTCAAATGCTACCACTACCCCATACGTTCAATTCAGTATTGTCGATGTTCTTATAAGCTTGTTACAACTTGTTTTTGTTGTTAACAACTTTATAGAAAGACTTTTACAAATTCCTGCTACTCAAAGATTTTTTCCAAGAACAATTGATTGGCAAGAGTTCTCTTTTGCCAATCAATTGTTCTTAGAATCATCTAATTTATGAAGTAGTCGTATATTTAATATCTTTTTTACTTACTTAAGATAATGTGAATATATACAGAATATATATAAAAGAATGTAATACTCTTTTGCCATTTACAAATATAATGTGAAGTCATTTTCTTCTCTATTTTCCACCGAAATCGAGACAATGCGTGTAGCGGAACTCAACTCCACGCTTATTCCTACCGTTGCCAAAAATATATCTTTAATAGAAGCCAAGCCCACAGCCAATGATGTTACCAGTCAGATACTGTCCCACCGTTTTAGTAACGATATTGAGGAAAAAAGCTATTTTAAATTACAACAGAGACACGTTAAGACTTAAATAAATAAAAATTAATAAAGGAAATTTAATAATCAAAAATAAATATTTTTACAGCTGCTAGGTGTTTTTCCTGCATAGTGTGATAATCGGAAAGAACCTAGTGTCAAGACACTCCGTTTTCCACTTTCTGCAAGACACTTCGTTTTCCACTTTTAATATCACAGGTTCTCTTCCCGATTCAGAAAAAACCTGCAAATTATTTTTTTTCTTTTTAGCAGTCATAATTTATTTTTAGCAATTGATAGTTAATTTTAGCAGTTATATTAACTTATTTTTTACAACTTCAGAGACGGTCATATATTTAACTATAGTATATACCTACATACGTACTAACCCACTCCATTTTATTTACGTCTTAAAGCTTTTGTCCATTAGATGTTATCGTACCTTAGTTCCCAACGTTCAGTAATTGTACCGTATGAGCTAGTTAAAAGAACAAACTAAATCTATAAACTCAATACAAGAGTACTGTTGTCTTGCTTCTTTCAAGATTAAAACGACTTCAAATTCCACGTGAGGTAAAGTAGTTTTTGAAATTTATTTTCAGTTTCACGTTTTTTTCAAATATAGTGAAGTTTTTTGAAAGATAATATTGTCATTGAAAAAGTTATTGGGTCCAGTTGTGGCGCAGAGGCACTAAGTGTGACTGTAATGCGACTGGTTGTGGGTTCGATTCCCACACGAGGAGTGGAAATATTTAATATTTCCATTTTCTTCGGTCCGCTGTCGAGGCAAAGTGCGGCGTTAAGTTCCGCCGCTTAACACGCAATGCCTCCGAATTTGGCAGTAAGTGGGGAACGGAGTGTCTTAACTCTAGGTTCCCTCTGCCTATCGCAGGATAGGGATATATGTGAGCGGGATACAGCGTGAAGCTTGAAAATAAAAGAATATTATTCCAGCACCTTAATTCCAGATATTGCGTGTTAAGTGGCGTAACTCAACGCAGCACTCTGTTCTAGCTGATAAATAAAAATAAAGTAGCAGAAATTTGTAAAAATCTATGAATTTAGTAAGATATATGATTTAAATCTTTCTTCATCCTCCTTATAAATAAAGTAGAGATAAAATAATATAAAATTTCTTTTTTTTCTCCGTTTATGCTATTTTGAAATAATTTAATGTATCACTTATTATGTCATATTAAGTTTTTGAAATGTTTAAATTGATTGTGTGTTCAATCTCCTTGGGGAAAGATTCAATTTAATTAATTTTATTTTTCCGGTAATAAGGTAGAGCGTGGCGTTGAGTTCCGCCAATTAACGTACCATATATCATTATTCCAGTTCGTTAAAGGTAATGCCTCTGATATAAGAAGAACCGGCGCAAGAAATTCAGAAGGTCTCCTTTTTTTAAAAGACATAATATACTTTAAGACCTATTTGGCAACACTAGACTTTTGCTACCTACTTAAATACTGCCACCAACTTTCGTTACCTATTTAAGATCTATGAAAAAGCACTAAATATTCTACGTGTAAATCTGTCTATTACATATAATACAGGCACTGAATAAAATATAAAGATCGACATAACTGTTTCACATTCACAAATACGATTAGAATATATGATTTTTGCTCTTAAAATTATCATAAAAATAACATTCAGTATGAAAATTTAATATGACTCGAGAAATATTCATTTTCTCAAGATGAAAGCTAAAGTCCGAGGCAAATAAACGAAACAAATTGTAACAAATGCGAACACAGAAAGAAGTTCGTATCCAAATTAATTCCCAAAAGGGACTTACTCGCTTGCAGGAAAAATATTTCTCTTTGACTTGCTCTTAAAGAGCACGTTAAAATAATAATAATAAATGAATGTTGAAAGTGTTTTAATTATTGTATTTCAATCGTTGGAGAGATAATATTATGAATTTCTTACTTTGTTAGTTGTTGTTCTTTGGTTATTTCTTCTTAGGTGGTTGTAGGTTCTATTTTTGATGCATATTTATCGATTTGTATTTGAAAGTTAAGTTTTATGTATTTATGCTAACGGCATTGTATAGACAACTACCTGTTTACTCAAAAGTTGTGGATTCTATTATCAGTTGTGGTAAAGTTAAATTTAAATTATTTTCATTTAGGCCATTTTCAAGGCACAAAGTGTGACTGTTAACGCGATTGGTTATGAGTTCGATTCCCACTTAAGTGAGTGGAAATATTTAATATTTCCATTTTCTTTGCTCTGGTGTCGCGGCAAAATGCTTCGTTAAGTGGCCACTTAAGACGCATGCCTCCGAATTTCGGGGAGAAATGGGGAACGGAGTGTTTTAACACAAGGTTTCCTCTGCCTATCTTGATGTGTGCAAGGTACAGCGTGAAGTTATTTTCTTTTATCCTTTCTGGTGACAATATTAAGCGTGGTGTTAAATTCCAACACACAATACGCAAGGTCTCTAATTAGAGTGAAAAGTGGTAAATAGAGTTTTTTTTTTATATAAAAAGGACAAAAAAAGTAGAGTGTATTGACACTACGTTCCGGAGAAAAGCGTGTATCTCAATAAAATCATATTATATCGTTTCTAAGAAATGTTAATAATTAATAACTTTTAGTATATTACACTCGCCACTTTGCATACAAGTTAAGTTTCATATGCACGCTGAGTTCGGTTAGTTTCTCCTTTAAACTTTACCTTTTACTTTGGAGTTGAGAATGGGGTCGAAACACCGTCTTTACAATGGAAAATGTTATACAAAATTATTTGATTTGGTGCCATCATATTGTTTTTATAATTACTTTATGTCATTTTACTAGATATTTTCTATAACATTATTGAACCTTTTTAAAAACAGGCCTATCCAAATTTTGAAATATTTTGTAGGGTCGAAGTCAATATGACTTTTCTTAATAGTTTTTAAAATTTGTGGGAGAATATCTTATTTTAATTTAATAAACACTTGGCGCAAGAAAATAACAAGTAATACCGTTTTTATATAACACTCAATATATAACACTCTTAGAGGTGGTGGAAAAGCAGTGTCTTAATATTAGGTTCTTTTTCCACTACTCAAGACAATGTATATTGCGCAATGACGAGTTTATTTTTTTTTATTATTATTTTTTCTTTTTTTTTTAGCTTCACGCTGTATCCCGCACACAGCAGGATAGGCAGAGGGAACCTAGTGTTATGACACTCCGTTCCCCATTTTCCGCCAAATTTGGAGGCATTGCATATTAAGTGGCGGAACTTAACGCCGCGCTTTTTGCCTCGACACCAATCCGAGGGAATGGAAATTTTAAACATTTCTTTTACTCCTTGAGTGGGAATCGAATCCACAACCAGTCGCGTTTACAGTCAGACTTACGTGCCCCTGCACCACAACTGGCCCCAATAAGTGATTTCCATTTCAACAAATAAAAAACAAATTACTCGTATTTTAGTCATAGCTAACATTGGTACGCTTTATAGATCTTTTTGTTCAACTTCACATTTTATCCTGTAAGTTTATAAGAGAGAATATAGTGCTAAGACACTCTGCTCTATATTTCCCACCTCAATTCAAGGCATTGCGTGTTGACAGGCGAAGCTTAACGCTGCGCTTTCTCTTATCAAAGCGGAGTAATAAAAATAATTTATATATCATCAAATGACATCGAATGGAAATCGAACTCACAACTGGTCACGTTTACAATCAACCGCTTATCCACTTCGCCATAATGGCTTTAACTTCATAGATAACATTATGAATAGCATGATTAACTCGCTCTGGGATTCTAGCGGACCGCACATTAGCAATACGGCTAACTTGAGTTTAATTAATGCCTAACATTATTGTGATTTGAGTTTTCTACTTTCTCTAATATTAGTTATATTTGTATAAATTGTATATAATATTAACGGAAAATTATATGAATATTTAGTTATGCGGTTTCACGCTTTTTTAACATAGTCATTAGTCAGAGAGATTTTAGTGTCAAGACTTTCCGTTTTCCACTTATCGCCTGAAATTGAGACATTAAGTAAAGTGTGGCATATAACACTCAATATATAAACGCATGGCTTAGCGGTCAGAGTGCTTGGATGGAATTCTAGATGCGCGGGTTCGAATCCCGTCTACCGTTAAAATTTTAATATATAATCGTTAAAATTTATGTATATATAATAACATTTTCTAAAATTGTTCCACACTTCCTTATTATGTGTATAACACTATAGAAGTACTAAAACATTATTTACAATTATTATTAAGTATATTATTCAGCATTTTGTAACACAATTCAGAATCTTAAGGCGTTACTTAGCTTGCACTAGAGTGTTTGGTATGCAAAGCTCTGGGGTGTAGCTTTATCTTGTAATCCCGGATTAAAACGACCATTTGATTAACGAAGTGAGTCAGATGTAGAGAGTGGTTCTCTGAAATGGACATTACAAATATTTTACTAACTATAATTTTGCTTAGTAAGGCTTTTTGGTACCATCGTGGTACTTAGGGACAGTGTTTGAATGTATATACGATAGTTATGTGTTCAATTTCCGCATGGGAAATTGCGTGTAATTATTTTTTTTAGCTTTACGCTGTATCCTGTACACAGCAAGGAAGGCACGGGACCTAGTGTTAAGACACTCCGTTCCCTACTTTCTGCCGAATTCGGAAGCATTGTGTGTTATGTGTTGGAACTTAACGCCGCGCTTTACCTCGATACGCGGAGTGAAGAAAATATAAATATGAAATAAACGGCCATGGGTTCGATTCCCAGTCGTTTACAGTTACGTTTTGCCACACGTTTGTGCCACTGCGCCACGTCTGGCCCCATTTCATCAGCCCATGATTGTATTTAAATTGTTTTCATTTTTCTACTTTTGTCCCTAAGATGATGCACAGTGTTGAGTTCCGCCACTCTACACTTATTGTCTCGATTTTGGGGATAAGGCGAAGATTTTTATTTTTTTTTTAAATATTATGCCAACTACGTCACAATAGCTTTCTAAATTTATTGATAAGTTTAGTATGAAATTAATTTCATTTAAATTCCCTACACTTTTGTACATAAATAAATGTATTATGGTTTAGCTGTGATTCAATTATGTAAGTGTAAATGTTTTCTATATTTTATGAATGAATATGTTTGAGACCGTCGTGGCTCAGATAGCATCTGACTGTAAACTCGATGGTTGTGGGTTTGATTCTGATTCGAGAAAAAGATTATATTTATATATTATTTCTCTGCTCTTATATCTAAGACAAAACGCGATGTTAAGTTCTGCAACTCAGCAATGTCTTGATTTCAGGGACGAAAATAGAAAAGTAGTATCTTGACACTAAGCTTTCTCTAGTAACACTGCTTTACGTAACTAAGTAAAACTACGCTTATACTATACTATACTAGAATACTAGAATGCACATATATATGAGTTTATATTCTCCCTGTTTTTAGCTTCACACTGTATCCCGCACACGGCAGGGTAGGCCAAGGGAACCTAGTGCTAAGACACTCCGTTCACAACTTCGTCGGAACTTAACACCGCGCGTTACCTCGATACCAGAGCGAAGAAAATATAAATAATATTTCCACTTGTGCCACTGCACCACTGGCCCCTATGAGTTTATATAAAATGCCTATAAATCAGAGTTTAACATTCGTTTGTTAATTTTAAAAAATATATTGTTAAAATCTCATTTTCTGTCTAAATATATAATGCACAACTAAATATACATTTTTTTTTTTATTATATTAAATATAGTTTTAAAATAAAACTTTTTTTGGATTAATTGCATAAGTTTTTGGGATTCGAAAACACAATTGTGTCAAAATCGTGAAAACAAAAGATCTTATTAAAGATATTGTTATTTTAATAATGAATTAGGTACTTCCTATAAATTGACCTAATAATAAGTAATATTTATTTTTGTATTGAAATACTACGGCAAAGGCTAACCATCCAAAACGTCTGTCCGTCTACTAACGCATGATCCAGTCATCCCACTATCTGCAAGTGACAGGTCTGCTCAGTCGTCACTTTGAAACGAAAGCCTGAAATTGACAAAAGAACATATATACGAAGAATTGAATTCTTTGTATTTAAAATGATATATTATATACAAAATTGAGGCTATACCTAGTGGTGCAGTGAAACTGTATACACGATAGTTGCGGTTCGATTCCCACTCGGGGGAATGATTTTATATTATTTTCATTTCTCCGTTTTGGTACATAAGAAAAAGCGCAGCCTTTCTTGATTATGGGCGTGTTAAGTGGCGGAACTTAACGCCGCGCTTTGCCTTGACACCAGAGCGGAGACAACGGAGATATTAAATATTTCCAACCCTCGAGTGGGAATCGAACAACCAGCCGTTTACAGTCACACGCTTGTGCCACTGCGCCACGACTAGCCCCATTACTTTAGCATCTTTAGTTATCTAGTAACTTTAGTAACTTTAGTTAAAAAATGTTTTCAAATATAGTTGCTTCTAAATTTTCTATAGCGGTAACAAAGAATGTTAACATAAATTTACTACTTGGGCCGAACTGAGAATTAAGTTTTGTAATCAAAATTAATAAGTTTTAAGTTGATAATTATAGGGTCAAATACCACAGAGTATATTTAGGATATCTTTGCTTACTATATAACGTAAAGTTCCGCAATTCATGAGAATACTATGAGGTAAGGAATATATAATAGAGACACTCTCACTCTTTATAAGTCTTATAAGACTAGTTTTAAATAGGTAGTATTTAAACGTAAGGATCAAATGTCTGTTGTATGTTAACAATAATTTACATACATACAACTTTACACTTGCTTTAATTTAGTATCAAGACACTCTGTTTTCCACTTTCTGCCTGAAATTAAGACATCGCCTGTGAATTGGCGGAACTCAACGCCGCTCTTTGTCTTAAGTACTAGAACAGAGAAATTAATGTAGCAAATAATCGATCGTTTGAGTGGAAATCGACTCCACAGTCATAGCGTTACAGCCGGACGTTGTCCCACTGGATACCTATACGGGAAAGAGCATGAAGCTCATTATTTCTAACACCTTCTAAGGCCTAGGCTAGCAATCTATTATAAATTAACTACATTTTCATTTTTTTAGCTTCACGCTGTATCCCGCACACAGCAGGGTAGGCAGAGGGAACCTAGTGTTAAGACAATCCATTCCCCACTCTTCGCCGAAGTCGGAGGCATTGCGTATTAAGTGGCGGAACTTAACGCCGCGCTTTTACCTCTGATACCAGAATATTAAATATTTCCACTCCTCGAGTGGGAATCGAACTCCACAACTTGGCGCTGTGGCACGACTGGCCCCATTTAACTTCATGTACTCGTATATGTTAAAAACCGTGTTAAGATTCCCATTAAGAAAATTTCGTTAGATAGATAACAATCGGTTTAATTGAATAGTTTTTGCAAGTCGTAACTAAAAATGGTTTTCTCAATTTCTTTGGATGCTGCGACGTCGAATTGAAATCAGATTGAATTGCTATCTCATTTACTTTTTAAGGAGACAACCGTTTATTCGTGATTGGCTCCACATTTATATGTTTGTTTTGTGCTTTTTTACGACTGTTTTTTTTTAGCTTCACGCTGTATCCCGCATACAGCAGAGAAGGCAGAGGGAACCTAGTGTTAAGACACTCCGTTCCTCACTGTTCATGACTGTTTTAATATACGAATAGAATTCTTATAATTAAGATAGGTATGCCAGTATGAGGACAGTCGTGGCTCAGAGGCACAAAGTGTGACTGTAAAGCGAGGCAAATCTCGGCGTTAAGTTCCGCTATTTAGCATGCATTGACTTCGGGATTCGGCGGAAAGATAGAGAACGGAGTATCTTACCACTAGGTTCCCTTTGCCTACCCTGCTGTGTACGGGATACAGCGTGAAGCTAAAAAAAATATGCAACCTACGGCCCGTTTAATTATATTATGCGGCCCGTTGAACCTTTATTTATATTATAGATTTACTCTTTGTATTACTATAGTAATTTTGTAAGTGTGATTTTTTTGCTCGGGAAAATATTTCTAAAATTTTATAAAACCGTTTCTCAAGACGGCTTGCTTATGCGGATTAACTGAACAACAAAAGTATGGTGTATAAAGCGTATAACGATTTTGATGCAGCTCGATAAGAATGTACATATGGCTGTTGGCTAGTGAGTTTTGACAGATTACAAGAAGTAGGGATTCAAATCATGGATACGTATATTTTTTTATGTTACTAACGATATTCAACATGTTAAGTAACAATATTTAATAGTAATTGATGTTTTTTCAAATATATATTTAAATATTATATACAGTTTTATGCAAAAATTAAACCATTGCGTGTTTGTGGCGGAACTTAACGCCGCGCCTTCTCTTAGGTATCAGAGTGAAGGAATGAAAATTTAAATATAATCTTATATATATATATATATATATATATATATATATATATATATATATATATATATATATATATATATATATATATATATATATATATATATATATATATATATATATATATATATATATATATATATATATATATATATATATATAAAGTATTTCGAAATATACTATACAGTAGTCCGTGGTAACAGTCAGAGGTAATCTCCTATAATAGGTAGAATCTGCCTCTGAACACGGACTGCAAAATGTTCGAAACGACGGGTTTTCAAAAATATATTTTTGTGTACCAAAATATACGCGACTAACCTATTTAAGGTAGTTTCATTTCAAAATGTGTAAAAATAACGAACGCTAATTTTTTTATAATTGAAATATTTTTATCAGCGTTGTCTAGTTAATTAAATGTAGGCTTTAGGCCCGAACATCCGGGTGAGTTACTTATGAAACATATGTACTTACTAAATGCGCGATTACGCGAAAAAAAAGACATACTGTCAAACAAAGCACGACACTGAGTTCCGCTACTGATCAATGCAATGTCTCGAATTTGAACAGAGAGCGGAGAACGTAGTGTCTTGTCTTTTTTTTTAACTGTTTATATTTATGCTCTACGGACATGAGTCTGTACCTTTTGTTAACATGTACATTTTACACTTTCATTTTCTTTTTACATTACTATCTACTTTTCTAAAAGAGTCCAAGTATTACACTAAATTTACAATTTACAATTACACTAAATTTACATTACATATACATATATATTACCATATTATAACACATTATTTTTAATTTTTACATATCTAATTATTTATTATTTTTTATTGTAAATGGTCTCCCATTTAAGTTTGCATATTTAAGTATTTGGTGATAATTTTGGACTTGGATGGCATAACTGAAATACTGGCAGTCACAACCGCTTCGTTTCGGTCTCTAATTGCGATAATATAGTGTATAGTGTATATATACATAGTGTATTGTCACTACCACTCACTTACTACCCTGCTGCGGCAATAATCGTTAAAGCCTTTTAATAGTTAATTGACATCTCTGAGTGCTACTTATTCAATCACGTTATGTAAACGAAATCTTTTAATCAATGTTAATGAGTAAGGTAAATTACGTAAAATATCAAAGCTTTAGTAATGAAAAGTATTAAAGTTACGAGAGAAATGATTTGCGCTGATTGTTCCGTTATCAGTTAAATTTAATTTCATGGGATTATCGTTAATGGATATGGCTTCAGAATATTTTACTTGGTAAGTGTTATATTGATTTCATATTTTAAAATTGTTAAAAACGTATTAATTAATTAAGAAAAATATTAAACGATGTATCAAAATTTACACTATTTAAACGGGTCATAATCTCGTTAGTACTTATTAGTTAAAATTATAAAGTTTTTGTAAAAAAAAACATTGTTAAAAACATAAATATGGAAATAAACAGTTAAACAAGGCCAGAACATTATTTTTTTTAGAAAGATAACTAAATATTTGTAATATGAATGGTATTCTAAGTCAACAGCTCAAAGCTTTTATCATATTCTGGTGTCAAGACACTCCGTAATCATTGTCCGTCCAAATTCAAGTCATTAAATAAAGAGTGACGTAACTCAACGCACTGTACGCGTTTACAGTCAGATACTCTTCCACAATGTGATATCACTTTATTGACTTTTTCCAATCTCTAAACTGGAGAAGATTTTTTTTAATAAATTAAGAAATGTATTATTATTATTTTTTTTAGCTTGACGCTGTATCCCGCATACAGCACGATTTTTGGAGGCATTGTTAGGTGTCGGAACTTAACGCCGCGCTTTGCCTCGATACCAGAGCGAAGAAAATGGAAATCCATACTTATATTATAAATGCAAATGTCTCTATGTTTGTCTGTCACGTTTTCACTGCTAATCTACTGGTCCGATTTAGATGAAATTTAGAATGAAAGTAGTAAAAATTACTGGGTCTAACATAGGCTACTTATAAATAAATAGGGGATGAAAGTTTATATGAAAAATCTAAACCGCTTGACCAATTGTAATGAATTTTGGCATAAATATAGTTCATAATCTAAGCTTAAACATAGGCTACTTCATTTTTTAAAAATGCGCCCCCGAGATTTGCTATATAATGAAATACTTCACGCGGCGAAGCCGCGAGCGGGCCGCTAGTATTAAATATTTCTACTCCTCGAGTATGAGTTTTACCGACGACCAGTCGTTTACAGTCACACGCTTGTGCCACTGGGCCATGACTGGCGCCTAATGTATTATTACAATAAGATTATATACTTATACAATAGCAAAACGTTTATACTGGAAGTGAAAATACAGTAAATTAATACAGTTTAACATTTTTTCTCGTATAGCATGATAGTCAGAAATAATCTAGAGTAAAAATGTAACCTAACTAAACACTCCGCCACTTTTACCCGAAATAACACAGAAGCAATGCGTATTGAGTGGCGGTGAGGCGGAGAAATGAAAAACAAAATAAATCATTTCACTGAGTGGAAATCGAACCCACACTATTACAGTCAGACGCTGTCACCACACAAGCCTCTAAAAGCAAATATATTCACTTATATTTAGAACTAACTATTAATATAAAGAGCAAACTCTACAATTTATTACATATTTCACTAAGTACTATATAATTAAGAATTATGACCTTAAATGTACCAAACTGGTGAGGTCGTAACGAAAATGCTTGAAAACGTTAATTAAATTATACGAATTATCAACTTAACTTCGTTATGGTGTAGTTTGAAATATACATATAACTGTAAAGCGCTGGTTGTGGGTTTGATTCTTGCTTGAAGAAATTATTGTATTGAATATTTTTAATTTTGTGGCCAGTCGTGGCCCAGTGGCACAAGAGTGTGACTGTAAACGACTGGTTGTGGGTTCGATTTCCACTCGAGGAGTGGAAATTATATTTCCATTTTCTTCGCTCTGGTGTCGAGGTAAAGCGCGGCGTTAAGTTTCGCCACTTAACACGCAAGCCTCCGAATTCGGCGGAAAGTGGGGAACGGAGTGTCTTAACACTAGGTTCCCTCTGCCTACCCTGCTGTGTGCGGGATATAGCGTGAACTTAAAAATATAACAAGATAGAGCGCGGTGTTGATTTTCGCTATTCATTTCACAATGTCTCGGATTCGGTTCGGGTGTGACACTAGGTTCTCTCTGCTTACAGCAGGATTCGAACCCGCGCCTCTTGAATTCCGTCCAGGCGCTCTCAACACTGAGCCATGTGTTCTACTATCCGCTGCGTCGAAATTCTTATACGCTTTATTACAACTTATTTTTGTTGTTAGTGTCCTAAGTGTGGAATAACACTTTAAAAATGTTTAAAAGATTTTATTTTTTTAGATTAAAAAAAGCTAACCTAACAGATTATATTAAAGTTTTGAGTTTATTTATACTCCATATATATGTACATACAGCTTCCCACTACATAGAGAGAGAATCTAGGGTCAAGACACTCCGTTCTCCATCGCTTCCGGTCTGTTTTAGATTTTAAGTTAACTCAAATTTAAAGTAAGTCAATATTATCATCTATTGTTTCATATAATAATTAATTAAGAAACCTCTTTGCCTCTTTTTCTTTAACGAAAAATATAATATAAAGAATATAATATTAAATAGCTTTACTCAAAGAAGATAAACATAATAAAAAGCTTTATATTAAACGATTCTTAGAAACTCAATTTCAATAATAAGGCCGAATAATTATGATTAAAATTATAATGTTAAGATACGGTAATTTTGATACAAAAATGTACATAAACATTTCTTTTTTTTTTACCTTCACGCTGTATCCCGCACACAGCAGGGTAGGCAGAGGGAACCTAGTGTTAAGACACTCCGTTCGCCACTTTCCGCCAAATTCGGAGGCAACGCGTGTTAAGTGGTGGAACTTAACGCCGCGCTTTACCTCGACACCAGAGCGAAGAACATGGAAATGTTAAATATTTCCACCTCTCGAATGGGAATGGGACCCACAACCAGTCGCTCTACAGTCAAACTTATTTATCTACGCCACGACTGGCCCCTGGATTGAACCCTGGACTAGTGAATTAGAGAATCCATAAACATGAATTCCCTAATTTAGTAGAGGAATACATTTTCTTTGAAAATTTACGTTTTTGCGTACTAAAAGTGTTGAAAGTCACGTCACAAGTGTGTCACGTCATGTCACATCCATTATGCGTCACGCTACGTTATGCCACGCATATATCACGTTAGTGACTTTTTAGATTCACAATTTTTACAGCGTAGCAGGGTGGTTACAACACACTCTTTTATAAAAAATAAATTATAAAAATAAAAAAAATATTGCTAAGCAACATAGGCTCATAGTTGGTTGGTACAATAGAATTACTCAAGAACTATGTTAGTAAAACAAAACATAAAAAAACAAAATAATGTACAAACAAAAGCTACATTACAACAAGATTTTTCTTTATCCATTCTTCACCCGAACTTAAGTCCTTATGTGTTGAGTGGCGGAACCTAACGCCGCGATTTAACCTAGGAGATAGAGCGAAAAGATGTAAATCCATACTTATATTATAAATGCGAAAGTCTGTGTCTGTCACGCTTTCACGGCTAATCTACCAGTCCGATTTGGATGAAATTTAGAATGAAAGTAGTTAAAGTGACTGGGTCTAACATAGGCTACTTATTTTTTCAAAAATCAACCTCTAAAGGGTTGAAATAGGGGATGAAAGTTTATATGAAAAATCTAAACCGCTTGACCAATTGTAATGAATTTTGGCATAAATATAGTTGATAATCTAAGCTTAAACATAGGCTACATTATTTTTTAAAAATAACAATATAACAATATAGTTCACGCGGCGAAGCCGCGAGCGAGTTATTAGTAAATAATATATATAGTATCTCGAGTGCAAATCTAACCCATCGCTTACAGTGAAACGCTATACCACTGCACCACAACTGCTTCTTTGTCTTTCTTTTGTATAAGTTGATTAGAAGACATAAGTAAAATTACTAAGAATGTGTTACAAGTCGGATATTATATGTATGTATGTATGTACATAGTACAGCTCCATACTTTTTCCCATATAAGAGGATAAGTAGAGAGAACCTAGTGTCTTGACACTCTGTTGTTCACTTTCCACCCCAAATTAAGACATTACGCTGATGAATGACGTAACTCAACGCAGCGATTTTATTTATTCACTTGAGGGAAAAAATAAAAATAATTAAATTATGCTCCTTCCACCAAGTGGGAATCATATAACTACAATCAATCGCAATCATAGTGTGACGTAAATGCGCCACGTTCTTCAACTTTCTTACTTACCAATATTCATTAGTAATTCAGTTCTTTTTATCAGAGATACAAGAATCTAGCGTCAAGATATGCCGTTCTTCATTTTCTGCCTAAAAACGAGGCATTGCGTGTAAAATGGCGAAGCTAAACGCATTTCGTCTTGTTCACTTATACAAAAAAAGTTAAATTAATTAATATCCATACTTCCATACTTATATTATAAATTCGAAAGTCTGTGTGTTTGTCTGTCATGCTTTCACGGCTAATCTACCGGTCTGATTTGGATGAAATTTAGAATGAAAGTTGTAAAAGTTACTGGTTCTAACATAGGCTACTTATTTTTCAAAAATCAATCGCTAAAGGTTTGAAATAGGGGATGAAAGTTTATATGAGAAATCTAAACCGCTTGACCGATTATAAGGACATCTTGGCATAAATATAGTTAATAATCTAAGCTTAAACATAGGCTACTTTTTCAAAAACCCACCCCCGATGGTTGCAATATAACAAAGCAGTCATGTATTTCACTAGGCGTAGCCGCGAGCGGGCCGGTAGTATGATATAATCGAACGGGCATCGAACCCACAACCAATCAAACTTGCAATCAGAAGCCACTGCGCCACAATCGCTCCCTACATAGTAATTTAGTCCAATCTAGCTTACATTACAAAGCAGAATCCCTTATTATCACTTCAATTCAATGAATAGCTCTAATTTTGTAAAAGTTATACAATAAAATCATTTTTCTTAAGGAAAATCGGTATCTTTCTCTCAAATAAGACGCTCGGCCTCATCTGTAGGCTTTCATTACAGTAATTATGTGTGCGTTTGCGTTTGAAAATGGTAATATTTAAACAAAGATTCTCGTTTATGATTATACCAAAGTTATTTCAAGGTCTTAGTGCTTTCTGATGTAATAGTATTAGGTCTTGTTTCTATGTAAGATGTTTTAAAGTATGAAGAATTAAATGTGTAAAGCTTTACATTTTTTTCTTGTAACAGTATTCGCAGAGAGAATTTAATGTCAATATATTCTGTTCTCCGCTTTTCGATTATATTCGAGAGATTCTAAATTGAGTGTTGGAACTCAACGCATTACTTTGTCTTAGAATGAAGAAATCATAAATAATTTAAATATTATGATTTCGAATGGGAAGTGAACCCACAACCTTTGCATATATAGCCAGACGCTGACACATGTTTTTATCCACATAACTAATATTATTTTAATACATATTGTTAGTCCACTAAATATCAACGAGATTTGAACTTGCTATCTCCTAGATCTAAAAACAATTACCTAACCACTATACTATACGAACATTTCAAATATTGTGTATTATTAGTACGGATTTAAACATAAATGAATACTTTTAATTTTCCCTTTTAATAACAAAAAAGAAGAAAAAATAATACTTTACATTTAGAACGATTAAGCACCTTATTTCCCTCAGGATCCGCGTTGAAATATTATCTTCCATCAAAAGATGAGAACGCAGTGTCCGGAAGTGGCAATTTATATTTAATACTTTTTGTATTATATAATATAATGTATTTATAAGCCTACCTCTTATTGAGTAATTAACGTATATAAAAATATTTTTATAGTGGCCAGTCGTGGCCCAGTGGCACAAGCGTGTGACTGTAAACGACTAGTTGTGGGTTCGATTCCTACTCGAGGAGTGGACATATTTAATATTTCCATTTTCTTCGCTCTGGTGTCGAGGTAAAGCGCGGCGTTAAGTTCCGCCACTTAACACGCAAGCCTCCGAATTCGGCGGAAAGTGGGGAACAGAGTGTCTTAACACTAGGTTCCCTCTGCCTACCCTGCTATGTGCGGGATATAGCGTGAAGCTATAATATTATTTTTTTTTAAAAAAAAAATTTTTTTAGGAGATTTGAGCATCGATTTATAGTTTCTTAGAGATCATACACTGAATATCTTATTATATTTTGCTAAATATATAGGCAAATAGATATTATAGAGCAGTGGGACAGCGTTTGACGAGTGTGGGTTCGATTCCGAATCGAGGTAATAATTTAATTGAAAAGACATTTAAAGAAAACGTATAAAAATTTTTGAACGCAGCACGATTCGAACCCGCGCCTCCTGAATACCGTTCAGATGCTCTCACCACTGAGCTTTTTGTTTATTTGAGCGGGCTTTTTGGCTCTTTATTTTGTTATTTTATTAAAATCTATGCGAGATAAATTGCTATGTGCTTGACGTACACTTGTATATAAAACGACTAGCGGCTTCGCCGCGTGAACTATATCAATGTTTCGGTATATAACAAACCTCGGAGGTAGATGTTTTTGAAAAAATAAAATAGCCTATGTTTAACTTTGGACTGTCAGCTATATTTATGTCAAAAATCATTACAATTAGATTAGATTTTTATATAAACTTTCATCCCCTATTTCGATCTTTTATAGGATGATTTTAAAAAAAATAAAAGTAGCCATGTTTGACCCTGGATATTTTACTACTATCATTCTAAATTTTATCCAAATTAGATCAGTAGATTAGCCGTGAAAGCGTAAAAGACAAACAGACAGACTTTCGTATTTATATTATAAGTATGGATAAAATATCTTCATAGAACTAAATTAATACGTATTTTATACACCAACGAGGCCTCTAGTATAAGCTAATCTACGTAATTTAGATAGAACTGATAGTCTTGTCCTTTGGGACTAAAATGTCATTAACAAGGTGAGATCTTAGTAATCTAGTGACATAATATGTTATATTAATATTTACATACTATAATAACATTAAAGTTATATTAAACTATTGATATATATAATTGAGAAATACTTCCAGGGCCCAGTCGAATCGAACCCACAACCAGTCGTTTACAGTCACACGCTTATGCCACTGCGCCACGACTGGCCCCTATATGGCTTCTTTTTATCCCGCTCGATATTCAAGACATACCGGGTTACGAGGCGCAACTAAACGCCGCGTTTAAACAGAGCTAATAATTGAAAATAACAACTATTCACAATGTATAAATAAAATGCAAATCACTTTGACCTCCACTGTCTAAGCAAATTGTAAGGCCATTTAAAATATTATTTATTATTATGATAGCGTTACGTCGTTTGTACCTGTGTAATATATTATTCTGGAGCATTTGGACGATTTCCTCTTGTAGCTTTTAACGTTTATTGAATCATACACAATTCATAAAGCTACATAGACTTTAGACTTCTAACGGAAAATTTATATTGAAAAATTTATTTTTATAACCTTAGCGGAAATTATTTTCGTCTTTTTTATTTTTATATTAAAATTTTCACACTTACATGTTTCCATTTATTAATTATTATAGATTTTCTGTCATTGTTACTTAAAATCGGAGAACAGAGTGTCTAAACTAAAAGAAGAAGCTTTTTTAATGTGCTCTGGTACTTATGACAAAGTGCGGCGTTGAGTTTCGCAAATTACGTTTCTACAATTTCAGGCGGAAAGTGGGAACGGAGTGTCTTAACACGAGGTTCTCTCTGACTATCCCGCTATACAGAAAAACGCTAAAAACTGCATAAAGTACACAAATATATTGATGTTTAAAGTATATATTAGTTATAGCATAAAACTCGAAATATTAATGAATCAACTTGAATTCGGCAACGAAATTATGAAAAACTGCATAACTGTTTCGCGAAACTAATTTAATATCGTGTTCGTGTTATATGAAATCAGAAAAGAGATTTACATGTTGAAAAATAAAACCGCATGGCTTAGCGGTCAGAGTACTTGGACTTATTGACTTCCAATAGCGCGGGTGCGCGGGTTCGAATCCAGCTGCGTACAAAATATTATACGTTTTCTAAAATGTTTTTTTCAATAACCTAAATGTGTGAATAATACATTGATTAATTGTGGGGTCAGTCGTGGCGTAGTGTCTCAAACGTGTGGATGTTAACGACTGGTTATGGGTTCGATTCCCTCTCGAGGAGTGGAAATATTTAATATTTTCATTTTCTTCGCTGGCACCGAGGTAAAGCGTTAAGTTCCGCCACTTAAAACGCAATGCCTTCAAAATTTAACGGAAAATGGGAAACGAAGTGTCCTAACACTAGGTTCCCTCTGCCTACCCTGCTGTGTGCGGGATATAGCGTGAAGCTAAAAAAAAATAACACTTTAAAAATGTTAAAAAGATTAACACGTTCCCACGAACTACTAACTGTTTATGTAAACGTACAATTTCGTTGCAGCACAATCGCTGTACTCTTAAGTTTTGCCGCAAACACTGTTTCGTGTATACTGAACGAAGTAAACGCAAATTTTGTTCGGAAATTAAAAAAAATTGAGCGTGTTTTCTGTATTATCTGTTTTTTTTTCGGTTTAGAATTAATATGATATATGTTTATTTCTTTACTACTTCATGCTTTTCCACATAGCGGCCTAGTCAGGTGCAACCCAGTTAAGACACTCCGTCCTTCATTTCTTCATTTTTCTCCATTTCTCCTTCCCTCCGAAATAGAGACATCGCTTGTTACGTAGTGAAACCTAACGTGCTATATCTTTATATTTGTTACCAGAACGAAGACATGAAATTTTTAATGTAATATTTCCCTCTAGTGGGAATCAAACCCAAAACCATCGCGTTTACAGTCATACACTGTCCCATTGCGCTATAATAATCACTTTACTGATTTCATATAACACGAATACGATATTAAATTAGTTTTGCGAAAAAGTTATGCAGTTTTTCATATTTTCGTAGCCGAATTCAAGTTGATTCATTAATATTTGGAGTTTTAAGCTATAACTGGCATTTATTTTAAATATGTATATATTTAGGTACTTTATGCAGCTTCTAGCGTTTTCCCTCATAGCTAGGTAGTCAGAGAGAATTTACTCTCTGTTATTATATCTCGGAATTTATGGTCCGAAAAGACACTCCATTCTCTTCTCTCTCTCGTATATTGACCGGAGATTCTGTCTTAGATACCAAAGCAAAGAAATGAAAATTTTTAAAATCGTTCGAGTGGAAATCAAACCCAAAACCATTGCATTTACAATGAGACACTGTCCCATTGCGCCTCAATAATCACTTTACTGATTTCATATAACGCGAATACGATATTAAATTAGTTTTGCGAAAAAGTTATGCAGTTTTTCATATTTTCGTAGTCGAATTCATTCAATTCGATTCATTAATATTTGGAGTTTTATGCTATAATTGACATTTATTTTAAATATTTCTAGATTTAGGTACTTTTTACAATTTTTAGCTTTTCGCCTCATATCTGGGTAGTCAGAGAGAATTGAAAAGAAAGAAAAGACACTCCGTTCCCCACTCTCCGCCAGAAATCGAGATGATGTCAACTTGAGTCGAAATCGAACCCAAAACCATCACCTTACAGTCAGACGCTGTCCCATTGCGCCTCAATAATCACTTTACTGATTTCATATAACGCGAATACTATGATTAAATTAGTTTCGCGAGAAACTTTTGCACTTTTTCATACACTCGTTGCCGAATTCAAGTTTATTCTTTAATATTTGGAGTTTTATGCTATAATTGACATTTATTTTAAATATTCCTAGATTTAGCTACTTTTTACAATTTCTAGGTTTTCGCCTCATATCTGGGTAGTCAGAGAGAATCGAAAAGAAAGAAAAGACACTCCGTTTCCCACTCTCCGCCAAAAATCGAGATGATGTCAACTTGAGTCGAAATCGAACCCGAAACCATCGCATTTACCATGAGACGCTGTCCCATTGCGCCTTAATAATCACTTTACTGATTTCATATAACACGAATACGATATTAAATTAGTTTTGCGAAAAAGTTATGCAGTTTTTCATATTTTCGTAGCCGAATTCAAGTTGATTCATTAATATTTGGAGTTTTAAGCTATAACTGGCATTTATTTTAAATATATATATATTTAGGTACTTCATGCAGTTTCTAGCTTTTCCCCTCATAGCTAGGTAGTCAGAGAGAATTTACTCTCTGTTATTATATCTCGGAATTTATGGTCCGAAAAGACACTCCATTCTCTTCTCTCTCTCGTATATTGACCGGAGATTCTGTCTTAGATACCAAAGCAAAGAAATTAACATTTTTAATATAATCGTTCGAGTGGAAATCAAACCCAAAGACATTGCATTTACAATGAGACACTGTCCCATTGCGCCTCAATAATCACTTTACTGATTTCATATAACGCGAATACTATGATTAAATTAGTTTCGCGAGAAACTTTTGCACTTTTTCATACACTCGTTGCCGAATTCAAGTTGACTCATTAATATGGGGAGCTCGTGTGCTATAACCAACGTTTAGTTTGAAAATTTACTTTAAATATGTACATATATGCATTTGTGTACTTTGTGAATTTTGACTAATTCTGTAGTACTTTAGTTGTGATGTGATGAAATTATTATTCCCTTTGCTTTGGTTTACTTTATTGAAAGCTATATGTAGCTGTAAGCGGTGATTTAAATTTAGATGAGAGGTATGTTATATGTTGTATTATGTTATATAGAGCCATCTTAGCGTAGTGGGACAGGGGTTTGTCGGTAAACAAGTTGGTAATGAGTTCGATTGCCACTTGGTCAAATGATAATATTTAAATAATAAGTAAGATCTTTGACCTTTTTAATTCTTTAAATGTCTTTCTTTAAATGTCTTTTGTTTTATACATTTAGAAATTGCGAAAGCCAATGATATAATACTATTTGAATGATTATGCTGTGAAGTAACCTAGAATCAATAGTTTAATTTCAAAATATTTACATAGTCTCAGGTTAGACAAGGCGTGACGTTAAGTGTCGTCATTCAAGGCACCATGTCTCGATAACTGACGTTAAGTGAGGAACGGAACGACATGACATTAGATTCTCGCTATCGCCTATATAGCAGATGCAGAAAAATCACGAAGCTTCCTTACTTTTATTTAGCCATGGTGGCGCAGTGCATCTGTCTGTAAACATGATTGTAGATTCGATTTTCACTTAAGGGAATGATTACATTAAATTCGTTTCCTTGCTCTGGTACAAAAGGCAAAACGCGGCGTTGTGTTCCGCCAATCAACACGCAACGGATTTTGGGCAGAAAGCGGCTGGCAGAGTGTCTTGACACTAGGTCCCCCCTAAATTAAACCCTGGGGGGACGAGTTAAGAATACAATTCCCCCCTAGTTGAAGATATCCATGGGCGAAGGTAACCACTTAACACCAGGTGGGCCTTTTGCTCGTTTGCCTCTATTATTCCATTAAAAAAAAAAATTACTCCGCTACGCAAGAAAAAGCGTTAAGCTGTAGTCAAATTACCCATAACTTTATCTAGGGTAGGAAGTTATAAGTATAAGCAAATAAGACTAAACATAAAAAATCTCAAAAAAAAACAAAAAAAACCAAACGAAATCGTTCAATTTAAAATCCAATTGAAAAACTAGAATCGTTGTTTCAGTTCAGAACGAATGTTGACAACTGTTGAATACAAACGGTCTTGGCCAGGCGTGGAGTGGAGCTCATCCGTGAAAGCTATTTGGGCGGTTACGCTAATTTCTTAGTGCAACACGAGTTTTTACCACGAGTTTTCAACTTTTTTGGCATTTTTATGCTTTTATATGGCTGTTTTTGTATTTTTCTTGCCATTTCATAAGTGAAGATATATATTTTTTGTATTATTTGAATTTATGTAGGGTTGAATGAGCGAATGAATGAGCGGTTTTATATAAAAAAAACCGGTTTTTTTTAGCTTCACGTTATATCCCGCACACAGCGGTGTATCTGCATTCTGTAGGCATGCCATGTTAAGTGGCAGGACTTACCGCCACGGTTTGCCTCAACACCAGAGCGAAGAAAATTAAAACATTAAATAATCCAATTATTCGAGTTTGAATCGAACTCACTCACGTTTACAGTCACACTTTGTGCCCACAAGCCCACGGCAGCCTCAACTCAATCATTATTTCAATTACCCTATCTTGTTAGATAAACTTACAAATAAACAGTACATGGCAAATAGAGTGAATCATTACTAGATTTTCTCGTTACAAACGAAAAAAAAATGGCTAAAAATCCAAACAATAATTGTTAATACTTTTAAACATTTTTCAAGTGTTATTCCACACTCAGGAAAATTGAAAAATACACTTAGAAAACGTATAAAAATCCCGCTGCGTTCAAATTTTTCTAAATTTTCTAAATGTCTAATTGTCAATACCCCACAAGACTCTAAAATATCTTAACACCATTCTTATACATCAAAATAACAAACAATACTTCAAAACTAACTTCTTTTGCCCACAGTGATAGCAATTGCCCACAACATCACCTACCTAGAGGTCCCGCAGTACGGCGACCCGCGGCACGACGCGCAGCTCGTCTGCCACTACGTCAGCGAGAAGGGCGATCCGGCGTTACATTCCGTTAAGTGGTATCGAGATAACAATGAAATATTCAGATATACGCCTGAGCAACAGGTTAGTTGGTTTTAGTGTTAATTTAATTTTCAAATATGAATGGTTTTGTGGCACAGTCGAAAAGCGTATGACTAAAATTTGATTCTCACTCAAGGAGTTGATTATATTCAAAATTTTTTTTTTTCAGCTTCACGCTGTATCCCGCACACAGCAGGGTAGGCAGAGGGAACCTAGTATTAAGACACTCCGTTCCCCACTTTCCGCCGAATTCGGAGGCATTGCGTGTTAAGTGGCGGAACTTAACGCTGCGCTTTACCTCGACACCAGAGCGAAGAAAATGGAAATATTAAATATTTCCACTCCTCGAGTGGGAATCGAACCCACAACCAGTCGTTTACAGTCACACGCTTGTGCCACTGGGCCACGACTGGCCACACACAAAAAAGAATATAATCAATAAAATAAAAATAACTACATGCTTTTTCCCGGATAGTGTGGTAGTCAGAGAGGTACTAATGTCATGATACTTCGTCCTCTGCTTTACACCTGAAAACAATTCTTTGTGAGTGGCGCAATTTAACGCTATGCTATGTCTTTGCGAACAGAGCGAAGAAATTAGCATTTAAATTAAATTATTCCTCGGAATGGGAATTGAATCTATAACCATCGCGTTACACACAGACGTTGTCCCACTGCGCCACGATGACCTCAAAACTCATTCGGAGAATTGAATTGATTTCAAATCTTTTTATACCCCGCCCCGACTAAATAAGTTTTCAAAGGCAATATAGAATTGCCATATCTTAAATATGCCAAAAATATAATAATTGTTAGTAAATTAGAAGTTACGAGTTAAATTATTAAGCTATGTGAATTCTAGAAAGTAACAAATAAAATACATAATTTAGGAAACGTATGAAAAAATTTGAACGTAGCATTCTGTCTTGCCAAACGATTGTTAGTAAAATATTGTTTAGGTTGCAAAAAAATGTTAAATTCTCAAAAAGACATTTAGAAAACGTATAAAAATTTTAACGCAGCGGAACTGGCACTAGAACGCATGCATGGTTTAGCGGTCAGAGCGCCTGGACGGCTTCCAGGAGTTGGGGTTGGGTTCGAATCCTACTTCGTTCAATTTTTATAAGTTTTCTAAATCTCTCTTTCAATTTCATTTCAACATTTGTGACTAACACTTTAAAATGATAAAAGTAACAAATACAATTTTCTAGTAATCTATACTAGAACTAAAGAAGAAATTATAATATCTAGATCAAAATGTATCACTTTTATTCACATTTTTTTAGCTTCACGCTGTATCCCGCACACAGCAGGATAGGCAGAGGGAACCTAGTGTTAAGACACTCCGTTCCCCACTTTCCGCCGAATTCGGAGGCATTGCGTGTTAAGTGGCGGAACTTAACGCCGCGCTTTACCTCGGCACCAGAGCGAAGAAAACGGAAATATTAAATATTTCCACTCCTCGAGTGGAAATCGAACCCACAGCCAGTCGTTTACAGTCACACGCTTGTGCCACTGGGCCACGACTGGCCACTATCGACTGGCTATTCATATTTGATTTCCCTTTACCATGATTTAATACATTTTTGCCAACAAAACGCATATTTTGGACAATTATGTTAAAACGAATAATGGCTATTTATCGACATATTATATTGAGCGCACAAATTGTATGGAATGCTATTGAATTTGAATTAAATTATTTACGTCACTGTGATTTTGTAACAATACTTATACATAATATAATGTACGAGTATAATATGCAATAGATTAAATGAAATTATCACAATTATTGCAATATTGGGGCCAGTCGTGGCGCAGTGGCGCGAACTTGTGACTGTAAACGACTGGTTGTGGGTTCGATTCCCAGTCGAGGAGGGATAATATTTAATATTTTCATTTCCTCTCTGGTACAGAGGCAAAGCGCGGCGTTAAGTTCCGCCACTTAACACGCAATGCCTTCGAACTCAGCGGAAAGTGGGGAACGAAGTGTCTTAACACTAGGTTCCTCTGCCTACCCTGCTATGTGGGGAATACAGAGTGAAGCTAAAAAAAAATGTAATATTTTAAATAATTTAACTTATGGTAGCTTCAGGCTTTTTCCCGCATAGCTGGACAATCATAGAGACTTAGTGTCAAAACACTCCGTTTTCCACATTTCGTTGTTCGTTCAATTTGAGACATTGTGCTAAGAATTGGCTGTTATATTAAATACCAGAGCGGAGAAATAAAAATAATTTATATATAATCATTTCCTGAGTGGAAATCGAACCTATGACGCTCTTCGACTGCGCCACGATGGTTTAAAAATATTTGCTTATTACAATATTATTATTTATTTTTACAGCTTCATGCTTTGCATGCGGGAATCAGAGAGGACCTAGTATCTAAAAACTTAAATATAATCTTTCCTCAAGTGGGAATCAAACCCACAACCAATCACGTTTACAATCAGATGCTCTTCCACTGCGCTACGATGGCCTCTAATCGTTTTTTTTAATGGTATCATTAAAAAAAAATTGTTCGCTCTAAACAAAGCGCGACGTTGACTTTCGCCACTTAGACGGAGTGTCTTAACACTAGGTCCTCTCTGACCTAAGGCTAAGCGGGAAAAAGCGCAAAATTGCAAAGAAAAGTAAAATAAATGTAATTTTTCCCATACAGCCGCCAACAAGAACGTTTAACACAACCGCTGGAGTCGTCTCGAAAGGATTCTGCAATGTACACAGTTGCTCAATCAGCGTTGTATTACCTAAGCGGTACAACACTAGGATCTCCTTTACATGTGAAGTGTCGACGGAAGGTCCCAGGTTCGCTGTTGTTAATCAAACGAAATATTTGACAGTGGCTGGTAAGTTTATATGTATTTTTTTTTGTTTTGTAATTTTTTATATGTTGTATATATCATTTGTTAAGAAATCTATTTATTTTATATTCCACTTTTGAACATATTTCAACCACACGGAAAAATATATTAAAAAGGTATTGTGATTTAAATAAAAAAATGTTCCTAATGACATAACAACATAAGTGACAATGTTTTTTCTTTACAAATTTAGTATCTAGAACGAAAGCTTACATGATACAAACATATCTAAGTGTGTCTATGTATACCCTATTATTCTGTTATATTTATAAACATTATTGAAAATAAATAAAATATAAAAAAATCATATAAGAATTAAAGTATTTGGAACTGTGGCTGATAAATACTTTACATTTTGTCATTTAATGTCTAATCCCGCCAATTTCCAATTAAAAAATAAGTCCTAAGGTGTGGCCCGTCGTGGCCCAGTGGCACAAGCGTGTGACTGTTAACGACTGGTTGTGGGTTTGATTCCCACTCGAGGAGTGGAAATATTTAATATTTCCATTTTTTTCGGTTTGGTGTCGAGGTAAAGCGCGGTGTGAAGTTCCGCCACTTAACACGCAATGCCTCCAAATTCGGCGGAAAGTGGGGAACGGAGCGTCTTAACACTAGGTTCCCTCTGCCTACCCTGCTGTGTGCGGGATATAGCGTGAAGCTAAAAAAAAAATACTAGCCTAGAATAAAATACCACTTGAGAGGCGCAGAGGTACAAATTGTGACTGTAAAGCATCTGGTTGTGGGTTCAATCGCCACTCGAGAAGTGGATATATTTAATATTTCCATTATCTCCGCTCTGGCATCGAGGAAATCGCGGCGTTCCGCCACTTAACGAATATAACGTTTCAAATCTAACTTAAATGGAATTTAATTATCATTGTTTTAAATATGCATCATTTTACAACTATTATTTACATATCAATATTTTGATTTTTTTCTCTAGTCACTATGAAAGAAGACCCCGTTATAACGGGCGTCCCTGGCAGCGTGCAGTTGGGCGAAGATGTCCTTCTAAACTGCACAACAAAGCCGTCGATGCCCGCCGCTAACATCTTGTGGTATGTCGACGGGAGACAAGAAAAGGTAACCACTTTTAAAATTTTAAAGTATTATATTCATAGACTTAGGAAATTGAAAAGTATAATTGTCAATATTTTTAGTTATATAATTTAATATTTATAATAATTATTATTGTTGGCGCCTACGTGTGGACCTGCACTACATTTATTTTCTGTGACATATTGTCTATGTAAATTCAATAATCTATATAAAATTGTAAACCTTTTTAATCTATGTACAAACGTTACTTTCTTTACATTCAAAATTTGCATATCATTCCGCTACGATTTCTTGACTTAGCAACACCTGTATCTTCAGATAAAAGTATTTAGCAAAACCAAAGAAGTTTTCTTTAACCTGCCTAAATACCGAACAATTATTTTAAAAAAAACGTAGCGGGATTCGAACCGGCGTCTCTTGGAAATAGTCCAAGCGTTCTGATGGTTCTTGTTTTCTGAAATTGTCTTTTTCAACATATATAACCATATTACGATTACAATTTAAGCTATAGGTGGCGTTGTGGAACAGTTTACAACAAACTTTAAAGGATACAGTTTTAGTTTCGATCCCCAATCGAAGAGCTAATCTTATAAACATTGCTCCGAAGATTTTGTGACACAAAGCGTGGCGTTAAGTTCCGCATTGATAACAACTATAAAGTATGTTCTTTTTTCTAAATGAACAAAAAAGTACCTCTTCCTAGAGATATCCTTCCTAGAGATTCTTGAGCCGGCTGCCGCGGTTGCTGATAGCCTAAGTTGGGCCTCCTTCGAGTAGTCGAGGGTCTGACCTGGCTGGGTTGATCGCACGGGTAGTCAACGCCCATCCCCTCCCATCCCCTACCCCCTATCTTAAAGAGGATAAAGAAAAGAAAATCACTCGACAAGGCCTAAAGGGCCTTCCCCCGTGACCCATCCATGTTTGTGGGTGGCGAAGACTGCAACGACCAGAGGGCGCAGCCCTGAAGCCGTTTCCCCTCTCCCCCTCTGGGGATTTGAGAGAGAAGACCAGATAGTTCACTTTTTGACTTCAGAGTCTCTCTGCCTACCCTTTAGCTAAATTATCGTTTAGTATTTTATTAAAAAAAAATTTGAATACCACAAAATCTTAATATGTTCTTGATTAGCTCAAATTAAGTTTATATATTTTATGTGTAGCAAATTAGTTTACACAGATTTCATAATATGGGTTCGATTTCCAGTAGAGGAATGAATTATAATTCAAATATATTTTCACGTCTCCGCGCTGGTGATAAAAACGCGGCGTAGAGTTCCGCAAACAAAACACAAAGTCTGGATTTCCGACGCAAGGTAGAAAACAGAGACTCCTAACACTATATTCTCTCTAGTCTGCTATAGACGAAACAAGCGTAAACAATTTAATTTTCGTAATGCACAAAAAAAGCTTTCATTACAAATTATTTCCTCTCAAAAGCTCCATTTAAAACGGGATATCATTCAAAAGGTGATAATTAACAATGTTTTTTGAGTCGACACGTAATCTGAACTACTGTATCGGATAAAGCGTGAAGCTATTTATTTAAGAACAGTATTCTGTTCCAGTTTTTGCGATGAATTCAATAATTTCATTGTTATTTAACAGTTTTCCGTTTTAAATAAGTTTTAATCGTGTATTTTTTTTCATGTGAGCAATATTTTGTTGGTTTTCATTTTAATGTGTATTGTAAATTATGTATATATTTTTTGTATGACGAATAACTGTTGTTTTTCAATTGTAAAGAAAATATTTTGTAATTCAACAAATATAAGCGAACATGTTTTTAACAATCGATATTAATATTGTGCGTGGCCAGTCGTGCCCCGTGGCACAATAGTGTGACTGTAAACGACTGGTTGCGGGTTCGATTCCCACTCGAGGAGTGGAAATTATATTTCCATTTACTTCGCTCTGGTGTCGAGGTAAAGCGCGGCGTTAAGTTCCTCCACTTAACACGCAAGCCTCCGAATTCGGCGGAAAGTGGGGAACGGAGTGTCTTAACACTAGGTTCCCTCTGCCTACCCTGCTGTGTGCGGGATATAGCGTAAAGCTATTTAATTTTAATTTAATTTAATTAATATTGTTAATATGATGGCGTTATATCCTTTCTCACTGCGTCTATCTGTTATCATGTTTTACCTAGTATCTTAGTACTGTAGTCGGATTTTTTGTTAAAATGTATTTCAAATTTCAAAAATAAAATTAATCTAATTAGAACAGTAACAGTCATTTTAAAATATATGTGGTTAAGCTCAACGCCGCAACATGCCTCGACACAAGAGCGAAGGAAAACTAAATATAAAACGTATTTCTATTCCTCGAGAGGGAATCGAACCCACAACCAGTTGCGATTACAGACACACTGTGTGTTCCTGCGCCACGACTGGCCTCCCAAGCGTCATCCCATAGGCATAAACCACTTATTAATATAAGTTCGGAATTTATGAAGTTTTATAAACATATTAATAAGAACTAGAAACATTAAAGACTTGCAGCAAGCCTTAGCAACGTATATGTCACTTTCACAGACGAGTATTTCAATCATATGGATGGTTCTGTATGTAATATTTAACTAATTAATTTTATATATTTCTAATCCATTGAGGCCAGTCACGGCGCAGTGGCATGAACGTGTGACTGTAAATGAGTAGTTGTGGGTTCGATTACCACTCGACGAGTGGAAATATTTAATATTTCCATTTCCTTCGCTCTGCCTACCCTGCTGCGTGCGGGATACAGTGTGAAGCTAAAAAAAAAAGAATTTGTAATCCATTATTATAAATAAATGTTAATGTAAAATGTGATGAATGTTTCTGTACTTTTTTCCCATGTAAACTTAAATATGAAATTTGACACACAATTTTCAAGGAAAAATTGTGGCAAGATTTGCTTCTTTTATTAAGATAATGTTAAGTTTAGTATTTTTACATCATCAACCTTACCTACTATCTAGGTATCCTAAAAATAGAAATGACTTTAATCATGGAAAACAGTCATATTTTTTTAACAGCAATCCATATCTTTTAATATACTACAGTCCTGTACGTCTCCTTATTGCCATGAAGTCATATGTTGCTAGCATGTTACTTTCCAAAAAGCAATTTATCACACAAAATTCATTTAATAAATGACATTTAGGTTACATCGACTATATTCGTATATAAAATATTAGCAATTTCTTCTAAATTTACAATCGTCTGTTACAGATCGTAACATTGCTCGTGACATTTCGATAAGACCCCGCGATCAACTAGGTCGCTTCAACTCAATATATTAAATTTTCGTTCACAGTATTACTTGAGAAAATGAGTGGAATATTTAAAATGGATGTTATTTACACTTATTAGAGAAACATATATAAATGCGTAACTAAGCGTAATTCAGAGAGTTTCTCTCTGTGTTAAAACTGAGTCTCACTCAGTTTTTCGTTTTTGCCCGAAATTTCCGCCGTAAAGTGACAGAACTCAACGCATCGCTTTCTCCTAGGTTTGCCTAAAGGCAGAAAAATTAAAATAATTTATATAATCGCTACCTCGATTGGAAATCGAACCAACAGCCATCACATTTAAAGTCAAACAAAGAAACAAAGATTTGTCTTAGTTACTAGAACAGATGAATGAAAATAATTGAAACAGTTCCTCTGGAAGGAATCAAACCTACAACCAATTCCATTATATTTAATACATTCCCACTTTGTCTAACTCCGACCCAACAATCTAGTTATTTAGGCATACTTTTTACTATTGTAATTAATATTTTTAAAGTTTTGTGGTATGCTGGGACAACAGTCACTAACTAATTGACTTACTGGTAAAGGCTAAAAGTATTTTAAAAAAAACATTTAAAAAAAAATTGCTAAATTTACAATATTACCCATTACTTCCACTAATACATTCTAAAATAATATAAGAGCGGAGAATATATTCACTTATCATGTAAATAACCAATATTCTTACAAAACAGGGTGATCCATGGCTAGACAGTGGTCACACAGACGTATCAGCCCCAGATGACTTCGGTCTTCGCTCCAGTTGGAGAGCTCATCGGGTCAGAGTGACGACAGGCAAAGGATCCATATCAGTGAGATGTGAAGCTAACCAACCGGCGCGTCCGCCTTACGTTAGGTCGACTAACGCAACTATTGTAGTTGCGAGATCACCGCATCTATCTATGTATACTGCGTCAGGTAATATATTTATTTATGTATGGTCTTTTTTTTAAGAAAACAGTAATTTTTAAGATTTTCCAACTATAGCTTTTTTTTAGCTTCACGCTGCATCCCGCACACAGCAGGGTAGGCAGAAGGAACCTAGTATTAAGACACTCCGTTCCCGACAGAATAATACAAATATTACCTTTATGTTTATAAAAAAAAGCTTACTTAAAAAAATCATTACTAGATCAATCTAAGCCAGCAGGCTTTGGAATAAATTAAGCCTTACCTAGAAATTACAAATAATATGAAGATAGAGAACGTTTTGACACTAAGTTCTCTCTGACTACGTGCTATATGGGAACACTGTATTCCCTACTTTCCACCTGGATTCAGAGAAAAAAAAATACTTTACCAAAAAATATCTAGGAAACTTTACTTATTTTTTTCCCGTGGGGGGATGGATTAAGAATACAATTTTCCCCCGCCGCTGGGTAGCGTCCCGTAAAAGGCGGGTAACCCAGTAGTTTGGTGGTAGGAGATTTGTTCTCCGACTGGCTCGCGACCACTATCATGTCAAAGACGAACCGCCAAATATCTTATGATGTGCTCCAGTTCGATGGCATGTAAGCCAGCACTCCCTATTCCCACCATTCCCATCCTTCCTCCCTCCTTCTATCCTACATTCCCAATGCTGGCAACGCATCCATAACTTTATTGTTGTGGATGTCTATGGGCGAAAGTAACCGTTTAACACAAGGTGGGCCTTCAGCTCGTTTACCTCCTTTATTCCATAAAAAAAAAAAAAACTTAGCATATCTAAAATACATTACTATTTTCTGCTCCAAATTCAACATGTAATATTGACCTGAGTCTAAATTACACAGAATATTAATTCATATACGATATTAATACCTTTAAAATATAAACACATATTACGCATGTTAATAATTTGTATGAAACGAATGAAGTACAAATTGAAAACGTTTATTTACTACACGTCAGATTCGATTTGCTTTGTATATCTGTTTAGAAATGGAATTCATAATTATTTTAAAGTTATCATTAATGAAATGTGTATCAGATTTCTATTACATTACATAATATTAATGTTTATTTAACTTATGTAGTATATAATATTAAGTATTATTTCAGTTTCAGTTCGGAGCTGTATTAAGTATGATTTCATTAACTTCGTAGTTACAAAATTACCGAGTGTCAAAGCGATGGTTTTGAGTTAATTTAATTATCTTTTTTCTCATGAGATTTCCGCCACCAAATAAAGAATGTGGCCAGTCGTGGCCCAGTGGCACAAGCGTGTGACTGTAAACGAGTGGTTGTGGGTTCGATTCCCACTCGAGGAGTGGAAATATTTAATATTTCTCTTTTCTCTTGTCTTTGTTGTCCCGAGGTAAAGCACGGCGTTAAGTTCCGCAACTTAACACGCAATGCCTCCGAATTCGACGGAAAGTGGGGAACGGAGTGTCTTAACACTAGGTTCCCTCTGCCTACCCTGCGGGATAAAGCGTGAAGCTAAAAAAAAAAGGAAAGTGTCAAATTAAGGCAGAAAGCGAAGTGTCGAGTGTCTCTTCTTCTTGAAGTTCTGAGTGTCTTAACACTAGACTCACTGACCAAAATTATTATTTCGATCCCCAACTCAAAATCAATTATATTTGATTTTTTTTTTGTCGAGCAAAGTGCAACGTTGAGTGAAACCTTCAGCAAAGGGTATTATAGAAAATGCGAGAACTGAATATCTTAACACTATGTTCTTTGGGATCACTCAGCGACGCAGAAAAAAACCTAACCTGATATTACTCCTCTGAGTAGAGATCGAAGTCACAACTATCGTATTATATTTTTTTTTTTATGGTATAAAGGAGGCAAGCGAGCAGAAGGCCCACCTGGTGTTAAGTGGTTACCTTCGCCCATAGACATCCACAACAATCAAGTTATGGATGCGTTGCCAGCCTTTGGGATGTAGGACAGAAGGAGGGAGGAAGGATGGGAAACGTGGGAATAGGGAGAGCCGGCTTACATGCCATCGAATCGGAACACATCATCAGATGTTTGGCGATTTGTCTTTGGCATGATAGTGGTCGCGAGCCAGTCGGCGAACGTATCTCCTACCACCAAGCTACTGAGTTACCCGCCTTTTACGGGACGCTACCCAGCGGCGGGGGGAATTGTATTCTTAACCCGTCCCCCCACGGGGAGCATATAATTATACACATATAAATACATATATACTTCGACGCTGTCTCACTGCACCACTGCCTAATTACTAAGAATGTTCTTTCAGTAATTCATAAACCGAATGCCTTTAATTAAAATATTTTGTTTTTGTCATTTTTAATCATTTTCAAATTAATCTATTTTAACCGGATTAATCGAGTATATGTCTGGTATTTGAAATTTTCTTTTTCGAAAGACAGGAAAGGCGAGGATAGAGAGCCTTCCTGTCTAAACTAGCCTATCTGCGATAAGGGACTGCTGTAAAGGGTTCAAAACTTCGGAACATTGCGTGCTGAGTGGCAGAACTTTTTCTTAGGTGCCAGGGTGGAGAAATGAAAATAGTATATAATCATTTCCCTAGCTGGGAAACGAACTCAAAGCCCGTAAACCGTCAGGAGCTGTCCCACTGCTCCACGACGGCTTTAAAATTAATACACTTTTTTAATAACAACTTTGTTCGCAGGTTCGAGTTCCGCCAAGACAGCTGTAGTGTTGGCGTCGTGCATCTCATTCCATATATTTTCTAAATACAGTGCCTTGAGACAAGTGTAAGGGATAGCAGGTGGTTATTGTAAAAATGAATAGATCTTAGTTAGATAAATAATTTCACCCATTCTACGCTACGTTTTGAAGTATAATTTCTTTTTCAATATGAAATTGTTATTGAAATCGATAATATAGGCCAATTATCTATAAAATCGATTCTAAATTATTTTATTTTAATTCATTGTATAAATAAAATATAATACATATTAACAAGCCGATAAAGGAATTATAAATAAAACATTAAAACATGGCATTTGTTACGACAAGTATTATAGATTGTGTAGAAGCATTTATTTAATCGATTTTTTGTTAATAACTTAATACACAAAGAAAAAAATATAATGAAAAAAAATTAACAAAACTATAGTGACGTGCTTTTTATTTGTATTTTTTATCTATACATTTATTAAATCGATTTTTATCCCGATTCAATACACAAAAAAAACATCATAAAGAAAATAAAGAAAAATAATACAGTCATGTAGTGATGTGCTATTTATTAGCGTTTCTAAAAAGAAATTCATCGAATCGATTTTTTTCTCGATTATTATTTAATATAACAAAAGTATACTGTACTAAAATATAATCGCAAACGATTTTTATATTCATAATCCTATTTTAAAACGTTTCATTCAGGCAATTTTTAACTGTTGTAAGTTTTTATTGCTGTCTCAAAGTCTTTGTTCTGGGCCGGGCTGGTGCAGACAAAAGGCTCTATTAAACACGAACTCGATACAATTGATGTCACTTTCAAGCGTAAATAATAATTCTTTTTAACTCTATGACTTGGCTTAATTTTATAATTTCGTAACAGTCATTCTATTCGTTTGTTTAATTTGTACGAGAATTTCCTTTGTGAATATTTTGTATGGCGCTATTAAGTGTTTTATTTATATTTTCTACGTTTTTGCTGATAATGTTCTATTATTTGATATATTTTTAAAAGATTAATATAAAAATAACTTCTAAAAATTAAACCAAAGCTAGGTAAAAGTTTTTCAGCTTGTAAATAATGTACTAATTATAATACAAAAAATAATGACAACACTAGCTAAGAATGGGTGGAAAAAGCGAATGTCAGAAAAAAATATTATATTGAAACGAAAAAAAAATAATTAAATTATTCTATAAATATAGCAAGCACTGAATTTCGATGTTTTATTACACGTAAAATTTATAATTAAATTAAATATATATATTTATAAATATAAATATATATTTACATATGTTGCCACTGACTGGGGGAGAATGGGGTGAAATGGAACGTAATATTGTATATTAAAAATAAGGTAAACGCCTAAATTGAATCGTTTCCTATTAACTGTCATATAAATAGAGAATTTTTTGCTTGCAACGAAACTCTTACGAATATCTAAAGGCCTATATATACTTTGTGTACTGTACACTGTAAGGTATTTGCTCATTTTTTATTATTATAATATGTTTAGTTTGAGTTTCTAAGTAATATATTCTAGATCTAATTGATTACTGCCTTTAAGTTAAGTGTCGTAATATCTCATCTATTTTATTATTCTTAACTATAACTTATTTATATATATGTAAGTCTAGATGTCAGTCTGTCGGTCTATGTTTCACAAATATTTATAACTTCTTTTCAAGATAAACATCTTGAAGCGAATGAAGCGTATATGCTAATTAAATATTATTTTTAATTTATGAGCGAACCCGTGAAGACGAAGTTGTAATTCTTCCCAATAGTTAGGCGTAGGTATCTACGAAGTAAATATTAAAAATATTTACTATTAACAGATATCAGGCAAAGAATAAAGTGTCAAATCACTTTGTTGTCATGCTCCACGCAAATTGGCAGAGATTTCTAAATATCATAAAGGCGGCTCAGCGTTTGAATGTAAGAGTGACTGGTTGTGGGTTCATTTCTAATAGAGAAAATGATTTTTTTTTAATCCTCCACTATGCTAAGAAGATAGAGCACTTTACGACGTTTAGTAAATTGTTAGTAAAACTGTCTCGATTGTGTCTCGATTTAAGGTGAAAGTGGACAACTAAGTGTCTTGACACTACTTCTTCACTAACTACTAGGGGTGTTAGTGAAGAAGTAGTATCTCTATAAGAAGCGTGAAGCTATAAGAAAAAAATATCACTATTAAAAATATCCACGCGCTGGTACTATTTGTATTTAATCCTGGATTAAACATTATGAAACAAAGCTCCTTATCGTTCTGTACTAAAATAGAGCTTTTACTGCAAAGAAAACTAAAAAGAAATACTTGTTTAGGTTTAAAAATAAATTGTGTTCATGGAATGGCTATTTTACTTTCAGAAGTTTCCAACTTCATTACAATTATATGGGTATAAAAGAAAAGTCTTGTGAAGTAACTTTAAAATTTAATGATCATCCATACTTATTAGATAATCAATAAAGCTTGTTATGCTATTTCGGTCTAGATTTAAATGTAATCTAATGTTTTTTTTACGTATTGGAAAATAAAGTAGCTAATGCTTTTCCCGTATAACAGGGTAGGCTGAATTTAGAGTTGTAACACTCCGTTTTCCGCTTTTTGCGTTTTGTTTTTATCAGAGCGGTGAATTAGATATTATATAATTAATACGAATTGAAGTCACAACCATCGTGTTTACTCAGAAACTGTTCTACTGCACCACACAAGCCTTATTATAAGAATATTAATATGTTTTTGCATTTTTATTTAATTTGATAGATATTTTGCACCGTCATAGATTAATTGTCGAGAGTGGAGAACAGAGTGTCAATTTAATATTTCCCCATTTTTTTAACTTCACGCTTTATCCCTAGTAGGATAGTCAAACAGCACGGAATACCAAACGCTACGGTCCCTGCATATTTCTTTCACCTCATCCACTATTACCAACCTCTATATCAACTACTTTTGTCAACACGCCCTTCAGTTAGATCTCACGCTATACGTGACCTTTTCTTTATCATAATAAAATATTCAAATATTCAAGAGTAATATTTCATAACTATGTTAAATTTATGGAAATAAATTTATTCTATATCTCTCAGTGATTTATTTAAGAAAAACAAAAAAGCTTCGTCTCGGAAAGCGCTACGTGATCGCGTATATCAACGTTCACACTTAAATAACACAACGATATGAAACTTTCGAAGCTTAAAGCTTTTGCCAAGTAATTCTTAACTGAATAAAATATTCATACTGTAGATTTAATACATATTTTATACAAACAATATTCGCAATTGTAAGGTTATATATCCATATCTATATATTTTTTTTAGCTTCACGCTGTATCCTGCACACAGCAGGGTAGGCAGAGGGAACCTAGTATTAAGACACTCCGTTCCCCACTTTCCGCCGAATTCGGTGGCTTGCGTGTTAAGTGGCGGAACTTAACGCCGCGCTTTACCTCGACACCAGAGCGAAGAAAATGGAAATATAATTTCCATTTTCCAGTCGTTTACAGACACACGTTTGTGCCACTGGGCCACGATTGGCCACATCTATATATCTATCCATACTTATATTATAAATGCGAAAGTCTGTGTGTTTGTCTGTCACGCTTTCACGGCTAATCTACCGGTCTGATTTGGATGAAATTTAGAATGAAAGTAGTAAGTGACTGGGTCTAACATAGGCTACTTAATTTTTCAAAAATCAACCTATAAAGGGTTGAAATAGGGGATGAAAGTTTATATGAAAAATCTAAACCGCTTGACCAATTGTAATGAATTTTGGCATAAATATAGTTGATAATCTAAGCTTAAATATAGGCTACTTTATTTTTAAAAAATGCGCCCCCGAGGGTTGCAATACAACGAAATAGTTCACGCGGCGAAGCCGCGAGCGGGCCGCTAGTATTAATATATATACGTTCTTATATACCTCCTGGTATATGATAATACTGTTATATTTCTGTAGTTTTTAATTTTGTGGGAAATTGATCGTGAAAATGTTTTTTTTTATTCAATTTATAATTATTTCATAAATAATATATTTTTAAATCAGCTTACTGTACTAAGATTACGATCTAAACAAAGAAAAACCTTGTAAATAGGTTCGATGACCACTCAAGGTCAAATAATAATTATTAAATATTATTTTCCCCTAAGTTGTCCTTTCGTGTTGAATTTGTCCCCATACCATCCTTCCAAAACACCGGGTTCCTTTGAACCCGAAAATCTTTGAAGTGAAGTAAATGATATACGTTAATAATAATAAAATATGTGTCGCCAGTCGTGGCCCAGTGGCGTGTGACTGTAAACGACTGGTTGTGGGTTCGATTCCCACTCGAGGAGTGGAAATATTTAATATTTCCATTTTCTTCGCTCTGGTGTCGATGTAAAGCGCGGCGTTAAGTTCCGCCACTTAACACGCAATACCTCCGAGTTCGGTGGAAAGTAGGGAACGGAGTGTCTTAACATTAGGTTCCCTCTGCCTACCCTGCTGTGTGCGGGAAAAAAAATATGTCACATATTTCAAATATTTTCTTAAGTGAATATACTAAATGTGTGATTGAATCCACATGATACTGTCTCAAAAACCATGAAAATTAAAAACTTTTTGTCTTAACACTGCAATGTTTATCTTTTCTTACTTAATTATTTTTTAGCTTCACACTTTTCCATGTAGCAGAGTAGTCAGAAAGAATCTAGTGCTCTTTATCCACTTTCCGCCATATGAAATAAAATACAAAAAAACATTTAATAGGTATAATTGGGGCCAGTAGTGGCTCAGTGGCACAAGCGTGTGACCGTAAACGACTGGTTGTGGGTTCGAGTAATCGAACCCACAATCAGTCGAGGGGTGGAAATATTCAATATTTCCATTTTCTTCGCTCTGCTGTCGAGGTAAAGCGCGGCGTTAAGTTCCGCCACTTAACACGCAATGCCTCCGAATTCGACGGGAAAGTGGGGAACGGAGTGTCTTAACAGTAGGTTCCCTCTGCCTACCCTGCTGTGTGCGGGATATAGCGAAGCTAAAAAAAAAATTAATAGGTTGATAGTATTCTCGTCTTCATAACGCTGAGTATACGCTGAACCAAAAATTATTAACTAAATAGAAGTCACTTTTATAATTCAATATAATATTACGCGTTGTGCCTTGCAGGTATATGAATATTATTTACAATATACATATGTATTACAGCTTCACGCTTTTTCCTATACAATTGGTTAGGCAGAGCCATTCCGTTCTCCACTTTCTGATTGAATTTGAGATCTTAAGTGTTGAGTGGCGGAACTCAACGCCGCCCTTTGTTTTATTACGAGAGTGAAGAAATGTAAATAATTTTAATTAAAAGAATTAGTTCCAATTTAATTTGTAGTGATTACCAGCCAATGTGGCTGACTATACTATTAAATACTGTTTTACTTAGTAAAGCCATTGTGCAGTTGTGATAGTGTCTGATTGTAAACGCAATGGTTGTAGATTCGATTTCCATTCGGATAAATTAATATAAACAATATTACATTTTTTTAGCTTCACGCTGTATCCCGCACATAGCAGGGTAGGCAGAGGGAACCTAGTAGTGTTAAGACAATCCGTTCCTCACTTTCCGCCGATTTCGGAGACGTTTGCATGTTAAGTGGCGGAACTCAACGCCGCGCTTTACCTCTGATACCAGAGCGAAGAAATGGAAATATTAAATATTTCCACTCCTCGAGTGGGAATCGAACCCACAACCAGCCGTCTACAGTCACACGCTTGTGCCACTGCGCCACGATTGGCCCCAAATAATTTTATTTTATCCTACTACTGATATCTAAGTTAAAGCGCGACGTTGAATTCCGTCACTTAATACGTAGAAGGAGGAGAATCGAGAGTCTTGACACTAGGTGACTGCCCTGATATTCGGAAAAAAGTGTTCAAAAAAGGTATCAAAATCGTAAAATCGTAAATGGGAATCGTAAAATCTAGAAAGATCCAACTGTATACTTCTCTATATTTTAAGGTTTTCTTTTTAAAATATATTTGACTGTGAAACATGGACCGAAAATATTGTCGTGCCAAATTTCTATACATAACGCTAAATAACTGTAAATATATGTACTATGTATTTATTTATATAATAACGAATTAGATATTAATATTAAATAAATATTATATAAAGAAATGTTCGTTTTGTTTGTTTGTAGATTAAAGGTATATTACTAAATCAATTTTTATATAAGAAAAGTCTTATAGAGATTTTTTTATCGATTCTTCTCATGTCAGTTTTTGTTTTAGTGAATTTAAAATTATTTAACACAAAAAAATAACTGAAGCTTTATATGAAGCTCATTGTATTATTCAAAAACTATGTAAAATACTTCTTAAGAAATTGTTGAAATTAATGTATTTGGTTCACTTTGAATAGAAATGTTGTTTTTTCGACGCTGCTTGTAATTTACATTTAGTTTAAAAAATCAAATGTAGAAGAACGAAGACTTCATTGTATCTAACACAATTGAAAATTATCATAATGTGGGTTTGGATCCCACTTAAGGGAGTATATATATATTTCTCTTTTTTTTTAGCTTCACGCTGTATCCCACAGACAGCAGGGTAGGCAGAGAGAACCTAGTGTTAAGACACTCCGTTCCTCACTTTCCGCCGAATTCGGAGGCTTGCGTGTTAAGTGGTGGAACTTAACGCCGCGCTTTACCTCCACACCAGAGCGAAGAAAATGGAAATATAATTTCCACCCCTCGAGTGGGAATCGAACCCTCAACCAGTCGTTTACAGTCACACGCTTGTGCTACTGCGCCACGACTGACCATATGTATGGAGTATATATTTTTTTTTATTTATTCCTTTATTCTGCCAAATTACAATATATTATAATTTGGCAAAATTAAGATATGATAGATGCCATATATGGCTTCTCCAGAATAATACATTATAAATTTACTCTTGGAAGCTGTTGTTTGAAATCTTTAACAAAATGATTAATAAAAACAGTCAATTATTAATATTCACCAAAATAAGTATATGAATGGAATATAATTAAATGAAATGGTTAAACTTTGCTTAGAGGCAGAGGCAGAGATATAATTATTTCTAAGTGTACCTTAATAAGACTTAGAAACTTATTTCTATTCAATTAATTTATCTTTGTTTAAATATAAAAAAAAATAAAAGAAGATTGTTGATTGAAGTTATTTGTGTTAAATAAGTACTTTTTGTTTAAATACTTTTTTTAATTTGTATCCAGAACCAAAAATTTGCTTATCATTCTTTTGGAAGGTTTTCTCTTCTTCTCTCTCTTCTCTTTGAATCTCTCTCCCTTCATGTATAAGAAAAGAGAAGAAATTACTTAGCATTACATTGATTTACCATGGGCCAGTCATGACGCAGAGGCACAAAGTGTGACTATAAAGCGACTGGTTGTGGGTTCGAGTCTCAAGGAGTGGATATATTTATTATTTCTATTTTCTTCGCTCTGGTGTCGAGGCAAAGCGCGGCGTTAAGTTCCACCACTTAACACGCAATGCCTTCAAAATTCGGTGTAAAGTGGGTAACGGAGTGTCTTAACACTAGGTTCCCTCTGCCTACCCTGCTGTGTGCGGGATACAGCGTGAAGCTACATTGATTTACCATACGGGATACCTTGCGTTGTGGAGAGAGAAACTAAAGGCAGTGCCCACAACTTCTAACCTTAATGTAGGAAATTACTATTAATGCTTACCTTCATATCCTTGGATAGCCAAGCTTCTTTCTCTACCAAATTTGAAAATATTTAACTAGTACCGTTTTTGAAATTCATACTAGTAATGTACTGAGTAGAGAAGACAGGATGAAATCTTACAGTAGGTTATAGAGAGATTTCGCTGTCATACCTCTCGCGTCAACTTCTGGCTCCGTATAAATTAACTCTGAATCTATTCTTAGTTCTTTATTAAATTCAAAGTACTTGTTTAGTTAGAATAGAGAAAAAGAAGTATTTGTGAAGTTCAAATAGGGTCAATCAACTTTAAGATACTCCTTTGAGGGAAGAAAAATATTTGTTAAAAGTATATTTAGCTATTTTAATAAAGTCACTGTATTATCACTTGGCCAATTAGTTGTGTTTTACGATTTAATAAAAGCTGCAATGTTTTCATTATAATTATAGAGATAAAATTCTGCTTGTGATTCTCTCTGCGTTACAGTCCTAGGGGATATAGTGTTTTTATATAAAAATCAACAATCTGCTCCTGCGTTACTGTAAAAAAGAGAAAGTATTTAAGCTTCACGCTGTATCCCGCACACAGCAGGGTAGGCAGAGGGAACCTAGTGTTAAGACACTCCGTTCCCCACTTTCCGCCGAATTCTTAGGCTTGCGTGTTAAGTGGCGGAACTTAACGCCGAAAGTATTTAAGAAACCTATTAATATTATAAACATGGAAATTTGTAAGCATGTTTGTTACTCTTTCACGTAAAAACTATTAAATGGTTTTTAATAAAACTTTACAATGATATAACTTATACATCAGAATAAAACATAGGCTATTTAACTATTTTAAAGATATTTTGTGAATTGTCCAAAATATCAAGGCTCCTTTGATTTTACAGTTACCACTGCTTGCGTAAATTCCGCTAGTTTTTTATATAATAAATGTTTAATTTATTAAAATATCTATAGTTTTTTTTTTAAATATTAATATATTTTTAAGTAAAAAAAAATTATTTCTTAAATATTATAAACTAAATTGTTTTAGTAATATACCAAAAAAAAGATATGTGTAATAAATAAACTTAAAAAAATGTGTGTTTTTTCAAAATTTTCTTTACTTGTGATCGTCCACCTTTGATGTATAGTCAATTTTTAGCACTATAAAATTGTTCTGTGATACATGTGTTTATTATTTTGTACATTAAATAACCATTATGTCATTGGGTGTCACGTTAATGGCAAATAAACGTACATATAACTCATGTGGTTTTATTGTTTTCTCCCGAAGGTTATAGATTCGATTCTCGTTTGTGGTAAATAGTTATATTTATGAAGAGGCCATGGTGGCGCAGTGGGACAGCGTCGGAATGTAAGTGCGAGTGGGTTCGATTTCCACTCAGAGAGATAAATATTATTAAATTATTTGAAAATAATTAAGTATAATAATTGTTTATTTGAAAATAATTATATTTATTTTTATTAATTATTATTTGAAAATATATTTTTAGCTACATGCTGTATCCCGCACACAGCAGGGTAGACCGGTCCCCACTTTCCGCCGAATTCGGAGGCATTGCGTGTTAAGTGGCGGAACTTAACGCCGCGCTTTACCTCTAATACCCGAGCGAAGGAAATGGAAATATTAAATATTTCCACACCTGGAGGGTACACAACCAAAAAGGTAATAGGGAACACAACCAGTCATTTACGTGCCACTGCGCCACGACTGGCCCCAATTATGTTTATTATTTTTACTAATTATTTCCGCCACATGGTTATCTCTGACTAACCTGCTATGCGGGGAAAAAGCGTGAAGCTACAAAAAAAGTTGGTAAAATGCAATGAAAATACTATGTTGTCGACAAATTCAGTGACACGTACGCAATTCTTTAAGAAATTGGCAAGAAATGGGTCAAAATAACGTTGCAAGAATTTTATCCAAAGAAAACTACATATAGAGTAAGATTGGGACCAGTTGTGGCGCAGGCTGGTTGGTGGTGACTGGTTGTGGGTTCAATTCCCACTCGAGGAGTGGAAATATTCATTATTTCCATTTCTTTTGCTCTGGTGCCGAGGCTAAGCGCGGCGTTAAGTTCCACAATTTAACACGCTATGCCTCCAAAATTCGGCGTAAAGTGGGAAACGGAGTGTCTTCACCCTAGGTTCCCTTTGCCTACCCTGCTGTGTTCGGGATACCGCGTAAAAGTAAAAAAAACGAGACAAATATAACAAAAAAGGGTGTTTAAATATTGACTTAACTGCTACAAAATTAACACCTAGTGAATGATTTTAATTTTAAAATATTTCTTGTACAAATTCGTATAAAAGTCATAATATGTATAAAGCAAGTGCATTTTGTCGGCCATCATAGCGCAGTGGGAAAATGTCTGACTGAAAACGCGATGGTTGTAGATTCGAAACCCACTCGGGGGAACGATATTATTTCAGGCGGAAAGTGGAGAAAGTACAGTATTGACACCATATCCTCTTTGCTATGTAAAAAACGACTTCTAAAATTACAGATTCATATCACCGTATACAAAGTTGATTGACTTCATACTTTTCGTTACTCTGGTACAACACACCGCATTTTTAAGTTCCGCCATGCAACGCTTAGAATTCGGACAAAGAACGGAGTGTCGTAACACTTACTTCTCCGCCATACAGACAAAAAACAAAAAATATTAAGTTATGCCAAGTAATTCACTTATCCATTCAACAAAAACAACACTATTTTCGTAATATCCTTTAAGAAAAACGTATAAAATTAAGAGCAATTTTATAAGCGAATCAGTCTTACAGATACTATCTCTGTGACCGCTACGGGGGCGTCATTAAACTGGCGGCTATTAAAGTTAGGGTTATTACTTTGAAGAATTTTGGTCGAATGTTTCAGTAGATATCGTTCGGTTTGTTTTAAATTTGGTTTAAAATAGTAGAAAATCAAATATATTTTTTATATAATAAGATATTATTTGAGATTTATAAAAATGACTAGCGGCCCGCTAGCGGCTTTGCCGCGTTTCGTTATATAGAACCCCTCGAGGGTGGATTTTTAAAAAATAAAGTAGTCTATGTTTATCCTTGAATCATTAACTATATTCATGCCAAAATTCAGTACAATCGGTCTAGCGGCTTAGATTTTTCACATAAACCTTCATCCCCAGGGTTGACATACAACCCTTTAGAGGTGGATTTTTAAAAAATATTTGGCCCTGGATTATTTACTATTCTCATTCTAAATTTCATCCAAATCGGACTTGTAGATTAACCGTGAAAGCGTGACAGACAAACAGACGGTCATTTGCATTTATAATATTAGTATGGATTTGTTGTGGGTTCTATTCCTACTCGAAGGAATGATTATATTAAAATTATTTTATTGGTTCTATTTGATAACATGACAAAGCGCGTCGTTGAATTTCACCACTTAATACGTCTTGAATTTGGGCGGAAAGTGGAGAACGGAGTGTCTTGACACTGGGTTCTCTCTGCTATGCGGTAAAAGTTGAAAAAAAGCTGAAGCAGTAAAATAGCTGAAGCTGAAAAAAGCTAAAGCTGAAAAAAAGCTAAAGCTGAAAAAGAAGGAATTTTGGATTTTATTAATTTAATACACAGTGGTATTAAAAAATGGATAGCGTAAAACGAAATTACTTGTTATTATTCCCCTTTATTTACTAGAAATAAGACCTTAAAAGGAATTTCTGCTGTATATTTATTGTAAAACATAATATTTTAACATATTTTAAATGAAATCCATTTAAAAAAAAAAAAACTTCATATAATTAGGTATTAAACCCCGATAAAATTAAACGCGGCGTTTAGTTCCACAATTCATTACTTTAACATTTATCAGAAGTATTACTATTAACTAAGACATATTAAGGAAGATTTTTATAGCATTATCAAAACGTCATTAAAAAAACAAACAAAGAGGTAAAAGAAAACCTCCATTTTAGTACTCGAGTACCAGGGGAGCATAAAGTAATAGGAGCTCTGAATAAGGAACGTTTTTTTTTCGTGGACCTCAAGCATCGCTGAGTTATTTTATTTTGGTAGTAAAGTAATGTTAAGAAAAAGATATTTAAATACATCTTGGCGATGGTTATAGATTTGATTCCCACTCGGAGGAATTATTATAATTATTTAATTTAAATTTAAATTGGGGTCTGTTGTAGCGCAGTGGCACGTACGTGTGAATGTAAACGGCTGGTTGTGGGTACGATTCCCACTCGAAAGGTGGAAATATTTATAATTACCATTTTCTTTGCTCTGGTGCCGAGGTAAAGCGCGACGTTAAGTTCCGCCACTTAACACACAATGCCTACGAATTCGGCGAAAAGTGGGGAACGGCGTGTTTTAACACTAGGTTCCCTCTGCTTACCCTGCTGTGAGCGCTATACAGCGTGAAGCTTTTTTTTTTTCAATAATCTTTTGAGTCAGATTCGAACCTACGTCCACTTCACTACTGTGCCACAGTATAAGTAAAAAAACCTCCGCACCTTTATAATTTTGTCAAATAATTACATTTTAAGCGCTTAACACCGTTTTCTTGTATGGAACATGATTGCCGCATGTGTAATATAATACAAGCGTAAAGCCAGACGCCCTAGATCTGAGATTTTATTAAACTACAAAAATAAATTGCACGGTAGTGTAGTGGTAGAAGATTTTACATACATATGTAGTTATGTTATATTACGAGTTAACACTTTTGTGGCCAGTCGTGGCCCAGTGGCACAAGCGTGTGACTGTAAACGACTGGTTGTGGGTTCGATTCCCACTCGAGGAGTGGTAATTATATTTCCATTTTCCTCGCTCTGGTGTCGAGATAAAGCGCGGCGTTAACTTCCGCCACTTAACACGCAAGCCTCCGAATTCGGGAACGGAGTGTCTTAACACTAGGTTCCCTCTGCCTACTGAAGTACTGAAGTTAAACAAACAAACAAAAAACACTCTTAAAACAACCAGGAAATCGAACCCAACACCTTCAAAACCCATATCTCAAAACAAAACTAACGAGATACCACTATTCCAATAATACATACATAACCTACCTACCTACATACAGCATGTTTTTAATTGCATCACATTGAAGCGCATCGCATACGCAAAATCTGACAAATTGTATTGCTCTACATATCCTGCCAATTACGTTTGACACTCGGCATTCGAGAACACGCTGTATACGGGGAATACAACAAAAAAGACAACTTTCAGCGTATAAAACAATTTTTTGCTAGTAACTACTTGGATTTAACAGTTTTCGTACAATTTTTTAAGCATGTTGATGTATTAATTAGTTTCTCTTAGTACTGAGTGGAATTTAAAATTCTTTTTTTTTACTTCCGTCGTGGTATAGTGGCACAGGGGTGTAACTGTAAACGACGAGTTGTGGGTTCGATTCCCACTCGAGGAGTGGAAATATTTAATATTTCCATTTTCTTCGTTCTGGTGTCGAGGCAAAGCGCAGCGTTAAGTTCCGGCATTTAACACGCAATGCCTCCCTCTGCCTAGGGTAGGCTATGTGCACGACTCAGCATGAAGATAAAAAAAATCATACTTCATTAATAGAAGTTTAAGATTTAGAAAAACGTTTAAAGAAAATCTGACAATGTGATTTGATTTACTGAGTAAAAAATTCAAGAAAGACCGAAATCAAACTAAACTATTATTTTTGTTTTAAACATATACATATAACCTTATGTCTTAACTATATACATTTTTGTTTTCAGGTTCAAGCTTTTTCTCGCATAGCAGGGCGGGCAAACAGAGAACTTTGTGTCAAGGCACTCCCTTCTACACTTTCCGCCCAAAATCGAGATTTAATTTCAGAAAATATGAAAATAATGTAAATATAATCATACCACGAGTGGGAATTGAACCCACAACCATCGAGTGCAGATCCAGATACTGTAACACTGCGCCACGATGACCTCGAACTAGGTATATACATACATAAATTTTAAAATATATATCTAACGGCTACAGCATGTCTTACGGTAACTTGTACCAGCACATATGTATGTGAGGTTTTGTCGCTTATTCTGTGAGCGAAATGCGAGGTAGATGCGATATAGGCAACTATTATATAGGATTTTTAGTATGGAAGATTGTGTATTTCTTTCTCATTGTTTGATGATTAGATAGAATTTGGTGGTGGTGAACGGAGTGTCTTAACACTAGGTTCCCTCTGCCTACCCTGCTGTGTGCGGGATACAGCGTGAAGCTAAAAAAAACAAAAAATACAATTTGGTATACTAGTAATAAATACTTCAGATATATTGCATAGTAGTTCAACTAATTCGACCGTCGTGTCAGTGCGCTTGCACGGTTTCCAAGAGGCGTGGGTTCTAATCCCGCTGCGTTCAATTTTTTTAAATGTATTTTTTTAAATGAAGCACCTTTTATTAATATATCGTAATGGGAAAAAACTGAATTAAAGATCTTCACAATACGTCTAAAATAAAAAAAAAATAAACTAATATCATTTCCTATAGTTTCAGAATAGTGTAACCAACATTAATATAATATGACATCTCTTACGGCCCGCTAACCGGCTACAGGCGAGTTGGCACGTTTTCGATTCTATTTAAAATCGCTGAATTGTTAATAAATAGATCCTTTAGCGCACATGATAGGATATCTATGGAGTAACCGGTGTGATTATAACTTTACAGTCGCTATGAGAACAGAAATAGTGTTTTAACTCTCTGTTTTTCTCTTTTTTTAATATTAAAACCATTGACGCGATGTGGAACAGCGTCTGACTTTAATTGCGACTAGTTGTGGGTCCGAACCGTAATCGGGGTAGTGTATTATAAAAAGACTTTTAAAACGGGGAAGTGTATTATAGAGATGCTAACAACATAAATAAGTTGTAATAAAGCGTATAAGAATTTCGACGCAGCGGAGAGTAGAACGCATGGCTCAGTGGTGTGAGCGCCTGAACGGTATTCAGGAGGCGCGGGTTCGAATCCCACTGCGTTCAAATTTTTATACGTTTTCTTTTAATGTATTTTTCAATTTTCCTAAGTGTGGAATAACATTTTAAAAATGTTTAAAAAGTGTATTATAAAATTATTTTCATTTCTCCGCGTTCTTAAACAGAACAAAATACGGCGTTGAGTTTCACCAATCAATGCAATAAGTGTCTTAACACTACGTTCTCTCTGACTACCTTGTTACGTCGGTTAAAAGTTTTGCAACGTAGCTGTGATATAATGCAGTGTTTTAGACCCAAATGTCACATGATGACTATGAAAATAAGTAATGTTGTCGGTTTCGTTTAAAGGGAGATAATAGAAATACTACTTTTATTTCATTACAATAATATCTGTGCAATTCCCCTTGACGTTATTTTTTCCGTAGCAAGGTAGAAAAGGTAACACCTGCCTTAAGACTCCAGGAAATTCATTCACTGTTTTTCAACCACATTTAAGTTACTGTACTTAAATTAAGTCGCGGAACTTAACGCTGCAGTTTGTCTTATTAGAGAAAAGAAATGATAATAATAAAAATATATATACTCGTATATCTTTTTTTAAGTAGGAATTAATAATCGTCATGTTTAAGACATATATAAATATATAAAACATTTTAAAACTTAACCCTGTCTTACTATAAAATGCCCAGTGGCACAAGCGTGTGACTGTAAGCGACTGGTTGTGGGTTCGATTTCCACTCGAGGAGTGGACATATTTAATATTTCCATTTTCTTATTAGAGCAAAGAAATGATAATAATAAAAACATATATACTCGTATATCTTTTTTAAGTAGGAATTAATAATCGTCATGTTTAAGACATATATAAATATATAAAACATTTAAAACTTAACCCTGTCTTACTATAAAATGCCCAGTGGCACAAGCGTGTGACTGTAAACGGCTAGTTGTGGGTTCGATTTCCACTCGAGGAGTGGACATATTTAATATTTCCATTTTCTTCGCTCTGGTGTCGAGGTAAAGCGCGGCGTTAAGTACCGCCACTTGACACGCAATGCCTCCGAATTCGGCGGAAAGTGGGGAATGGAGTATCTTAATACTAGGTTCTATCTGCCTACCATGCTGTGTGCGGGATACAGGGTGAAGCTAAAAAAAAAACCGATATAAAATATATTCCAAAAGCCTTTTATTCTATAAAAGATAAATTACAAATAGGAAGTGAACCCTTACATTAATAGTAGAGCAAAGTATCGGCCAAATTTCCTCGCGCTATATTATGTATGCACTAGTTCCTTAACCCGTTAGAATAGGCTTTTAACTTTAATGTTTGCAAAACCGTTGTTTTGGCGAAAATTGCGTTTTTATGTCTAGTTTTCTGTTTAACATGATTATTTTTTGGGCTTTTTATTGTAATTTTTTCTAGGATATGCAACTAAAAAAAGGGATATGCAAAACGTTTTTAGTAAACGTATAATAATAATATTAATGTGTGTATTTTTCTAAATGTCAATAAATAAAATTTACATTTATTGTGCAAAAAATATAAAATTACAATTAAATTAACAAATTACAATGTTATAATAAAATCTAAATATGTTTATAAAGAAATTCGATATAAAAATACACACAAACGTTACTGAATGCACATATTTATAGCTATATCCATGCCTGAAAAATGACGTAAAGTCAACGGAATGATTACAAGGAGCAAAACTAAAGGTAAAGCACGACCACCATCGCAACTTGTCGCACCGGATGGCTCCGCGTCGTCAGAGGAGGAGTACGCAACGCCTCCAGAGTACGTCGCGTCGAGCAGTGACGACGAGTTGCCGCCTCCAGCGCCGCGCCGAGCACCTGCGCCGCGCCGAGGGAGGCCACCACTGCCGCGCTTGGGGTCAGCAGGGCAACCCGCCCAGCGAACGTCCTCCGCCGTCGGTGGTGCTGTGCGCCGCATGAAATGGACGCAATCAATAAACGTAAACATCATGCGAGCGTACTATGGGGTGACAGAGGGAGGAACTAACCTCACTGCGTATCGTGCCCGATTACTGCCTTTGTTTCAGACCCTTGAGCCAGAATTGACCGTTACCGCTCAACGATTGTCAGATCAGGTGCGGTTCATCCAGCGCAACCGAGTACTGGATGACGCCACACTTGAGCGGCTTCGCTCTGAGGTAGCTGTATCTGCACCCGCCACCAAACCAAGTCAACCACGAAACCAGCCGCCGCCTGTGCCGGCGGTGACAGGGCTGGAGAATGGTATGGCTAATGTGACGGATGTTGATACAGCAACTTTAAGTACCCAAGAACATGAGCAGGTAAGGTTCACTTTGGAAAATGCGATTTTGCAGTATCGATTTGCACTGACACGGGATAGACCATCACTACCACGTTTTACCACGCACAAACGAAATATGGCGCTAGTAATGACTCTAGACGCATTGCTAGACCCTTACATCCGGTCTAGCCAAAACCTGGCTGATACGCATTCGATACTCTATTGTGCAGCTGTAGCAGCGTGTCGTATTGCTCGTGTCAGGTTTCCTGAGACTGACTCGAGGATACGACCAGCTGGCGATACACCTGCATGGCAAGAGAGGATCGAACGTAGTATCAGCGCGACTAGAGTCATAACTGGAAAGCTAATCTGTTTTAGGTCGGGAAACATCCATCCGAAAATCATGCGTTGTGTACCACAAGCTTTTGCTGGAACAGGAGTAAAGCCTCAGGACTATATGGCTTGTGTTACAGAACGCATAGATTACCTAAAACAGAAAGTTAGTGCCTGGGCAAACCGTATTCGTCGATATAAAGAACGTGTAAATAGATATAAACAAAATCGTATTTTCGAAAGAGATCAGAGAAAGGTGTATAGAAGGTGGGAGCAACCAGCGTCGAGTGTGATTGATGAACATGCACCGGATATTTCAGAAATATCTACATTTTGGAAAAATATCCGGTACATGTTCATCAATCACACTGAGGGTGAATGGATGAGCGTAGTGAAACGTTCGTGTGAACACATCCAACCGATGAGGTGTATTCAAATTAGCCCAGAGGATGTCTCTAATGCAGCCCGTTCAACCAAAAATTGGAAAAGCCCTGGACCAGACGGCTTACATAATTTTTGGTTGAAATACCTAATATCTTCACACGAACGTTTGGCTGAGCAATTCCAGGAAGCCATTGAGCATGGGATACTCCCACCCTTTATGACAACTGGAATCACCTTTCTCTTACATAAATCTGGTAGTACCACGGATCCTAAAAACTTTAGACCTATCACATGCTTACCTACTATCTATAAGCTGCTTACATCCATTTTGACATCTAAATTAAATAAACATTTTGAAATAAATAACATTTTAGACACTGCTCAAAATGGATGTAGGGTTGGGTCACGTGGTACTAAAGAACTCCTGCTCATTGACATGGCCGTTTGCAAGCAGGTTCAACGCAGTAAGAAGAATCTCTCCGCCACCTGGATTGACTACAAAAAGGCTTTCGATTCGGTGCCTCATACGTGGCTCAGGAGGGTGCTTGAACTGTACAAAGTTGATACAGATTTGTGCACTTTTCTTGAGTCCTGTATGGGGCAGTGGACCACGTCTCTTTGTCTTTCAGGTGTCGGGGGGAGTCTTCATACTTCAGAGCCTATAAGGATAGAGAGAGGAATTTTCCAGGGAGACAGTCTTAGTCCCTTGTGGTTTTGCCTAGCTTTGAATCCACTAAGTGCTCTACTTAGGGATTCAAAACTAGGTTTTCAGTTTCATAGAGCGAGTGAAATCATTTCTCATCTCCTGTATATGGATGACCTTAAGTTATTTGCATCAAATAAACAGGACTTGGTATCGTTACTAAATATCACGCAAATATTTAGTAACGATATTAGGATGGAGTTTGGTGTGGATAAATGTGCGGCCATACATGTACAGAGAGGAAAAGTTGTAAATAGCGAAAATTTACAATTTTCCGAGACTATGACTTTCAAATCTCTCTCCGAAACTGAAACCTACAAATACTTAGGAATGTCGGAATGTCTATGTATACCAGGTGGAGACATTAAACAGATGGTGACAGAGCGTTTCTTTGGCCGACTGACAAAAGTTTTAAAAAGCTTTCTGTCTGGCGGTAACAAAGTGCGCGCGTTCAACAGCTGGGTAATGCCCCTCCTGATGTACACATTTGGCATACTAAGGTGGACTCAGACTGAGCTGGATGCCCTGGACCGAAAGGTCCGTAAAATGCTGACAACGTACCGTATGCATCATCCACGATCTTCTGTGATGAGGCTATATATCCCACGGAAATGTGGGGGCCGTGGTTTCCTCAATGCCAAGAACCTACATAACCGTGAAGTATATAGTCTTAGGGAATACTTCCAGAAGATGAAGTGTGGAATGCATCGTGATGTTGTAAATGCAGACAACGGATTGACTCCCCTCTCTCTAGCCAAAGAAAACTGGCACAGACCGGTGGTACTTAGCACTCAGGACCGCCTGAACATATGGAAGAGTAAGGAGCTTCATGGACGGTTCCATCAAGTTCTCTTTGGGCTTGATGTTGACTTACAGGCGTCCGTGGCTTGGCTACGATTTGGGGACCTTTTTCGGGAAACCGAAGGTTTTGCCTGTGCAATTGCAGATGAAGTTGTCAAGACGAATAACTACCGGAAATACATTATGAAGGATAGTACGATTGACATTTGTCGAGCGTGCCACCGGCCTGGTGAGTCTATACGACATATTATTTCCGGTTGTTTTCATCTTGCCAATGGAGAGTATTTGCACAGGCATAATCTTGTAGCCAGAATTGTCCACCAGCAACTTGCTCTTCGGTATGGTCTGGTATGTCAGGAAGTGCCGTATTACAAGTACACACCGGAGCCAGTTTTAGAAAACGGCCATGCCAAACTTTATTGGGACCGCTCTATTATCACGGACAGGACTATTGTCGCCAATAAGCCTGACATCGTGCTAGTAGACCGGTTAGAGCGCCGGGCATTTATTGTTGATATCACCATCCCTTGTGACGTTAACCTCGTGAAAGCTGAGAAGGACAAACAGTCCAAATACATAGACTTAGCTCACGAGATTACCGACATGTGGGATGTGGATTCAACAATAGTTGTCCCGATAGTCGTTAGTGTGAACGGTCTTGTAGCGAAGAGCCTCAATCAACATCTTATGAGGCTTTCGCTACATGCCTGGATCAAGGGTCGGATTCAAAAGGCAGCTATTTTGGGAACGGCACGTATTGTGCGGAGGTTCCTCAGTCTGCCACCCTGACCACCGGTGGCTTGGCTGTAAAGCCTCCGTCGGGGGGGAACTATTTTTTATATTTATATTTGTATGTATTTTTTATATAAATATAAATGTATTGAAATAAGAATTATGTTAAATAAAGGGAATATTAATGTTTTTTGAATGCAATGAAATTCGAACCCACGTCTCTTAGTAACTGTAGAAGCGCTCTAAACTGCTAAACCATTAGTTCTATAGTCAGCTAAGGTAAAATTCTTATAAGCTTAATACAAATTATTTTTCTTGGTCAAATTTTTATAGGTTTTCAAAATTAAATGAAAAGTATTTTGTTTTGTTTTTTTTAACTTTATACTCAAAATGTTCTGTTCTTCATAATTTATTCTACCTATAAACCTTACGAATCTTAATTAACGTAACCCAACGCCGCGCTTTGTATTGAAGAAATTAAAATAAGTTAAATATAATAATTTTATTGAGCTCACACAGTGCACCCATATTTATCACGTGTATATGTAAACATTCTGGGGTTCTATTCTCTCTCGAGGAAGTGATCCTGTTTAAATCATTTTAATCGTTTCTCTCTTCCACCTAAGAAGAGAATGCTTAGTACTAACTTTTGCCACTTAACGTGCAACGTCTCGGTTCGAATACAGGAATTTAAAATTTTAAATTTTAATTGGCGGAAGTAAACGGTGCGTTTTGTCCTATCATGTCTAATTATCATTCATGCAAGTAACCGGATTTCACCGGATGATCGATAGATAGTTAAAGATTCACATATTATATTAAACATAAAAAACAAAAGTTGTGGCACAGGGTTCATAAAATGTGACTGTAAACGCGATAGGTTGTGAGTTCGATACCTGTTCGAACTCGAGGAGTGGAATATTTAATTTTTCCGTTTTCGTCATTCTGTTGTCGAGGGAAAGCGCGGCGTCAAATGCTGCTACTTAACAAACAATGCCTTTAGAATTTGGTAAAAAATGTGAAACGGAGTGTCTTAATACTAGGTTCTCTCTACCTTCCGCGCTCTGTACCTGAAACAGTGTGAGGCTACAAAAAAATTAAAAAAAAAAAAGAAAATTTATACTTCATTAAAATTTCAAACTATATCGTTAGCAAATTCCATACAGTTTTAATATAATTTTAATTAATATACGCTTCTTAGAATAAATTAATTAAATCGCAAAACACTAACCTGTATTATATTTCTCGGAAGAGATAAACAATGAAAGGATTGTTCTACCAAGAAATTTTATATTACACACTGTTACCTAGAACATATGACACAATCGTTCCGCCTGAGTCCCTTCTAGTCTTGTTAAAGTACTGTCACAATAGACTCAAGGTATTTAGATATTTTTAAATTGTTATTCACATAGTTAAAAAATTGGAAACCATTATTTAGAAAACTTATAAAAATAAGAATTATTCAGCGTATAAGAATTTTGATCGGATTTAGATCGCATGACTCAGCGGTTAGAGCGCTTGAGCCATTTTCGTGAGGCGAGGCTTCGAATCCCACTGTGTTCAAATTTTTAAACGTGTTTCTAAATGTATGAATAAATATTAAAAAATATTAATAGACAGTTTTCTCTCTTGCGAAACGATTGTTCGTAGAATTGTCTTTGGTAAAAATTCAGAGATGCTAATAGCAACAAAGTCATTTTAAGATAAATGCCACTATACACATAAGGAATATCTGATACTATCATCAGATCTAAGAACAAATCCGTCATCCCAGAATTTATTCCACGTATATTAACAATATTTTTCTCTTTATTAGCAGCTTTATGGTTTCCGTAAAGTAGGATGGTCAAAGAGAACCTAACATCAGGATTCAGTTTTACTGAATCAGCTAAACTGCTTCTTAAGTCGCAAAAGTCAATACCGCGCTTTGTTTTATAACTTTATTTTTAGCTTCACGCTGTACCCTGCCTACAGCAGAGGCAACCTTATGTTAAGTGACTCCGTTCCCCATATTCCACTGAATTCTGATATTGTTTACTTTAATTAATTAATAATTTACAAATTCTTTGAAGAGATTACGTCAAATAAATTAGAATTTTCCTTTATATAAACATAAGGTAATATTGCTATACATATCTCTGTATATATACATACATGTACAGTCCCATCCGTTTCAATTCAGACGCCCTTTGATCAAAGGTCTATGGGAAATGTCTTTTGTGGCACGTCAAAGTGCCAAGTTTGTATTGACCCTAAATTGAATTAGTATACTGTATTGAGCTTCTATAATGTATTATGTAAACAAGTATATAATATATATAATATATAAGTATGTATATAAATAGTATTGTAATTCTTCGTCTTGTTCAACAATTTATACACATTTACTCATGCTTTTCTTTATTTTTTACAGTTTACTTAGTATATTAAGGTTCTACATCAGGTGTTCCTATCTTCAAAATCAATTATACCATATTCCTGTCTATGGTTATGCATTGTTATGGTTCTTTGGTCTTGTGTCGACGGCACGGCAAAGCGCGGCGTTAATTTTCGCCACTTAACACGATACACCTCCAGAATTTGGCGGAAAGTAGGGGACAGTGGTGACACTAAGTTCCCTCTACCTACCCTGCTAAGTGCAGGATATAGCGTGACGCTAGTTATGCAATTAAAGAAGTTTATTCAAATCCATTCAGTAGATCCAAAAATATGCCTGTAAAAACAACAGACAGATTTCAAAACAAAATCTTTACAAATCTTTTATTATTTTATTACTATTTTTACATTCCCCAACTTTTTTGGAAATACATTCAATGTATAGGCATAATATTTTTACTGTTTTATTACAGTATAGATTAACCAAAAGCAGCTTCGCGTTATCTCCTGCATACACATCACGAACAACGTACTGGCAAAACACTCCCTTCTCCACTTCTTAGAGACATTGCGCGTTGATTGGCGCAGTTAAATATCTCGTCTTCAGCAGACATATGGAACCTATCGTTACGATACTCCGTTCTCTATTTTCCACTGAATTTTGAAGGCCTTGCGTGTTAAGTGGTTGAACTTAACGCCGCGCTTTGCCTCGACACCACAGCGAAGAAAATGAAAATATCCAAATATTAAATATTTGGACTCTTCGAGTGGGAATCGCACCTACAACCACTTGCGTTTACAGTCATACTTTGACCTTCTTAAGATTGGCTTCAAATGGAGAATTTAATAATTTCTTCAAATAGGAATCCAATCCACAACCAATCCCGTTTAAAACCAAACATTATCTTACTGAGCCACAACGCCTAAACAAAGTTTACCAATTTAAAAAAAAACACACAAATCGAAGAAGAACAGTCGTATACGTTCAACCATTATACTTTATTACAACAAGAATTCGGCGTCTTGACGCGATCGTACAATAGACAAGGGGCCCTTGAAAATTTCAGGTTTCAGACATCTCGAAACTTCTCACAATGGAAGTTTGGGAGCAATACTGAATACTAATGATCTACGACAAGGGCCACATTTTATTTTTATTTTATTTGTATTTCAATTTGCCGAATTATTTTTGTTACAAACTTTGTGATAACTAGATAAGGATAATATAAATACGATTTTTTTTTGGTTATTTTTTCTTATGGTTGGACCTAAAGAAGTTATTTACAAGTTATTGGATCGCTTAATTTTCTAAATTATAAAAAAGTAATTATAATTTAATGAAACTTAACAGAATGATTTATGTAATAGAATCATCAAAATTGAATCCACACCAATCATGATCTATTGCAAAATGAAAATTCGATAAGAATTTTATTTTAATTTTCGAGTTTCTCCCCATTATCCCCGGAGTGTCTTAGCACTAGGTTTCCTCTGCCTACCCTGCTGTGTGCGGGATACAGCGTGAAGCTAAAAAAAATTTATAGTTTAATTAATTTTTCCCATACAGAAAGAAATAATTTTAAAACACTCCATACTTAGTGTATTCCGTTATTATTAATTTAATCTAGTGATTCATATATGATCCTTTAACAAAGGGTAGCGTTGAGTTCCGCCAAACAACATACAATATATCGGATTTGGAAAGTGGAGAAGAGAGTTTTATTGTAATTTTCGAATTTCTGCCCATTCCCCCTAAAAAAAAAAGAGCTATAACACTACTATGCCGAAAAAGACAAATTTACATAATTATTAAAAAGGATTACTTCTTCCCACAAATGAGAATCGAACCTACAACCGTTTACAATCACGCTACGTCATTAAAATAAACACTATTTATATTATTTAATCAACAACGTACCGACCCGACCTGTCAAATCCCTTTTGTATTAACCAGGTGACATAATGCACAGAACATTCACCCGATTGCAAATGTTACGCGGCCCATAGAAATGTATACCAACAATATGCAGTAATCAAACAAGAGTAAATATTATGGGCGATAATTTTCTAAATCGCGTGTTATCGCGGGTTTTGTTAGAGTGAAATGTCAGTGACATTAACCATTTGTAGTTTCACGCATTTTCACGCAAAGTCAAAGTCAAAGTCAAATAATTTTATTCAAAATAAGAAAGTCATTTTTTGAACGTCAAATAGTTTACCACCGGTTCACTAAAGTTAATGCCTCAGAATTGAACAGAAGAATGCCTTCACTAAAGTTATTTTAGACAGAACCTATGAACTATTCTGCTTGAATTCGAGACATTGCGTTGTAAGTTGCGGAACTAAACGCCGTTTTCTATTTATTCAAAGCAAGGAAATGAAAATAGTTTAATTATAATCATTTACTTAATTATGGGGTGAACCATTTAATGCCTTATTGTAAGCCGCTGTTCCACTATCCCTTTTAAAGCCATTGGCTTTAAAGTTTCAGTAAAAATAACAGATTCACGTTTCTCCGCGTAGTAGTGTGGTTATAGAAAGCATAGTGTCACAATTCTCCGTTCTTCATTTTCTTAACTGAAATAGAGACATTGCGTGTTGGTTGGCAGAACTCAACACCACACATTGCCGTAGGTACCAGAGCTTTGAACTGAAAATAACATATAGTCATACCCACGAATGAAAATCGAACCCATAATTATCGTGGTTACAGTCTGCCACTGTGTACATTCGTATCGCAGTGCTGCCACTTTACGACCTAAGGCTTCACAGTAAATGAGTAAACATCACGAATATTTTTTTTTTTAGCTTCACGCTGTATCCCGCACACAGCAGGGTAGGCAGAGGGAACCTAGTGTTAAGACACTCCGTTCCCCACTTTCCGCCAAATTCGGATGCACTGCGTGTTAACCACGACTGGCCCCTACATCACCAAATATCACAAATTTATTTGACAAACTGGAAAACATATATAAAATAGTAACAATTAACTTAATAACCAACCAAGGCGAGCCAGAATAGCCATGACACGGTTTAGGTTTCAAATACACAAGCAATTTATAACGCGCAGGTATTCAGTGAAATTTTGACGCGAATTAATTTTGATCTAAAACTGTGGGTAGTTACTGATAGTTTAATGTTGATAGTGAATTTTCATATGTTATACCTGTTTGTTCAAATATATAGTTTATTTCTATTTTTGATATTTCTGTGGAAAATAAGTATAGAGGTAGATGTTCTCTGTTATCCTTTCTTATGTAGATTTATTGTGTAAACTCTTTACTCTCCTATTTCTCTCCTAATTTCTATTCGAAATTGAAGCTTCACCTCTTTAGTGGAAAAACTTAATGCTGCATTTTGTTTTGCAGAAGCAGGAAGATGAGAGCTTGGACCCAAGACCATAACGTATACAGCCAAACGTTGTCCTCTTATGAAATGATCATACTATAACAGTATCAATTAACAAGAACCTTTCATGTTTTACATACAATAAATCAAAATACAGTGTAATTTCTCCGTTATTATACAAAAAAAAAACAAAAAAATAAGTTAAGTTATTAAGTTTAAAAAGAATTAGAAAAAAATACTTTGCCATAAATAAATAAACCTACACTATAATAAGACATGAAAAACTTAATTTTTGAACGCGCCTATCTTCGGAACTACTGAACGGATTTCAATAAAATATATTTTGTTGTATATATAGCTTTTAAATTTAAACAAGACTTCAGTTATATTACTTCCAACATTTCAAATACCTTACAAAGAACTATACAGTATGGGGCCAGTCGTGGTGCAGAGGCACATAGATGTAACTGGTGGTTGGTTCGATTCCCACGCGAGGAGTGAAAATCTCTGGTGTCAGAGGCAGAATGGAGATTGGAGAGTCTTGACGCTAGGTACCCTCTGCCTACCCTGCTGAGTGAGGGATACAGCGTGAAGCTTAAAAAAAACTATACAGCTATAATATAGGACTTAAGGAAATAGCACCCACATAAAAATACTGAGTATTTTAGTTAAACTGGCGTGGCCAGTCGTGGCACAAGCGTGTGACTGTAAACGACTGGTTGTGGGTTCGATTCCCACTCGAGAAGTGGAAATATTTAATATTTCCATTTTCTTCGCTCTGGTGTCGAGGTAAAGCGCGGCGTTAAGATCCGCAAACTTAACACGCAATGCCTCCTAATTTGGCGGAAATTGCCTTGCTCTGCCTACCTTGCTGTGTGCGGGATACAGCGTGAGGCTAAAATAAAATACACACATAAAAGAAAAAAATATTTAAATTCACAGATACGATAGCGGGAAGATGCTAGTTTTAAATAAACATATATTCCATGAATAAGTTGCAATCGCAACAAGTTCATTAACAAGCATCATCATAATATTTACCTTGAAATTTTACCTTTGCACCTTTTTTACCTTTAATTTTTATTACCTTTAATTTTTTTTTAAATAGTCACGCTAGTAATATTGCCGCGCAAATGTCAAGTGCGCAATAAATTAGCGCGAATTTAATTTAATGAACGCTTTCGAATGCAAATTAAGCCGTAACGACATCTTTGACCTCGAATATTTTATTACGTGACGCTGAAATGCATTTTCTATGTTCAGTTTTGAAATTATTACGCGAATCAAGTTACGGATTGTAACTTATATAAATGTATGTTTTTTTTTTTATCTTCACGCTGTATCCCGCACACAGCAGGGTAGGCAGAGGGAACCTAGTGATAAGACACTCCGTACCCTACTTTCCGCCAAATTTAGAGGCATTGCGTGTTAAGTGGCAGAACTTAACGCCGCGCTTTGCCTCGATACCAGACCGAAGAAAATGGAAATAATAAATATTTCCACTTCTCGAGTGGGAATCGAACCCACAACCAGTCGTTTACACACGTTTGCGCCACTGCGCCACGACTGGCGCCACTAAATGTATGTAGATATATATTTTTTCGAAAACGTATGGCAAGTGGACGCTGAATGCACTGTTTTGAAGTTGAGCTGCTTTGAATCCTGTTGCATTTAAAGTTTTATTCGTTTTCTAAGAATGTTTATCATATAGAAGAGATGTGGGTTCGATTTCTACTCTAGGGAAGAATTATATTTAAATCACTTAAATTAATTTCTTAAGATAAAGCGCGGTGTTTACTTCCGCCACACAATACTATATGTGCCGATTCGAATAGATAGAAAACAAAGAACAAACTGTCTTAACATTAAGTTCTCCCGAGCCAACCTGCTACGCGGAAAAAAGCATGAAGCTAACTTAATGTTCATCTCCGTTCTCTACACCTAGACTTTTTGTAAGAAAAAAAATGACTATAGAAAAGTGTATTATAAGCTTTCCCTATAAAACCTAGAGCCAGTAAACAAAACAAATAAAAAAAAAATCATCCCCAATTAACACTAACACAGAAACCAAACAGCCAAATTCGTTCCAACTAGCAAATTGCATAAAGCCAAACGTTTTAACGTGTCACAAACAAACAATCTTGCATAATAGAGGGCCCTTAGTAAAAATCGAAATAGTCAAAGCTAATGAATATTGCATTCGATGGAAATACGCCGACTGGAATACGGAACGTACGCCTTAATTAAACACTCCTTTTGGAAACAGTTTGGCTTAATTGGCCTAGGACGCCGAAAAATTCACCTAATTTTGTAGGATGAGGGAAAAGTGATTGGTTAGGAGTTCGATGTCCACTTGCAAGCTTGATAATTTTTCAATTAAGTTAATGTGGAAGACGGAATGCCTTGACTCTCTGAGTTGAAGAAAAAGTTAAGAATAAACGGGATCCCACTTTTGTTCCTGGCGTGGCACTGAGTTCCTAGTTAGTTTAACACACAATATTTCAAATTAGGGTGAAAAGTAGAGAAAAAATATCTTGGTTCTGTTACTAACACTAGATTCTAACTCTAAGTTAATTTTGATTACCTGAGGGAAAAATCTATGAAATGCGTAAAAATATAAAAATAAAAAAATCAGCAAAATACATGAAAATATGGCAAAGTCCGCAACTTTTACATAAACTCAAGCAAGATTAATTCAGGTTATGGGTCCGAAAGGGGCTGGTGAGAACAAATCGCCTGACATTAGCCAATTTGTCAAGTAATTTATCAATTACGAAATTTTTCTTTTATAATATGTTCTTTTATTTTTGTTTTTAGACATTTATTAAGTGAAACTATTCCATAGGGATGTTTTTTTAGCTTCACGTTCTCATATAGAAGAGTAGTCAAAGTAAATCTTTTTATTTATTTTTTTTAGCTTCACGCTGTATCCCGCACACAGCAGGGTAGGCAGACGAAACCTAGTGTTAAGACACTCCGTTCCCCACTTTCCGCCGAATTCGAAGCTTGCGTGTTAAGTGGCGGAACTTAACGCCGCGCTTTACCTCGACACTAGAGCGAAGAAAATGGAAATATAATTTCCACTCCTCGAGTGGGAATCGAACCCACAACCAGTGGTTTACAGTCACACGCTTGTGCCACTGGGCCACGACTGGCCACTCTTCTATTTGAGTGACGGAATTCATACATTGAGTTCCGTCATGACCTTATTTTGAAGTTATTATAATAACTTCCATCTAAAAGGCCATCAGGCGAAGTAAGACAGAGTCTGAGTGTAGTGGGTTCGATTCCTATTGTGGAAAATAATAATAATTTTAAAATTTTTAATTTTGCCCTTTGATGCTTTTATATGCTATATCTCGATTTATGGCCAAAAATAGCGAACAGAGGATCTTTGGCTATCAAAATCATCAACTTACTAAAAATATAATCAGTATTATTTCTTTTTTTTTTAGCTTCACGCTATATCCCGCACACAGCAGGCTAGGCACAGGGAACCTAGTGTTAAGACACTCCGTTCCCTACTTTCCGCCGAATCCGGAGGCGTGCGCGTTAAGTGGCGGAACTAAACTCGGTAACATTTATAATCAGACAATAAATGTACATAAAGGATTATTTATTTTAAACTATGTAAATTAAAGATAAAATTAGAATAATTTTGCATTTTACAAAACCACACATTATATTCCTAGACAACTTATATTAATACTAAAATAATAAAGGAAATGAAACATGACTTAAGGCTGTCAGTACCTACACTAATCTCCAAAGTGAACGTTATAACTGTCCCAATTAAAATATTACGTAGGATAAAACTACCAGGCGGCTTAATGGGATTAACTGGGGTAATGCTGGATTACTACGTTCTAACTATATAGGATTACACTAAATCTATTTATTAATAAATATTGTGTATTTAATTATTCAGGCTGTTGTGGCAAAGTGTTGGTGGCAATGGTGTTGCGGGTTTGACTCTCGTTTGAGGGAATGATGATATTATTGTCATTTATCAGCCCTGTTGATAACATAAATGATACTGAAAAAATGTTATTTTTAGCTTCAAAAAGGCAAAGGGAACCTAGTGTTAAGATACTCCGTTCCCCATTTTCCGCCGAATTTGGAGGCATTGCGTATTAAGTGACGGAACTTAACGCCGCGCTTTGCCCCTGATACCCGAGCGAAGGAAAGGGAAATATTTAATATTTTCATTCCTCGATTGGGAATTGAATCCACAACCAGTCGTTTACAGTCACACTTTTTGCCACTGCGCCATGACTGGCCTCATACGATTACATATTGCCTATATATTTTGTGGTAAAATGAAGTTGAATTTGGGAGATGGAAACTTTAGAATTCGGTTTGACAAAAACGATTATATTGAAACTATGTTGCATTTAACTGCTCTGGCTAAAGCTATGATAGCGCGGCGTTTAGTTCCGCCATGCATTACCTCTAATACGAAAGAAAATGGAGTATATTGGGGTTAACGATTATGACACAGTATTTTCTTACGTACCGTGCAAAACAGAGAAAACAACATATAATGCTGTAACACTTGATTCGTTGCCTTTCTTGCTTTTTACCATGTTTTCCTATATAGTATGTAAATATATTCAACTATTTTAACTACAGGTTCTTTCTATTCTACGGCGATAAATGCGAATAGCTGGAAAATACCTTTTGCAAGCATAAACAGTATTAAATAAAGTACAATTATACAATCAAAAAGTTATTACATTAATATATCAAAGATGAATTCTCGAAGTTGAATTCTGTAATGAAAACAGCTTTACTTTTTTCCGCATAATAGAGTAATCAGACAGAACCTAGTGTCAAAACTCTCCATTTTCCATTATATTTTAAAATTAAAGGTAATATGAATGGTAACTGTTCATATTACGGCCATCATACATCACTTTGCATGAGCACAAGCTAACATGCTTATCTCGTCAACTAATTTACTAACACCTACAGAGCCTTTATCATTAAATTGTCAAAAGGGATCTTAGTAACTAACTTTTTGCTTGTTTTAACATTTATTAAGTGTTATTCTCTCCTTGTATATAAAAATACTGTTAGAAAATTTGTAAAAATTGAACATAGCGAGAAATGAACCAGCACCTTGTATAATACATCAAGAACTCTAACCGCTAAGCGATGCGTAGTATATGGGCTTTGATAAACATAAATAAAACTAGTGTTCAATTTCTACTTTCTTCCCAAATTTGCGACGTTCCATGTCGAATGGTGAGACTAAACTCTGCACTTTGTCATTGCAGAGAAAAAAATATTTAATATAATTTAAATATTATATCAATCCGAATTCGGAGAAAAATAAGGAACGGAGTGTCTTAACACTAGGTTCCCTCTGCCTACCCTGCTGTGTGCAGCTATAGAAAACAGCGTGGAGCTATAAAAAAATTAAATCATCATTCTGCAGAAATTGAACCTATAACCCATGCACTGTACCACTGCGCCAGGAAGGCGTCAATGCTTCTTTTATATTTTAAAACATCAAAGATTACAGTTATAGGTGATAATTGGCAAGATGTGGGTTTTCTGTTCGACCTGCAATATTAATATCTTGCTAGAGGGTCTCGCCATCGGTAATCTCTCGTTAATACCGTTGCTAATTGAATCTACTGGCGTCGGCTGTACAGTTTATATATAGCAGTAGTTCTCCTCCTTATAAATTGGCGTAGAGGCACAAAGTGTGACTGTAAACGCGACTGGTTGTAGGTTCGATTCCCATTCGAGGAGCGAAAGTATTTAAATGTTTCATTTTCTTCACTCTGGTGAAGCGCGACGTCGAGTTCCATCACTTAGCACGCAATGCCTCCAGATTCTGCTGGTAAGTGGGGAACAGAGTGTCTTAACACAAGATTCCCTCTGCCTCTGTTGTGTGTATATTATATGGGATACAGCGTAAAGCTACAAAAACGAAGTTGTCGTGGCTCAGTGTGACTGTAATGGTTGTGAGTTCGATTATCACTTTAGGGAATGAATGTTATTTCAATTTCTCTGCTCTGGTACGTAGGACAAAGTGTGATACTAACTCCACCACTTAAAATCACCTAATGTTTAGATTTTAGGCAAAAACTGGAGAAGGGAGGCGCTTGACACTAGGTTATCTCTGTTTACCGTGCTATGTGGGTAAAAGCATGCCTATTTAGGAATTACGCTTTTAATCAATTAATTTGTTAAAATATGTCCAATTTTTTATATAAAAATATATCACACAATTTATTTTTGGTATGGAAATATTTAAATACAGGTTTTAATTTAATTTTAGGATTTTTTTTGCTTTTTCCAAATAATATTAACTGAACCTTTCTTATATTCTACTACTACTGTGCATATAATACATCAAAGCATAAATAAGCTGCAAGTTTTTGTAATTGTCGCCTTATCGTATCCATTATTGTCGTAATGTTGATGATGATAATACAAGATGCAAAGACAAGAATTTAAGAGCAATTTCAGTGTTGAGCAGTCTCGATTTGGAGCGGGAAGTTGAGGGCGGTGTGGCTTGACACTAGGTTCTCTCCGATTACCCTGCTATGTGAAAAATAGGTCAAAATAAAAATTTTATTAAAATGTGTGAACATATCCCTATTTGACTTGTTCTACCAGACTTCGAAGATATAATATAACTTAGACATAATAATCTTCTAAATGTACTAATAAATCATAATAATTACTATTTGTTCTACTGCAATCTATACTCTGTGATAGTGTCCACGTAAATCCAGTATACACGGCAGGTAATGGCGACGTTTGCGAACGGCAGCTCAATCAGAAACTATAGGTTTCTATTTCTAGTGCCTAATACAGTTATACCTAATATGAAAGATGTCGAAATACATACATGCATGTTTGTTGCTTACTGGTCAAAAGTGTGTTTCGTTGTGGTTTAACTCTTCCTGAGCTATTTGTAGTAGACCTCTGAAATTTGGCACAGTGAGGGATATCGAGCACAGTGTCTTGTGTGCTGTGAAGTTTTTTGGTGACAATTGTAATTTTAGTTTTTGTTAATGATAATTAAATGATCAAAAAGTGCATAGACTTAGGCTGTAGAACGTTAAATTAAGTGTTATGTGTTTCCTTTCAAACTTTTTTAACATGTAATAACATTAAATATGTACTTCGCTCAGCTCTTCCCGCCACGCAGAGCAAGGAAGTGGTTCCTAGTATAATAATGTAGAGTAGCTTTAGATTTTTTCCCTTATGGCACGAGAATCTGAGCAGGAATCGAACCGTAACCAACAATGACGTCAAAATAAATTATAACAGGTATACATTCTAATACCTATCGATTTGTAAAATATTTGTTTTCATATATGACCTCTTTTATAAAGAGAATCAGTGACGTTTTAGTAGCTTTTCTCGTTCTAATAGGTACTGTAAATAAACGACGATTCTAATTTTAGCATCGCAAGACTATATTTATATTATTTATGAGTATGACATAATATATGTACATACGCGGTATTTTCACTTTTTTGGCTTGGTTGCCTGAAAGGATCAAGAAACTGCACGTTAGAGTAACCTTCACGCTGTATCCCGCACACAGCAGGGTAGGCAGAGGGAACCTAGTGTTAAGACGCTCCGTTCCCCACGCACCGCCGAATGTGGAGGCATTGCGTGTTAAGTGGCGGAACTTAACGCCGCGCTTTGCCTCAATACCAGAGCGAAGAAAATGGAAACATTAAATATTTCCACTCCTCGAGCGGGAATCGAACCCACAACTAGTCGTTTACAGTCACACGCTTGTGCCACTGCGCCACAACTGGCCCCTAATGCCGCATTTATTATTAATAGAGCGGAAAAATAAAAATATCATTAGAAAAATCGAACCGACAGTCACTGTACTACAAGGTCAGTTTTATATGATTTTCATAACAAAATAACTTAAGGACAACTTTCAAATACTATCCAAAGTGAAAGCATTTGAAAAGTTTCTCTAAATTAACAACGCTTACTGGAGAGTGGTCCTTATCTCAAGAGAATGAAGATCGATGGGATGCTGTGAAAAGCTTAACTTATTTATCGTTTCAGATTTAGGTTTTAAGTGTCCCGTTCAAAGATTAGCCATTAGGAGAAATTTTCGTTCAATTAATTTTTAGTATTTTTTTGTAGCTGTTATACTTATAATGGGATAGTCAGACAGGACCTAGTGTCAAGACACTATGTGTTAACATGTCGAACAGAAAACAAGACATTACGTGTTGATTGGCGAAACTCAAGGTCGAGTTTTATCTTAGGTACCAGAGCGAGAATTTTAAATAATCATTTACTCGAGTTGGAAACGAACCTATAACCATTGCTTAGCGGTTAGACGCTGTCCGACGGCGCCACGACGGCCTACCATATATTTTAGATATCGAGTAAACATTTTAATGTTTAAGATTAATATTAAGAATGTTATTTAAGATAGTCCTTCAATATATTGGGAGATAATATCAATATAAACTGCCTAACAATTAGTTATTCTAGTTAGTATGTAGTGATGAACTTATTACATATTTTTTTATACTTATAATCTGCTATAAACAACTTGACCGTATGTGATATTCAATTTTATTAATAAAATTTTATGAATAATTTTGAGGCCAGACGGGCCAGCCGTGGTGTAGTGGCACAAACGTGTCGTAAACGACCAGTCATTTACAGTGGGTTGTAGGTTCGATTCCCACTCGAGGAATGGAAATATTTAATATTTCCATTCCATTCCAGGGGAGAAAGATTATATTTAAATGTTAATTTCTCTGCCCTGGTATCAAAGACAAATTTTGAAAGTTGAATTCCGCCACTCAACACAATGTCTGAAATAAGGTTACTACTTTTTAAAATTTTCTTCAATATTGTTCTGCACTTCACCTCCATATAAATTATGGCAAATTTTGTTCTTTTTCTACGAGTTATCTGTTGCACGATATTTGTACTACTAATGACTGCACAAAAACACATCATTTCAAATTATTTTTTAATACATAAAACAGTCCAGTAATATAAACAGTAATCCCAGTAAATAATCTAGGAGCATTGTCTGGTTCTGGCGATCCTAGTGTAGGCTTAAGAGACACCTATAATGCTCGCCTTTACTGCATAAGCTCCTATCTCCTCTAACATTTTCTATTGGCTACAATTTGAACTTATGTCACTCACGCATTTTTTCCGCATAGCATAGTAATCAGAGAGAATTTAGTGTAAAGACACTCCGTTCACCGTTTACCATCCGAATTTAGGACTAAGCGCGTTGAGAGGCGAAGCTTTATGTTTTTTTTAATAATTCTATTTTATCACTCTACGGACATAAGGTCTGTACCCTTTTTTGTTTACAATTTCAGTAATTAAAACTAAGAACTAATTTAAGTTGCCTATTTCAACAAAAGCTTTATGATTTTAATGGCATGCTTTCTCTAACAAAGCTAGGAAATTAAAATAATATAATCATTCACTCAAGCGGAAATCGAACCCACAGCCACCGCGCTTACATTCCAAAATTGCACCACTACACCATAATACTCCCATATCAGATATAATTTAAGTAAGTAACATCCATAAAATCAAATCACATAAAGTAAACAATAAAAATAAAATAAATTGCCTTCAATATCGTTAAGAGAATGCAGGCCGAGGCAAAAGTTGGGATATAAATCGGCATGTTGTGTTACTTCCAAAACAATGCATTCGTTTGAAAACTTTAAACGTATATTAAAGTCCAACTCGTACCAACTCTCGTCTTCTATTCCTATTACATTGGGCACGTTGAGTTGGCCTGTATAGGATAGCTGTTCACTTGTAGATATGCTATAGATATAGCTTTATATTTTTACTAGCGGCCCGCTCGCGGCTTTGCCGCGTGAACTTTTTGGTCCTATAGCAAACCTCGGGGGCGCATTTTTAAAAATAAAGTAGCCTATGTTTAAGCTTAGATTATCAACTATATTTATGCCAAAATTCATTACAATTGGGCAAGCGCTTTAGATTTTTCATATAGATTTTCATCCCCTATTTTAATCCTTTAGAGGTTGATTTTTGAAAAAATAAGTAGCCTATGTGCATTTATAATATAAGTATGGATTGCAGCTTCTAATGAATAAAAAATAACATAGCTCGAGTCCTTATTTCATTTAAATGTTCGAAATTATTGATGTTCATATTACTTATAGGGATTCATACCAAACTCATGGGGATTTTTGTCTTAAACTCTGCAGTATAATACTTAATCGTACTTTATACTTTTTTTGTTTTCCCCTATAGTAGGGTAGTCAGGTAGAACATAGTGTCCAGACACTCAGTTCTCCCCTTTCCGTGGCCGATCTCAAAGAGAATAGAATATAAACAACTATTGAGTCTCTTGCAGGCTCTTCTCAGCAAAGCTGCCTTCCAATTTGGTGGTAGCTTCCGGTGGGACTAACAATCCTGACAATTATGTTAATTGACGGATACGCAGTGCTTGTAATAGCGTATATCTATGAATAAATAATTTTTATTTTTGTTTTTGAATAAACTAGCAAAGCAAAATCCTCCACTTCACACTGTGTCGCAACTCGAGGAGGTCTAATACTCACCTAAGGCGCCCTTACGATCTGTACTTCTAATCTGATAGTTACTTGTCGAGGCAGGTGAAAAACTCGGTGATGCTGACTACTACCAGAACCAACAGCATAACACAATCGAAAACATAGCTAACATATGCCCATATGTGTACTTCATTTGCGTAGATTTTCCATCCTTGCAGATATCGTAGGTTTGAATTATCAAAGATACAAATAATATCTTTGAGGTTTGGTCACGCATTATACTGAGAGCGTCGGGTCTGTGGTACAACGCGTCGCTCGGGCATCGGCTTACACAACCACCAAAGGCGATGTTTCTCGTACAATATCTGACGTATACGGAGGGAAATAATAGTAATGGAATAATACATATATGGAAGATACATTTATATGTGTACTATATTCTAAGAAATTAATGTTTGAATTTCAATTTCTCTTATTATGAATAGTTATGATTGACAAACGTAAAATGCCGTAATACTAGTTTTTTAGTTTTCATAATAATATTTTAATGAAAAATACGTACGTATACGTAGTAGTTTTATATTGCAAATATGATAAAAAAAATCTCTTGTATCCTATGAAATATTGCCTTAATAGAAAATTCAAAAGAAAGAATCAGTTAATATTTATTACGTAACAATTCAAAAAGAAAATGTAAATTTTCAAAATACAAAGAAGACAATTTTGTTAAGTTACGCAAAATTATTAAAAGTCCTTCCCCATGAAACAGGTTTAATTAGATCGAATTCACAACCTTACATCTTCTAGCAGTCGTTCGATCGTTTTCTAAGTTCGTCACGAGTACAATATTCATATAAATGAACCCCTTTTTTCTATAATTCTGCAGATAGTTAAGTATGAAATTTGGCATACTTAATGTTTATATGCTGAAGAAGTGCAAAAAGCCAATATATGCCATTATAATCCATCAGAAATATATAAGATTAATAAAAATATTACACACTATAATATATTTGACATATTCTTTTGGGTAAAATGACATAAACCTTGTTAAGGTAACGCATGTTTTACGTCAACGGGAATACTAGCTCATTTAAATAAACCTGTTTAGTTCAAACAATATGTGGCCAGTCGTATGACTGTAAGCGACTGGTTGTGGGTTCGATTCCCACTCGAGGGGTGGAAATATTTAATATTTTCAATTTTCTTCGCTCTGGTGTCGAGGTAAAGCGTGGCGTTAAGTTCCGCCACTTAACACGCAATGCCTCCGAATTCGGCGGAAAGTGGGGAACGGAGTATCTCAATACTAGGTTCCCTCTGCCTACCTGCTGTGTGCGGGATACAGAGTGAATAACTTCACTCTTTTTTTTTAACAAAAATAAACCTACCCAATAAAATAAAACTAAGTATTTATTATATTTAAAGACTATAGGACTACAGCTTTATCCACCAGCGAAACTAAAAGAGGGTAATGTCTTTCCCCTCGCTCTGCCAACGGCTAATTTTTCAAGGCTGTCATAACCAAGCTTATAATTTGGGCCATGTGGAACAACACCACGCCTATATGTGCAAAGTTGCCTTGTGTTTTTAATATTTTGTCATACGAGGAATCATAAAAAATTGCCTCTTTAGGACCTTTGCCAGCCTCTGTGGAACAAAAAAGTGATATATACGTCCAGCGTACATAATTACTTATAGCAGATTCATGCTTTTTCCTCGCGTAGAAGCATAGTTAAAGAAAAGTTAGTGCTAGTGTCAAGAAACTCTACTTTTCATATGAAATCGAGGCATTACGTGTTGAGTGGCGGATCTCAACGCCGCGTTTTAGCTTATTTACCAAGGGAGCAGGTTCCAGAATAAAAATAATGAAATTATGAACAATACTACAAGTGGAAATCGAACACATAATCGATTGTAGTTACTATTGGACGCTTTCCCACTATGCCATGATGGCTTCAGCTTAATTCCAAAAAGAGGGAAAAGAGGTGTCTGCTCTTTTTTGTATTTTTTCTATATTTTTAGTAGGGAATACTAACTAATTATCAATGTTAGCTGCTTTAGGCTTCGTGTTCAGTGACAGCATTTAAGACTACATTTTTATAAATGTAATCATTTCCACGAATGAGAGACACGTTGGCTTCACCGTACCATAATTACAATTTATTGAAATAAATATTTATTGAAATACCTATTAGATAAAGCGCGGCGTTAAGCTCCGCTACTCAATGTTTCAATTTTGAGCGGGAAGTGGGGAATAAAATGTTTTTTGCGGTGGGTACTTTCTGACTACACTGCTAAGCGGGAAAAAGTGTAAAGCTGCCTTTTTCTAACTTCAGTGGCCAATATGCCGCACTAATAAAGCATTTGATTGTAGTGCAATTATTTTTAATGTATATATTTATAACAATAACAACATATTTATATATTCATAAATTTATATTCATAATATACAAACATATTTTAATAATAGTGTAAAACAAGTATGCATCCATGAACTATGGCTTGCATATTTAATTACTCAGTTGTTACTTCGCAAAGTTGCTATGTAAGCAGCTGCGGAACCAAATTGTAAACTCGTGTTACAATTTCTAGTTTTAAACTTAAATTATATAGTGTTTGTCCCCGGTTTTGGTTAAGTGCAAAAACAATGCAAGGTCAATGCGAACTTGCAAGTACGCGCACACGAACGAAAATGTCAATTCATACTTATATTATAAATGCGAAAGTCTGTGTGCTTGTCTGTCATGCTTTCACAGCTAATCTATCAGTCTGATTTGGATAAAATTTAGAATGAAAGTAGTAAAAGTTACTGGGTCTAACATAGGCTACTTATTTTTTCAAAAATCAACCTTTAAAGGGTTGAAATAGGGGATGAAAGTTTGTACGAAAAATCTACACCGCTTGACCGATTGTAACGAATTTTAGCATGTATATAGTTGATAATCCTCTTGGATTAGCCAGCGTCCTTTTAGACACAGGCTACTTTATTTTTCAAAAATCCACCACCGAGGGTTGCAATATACCGAAACAGTTACGTAGATCACGCGGCGAAGCCGCGTGCGGGTCGCTAGTATTAAATATTTCCTCTCCTCGAGTCAGAATTGAACCCACAACCAGTCGTTTACAGTCACACTTTCGTGCCACTGCGCCACGACGGGGCCCAAAAATAGATGATTTTATTAACGCGATTGGCAACGCTGGTCGTATGATTATATTTCATTAATTTTCTTTTTCGCTGTTAAGATAATAAGTGACGTTGAGTTCGCTACGTAACATGCAATGCTTGATGGGGATGGAAAGTGTAGAACGGAGGGATACCAGGTTGTATCTGCCTTCATAAGAGAAAGTGTGAAGGTGAAAAATTTGAAAAAAGCTGAAACAAAAAGATGAATTCCTTTTATTGCGACTGTTATAAATAAACCACTGTTTTTAGAACATTACATAGTTTTATATATTTATTTGTGGCCAGTCGTGGCCCAGTGGCACAAGCGTGTGACTATAAACGACTGGTTGTGGGTTCGATTCCCACTCGAGGAGTGGAAATATTAAATATTTCCATTTTCTTCGCTCTGGTGCCGAGGTAAAGCGCGGCGTGAAGTACCGTCACTTAACACGCAATGCCCCCGAATTCGGCGGAAAGTGGGACGGAGAACGGAGTATCTTAATACTAGGTTCCCTCTGCCTACCCTGCTGTGTGCAGGATACAGCGTGAAGTTTAAAAAAAAAAATTACGAGGAATTTAACACCGCAATTGGTTATCCGTTCGGACAAATGAAAATAATTTCAATAAAATCATTTCTCTATCACGTTCATAGTCAATCGCTTTCCCCTAACGACCTTTGTTCACATTACAAGCATATTGAGTCCAATTCAGTCCAGTCCAGTCATCATATAACACTAATTAAAAACTTCCACCCACTAACTAGTCAACAGTATATCAGTAACTTTAAACAACGTTATATATACATCAAGTGGTTGGCAACACGTCTCTCCCTCCCAACTATCGTGTGCCGACTCGTTTATCACGGAATCCCAACAAGCGACCAACTTAAGTGGCGAACTAATCCGGGGTACAGGATACACTGAATTTACGTTACATTTAAATGAAAACACTTGCTGTACAATAATAACTATTATTTTCAAGTTATTAGAGTTTAAATTTGAATGACATGTGAAATAGAGACGTAATGCAGCTGGTAAAGTTACAAAGAAATTATGAATGGTAGAAAAAGAACAAGCGCTGCTATTCTGTTGTTTGTTTGCATAAATGGTAATTAAGTGGAGTTATTTGTGAGGGGTTATTGTGGTTGAGTGCTTCTGTGTACTGTGGAAGAACAACACTTGAGTTTAGAAGTGTGTTTGAATTCGTTAGACGAGTTGGTACTGTTGATATTTTGGTCTTAACATATTAAAATTGTATTAGAAGGAGGCATTGCGTGCTAAGTGGCGGAACCTAACGCCGCGCTTTGCCTCGACACCAGAGGGAAGAAACTGGAAATAATAAATATTTCACCTAGATTTTAGACTGGGGATCGAACCGACAACCAATCGCTTTAAAGCGCGGCGTTAAGTTCCGCCACTTAACACGCAATGCCTCCGAATTCTGTAGGAAGTGGGGAGTGTCTTAACAATAGGTTACCTCTGTTAACCCTGCAATGTGCGGAATACAGCGTGAAGATAAAAAAAACATAATTATTCCCTTGAGTGTCAATCGCGACTTCAACTATCGCTTACATCACTATAAGATCCCATTTTTCGTTAGACAAGTTGGTATTGTTGATATTTTGTTCTTAACAAATTAAAATTGTCTTAAAATTTGTATTAGAAGATGCGTAAGTATTTTTTGTTTTGGCTTTTTTCTATATAGCAGGACAGGCAGAGAGAAAATAGTATCAATGCCCTCTGTTCTATACTTGACTTGCCCAGTCGTGGCACAGAGGCATAGAGTGTACCCGTGAAGCGGCGGGTTCAATCCCCACTCCTCGAGTGGGAATTTTATTGACCCTGACCCCTTAATTTAATTGACCCTAAATTTAATCGACCCTTTATTTAATTGACCCTAAATTTAATTGACCCTTAATTTAATGATTAATGTTTCCCCTGCAATTAATAAGGAAGTAATTGTTAATTATGATTTAATTGTTAATTGCAATCAAAATTTGTCCAACATCCAATAGGAAGGAGGAATAGAACCATATTGTATGTCGGCTAAGATTTTGAGTGTAGCAGGATTTAAGCTCCTTATATAAGTTTCAGACTTATTTCAAGTCAGTCAAAGTGTGCTTATAGTTTTGGAAACTTTACATAGCATATTCCTACTATATATAAGAAAACGGATCATAAACTATGTATTTTCTAGTTAGTCTAGCCCGTCGTGGCACAGAGGCACAAAGTTTGACTGCCAAGCGACTGGTTGTGGATTCGATTCCCACTCGAGGAGTGAAAATATTTTCCATTTTCTTCGCTCTGGTATCGAGGCAAAGCGCGGCGTTATGTTCCTACAATGCCTCCGAATTCGGCAGGAAGTGGGGAACGGATCACAGGGTCTACACCGCTTGACCGATTATAATGATTTTGGTATAAATATAGTTGATAATCCAAGGTTAAACATAGGTTACTATATTTTCAAAAGCCCCGAGAGTTGCATAATAATAAAACTGCTATGTAGTTCACCGGGCAAAGCCGCGATCGGGGGTCTAGTAAATTAAATATAATTATTCCCCTGAGCGGGAATCGAACCCACAATCATTGTATTTAAGGTCAAGCACTCCACTGTTCCATGACGACCTTAAATATTTACTATCTCTATATAATAAATTAATTTAATCTATTATCCCGACATTGAACATAGTTTATTCGACAAAAAGAAGCCAATGTTGATAATTTAACAAAAGATTGAAACTTTCCTTTCGACTTTGACGAGTTTCTGAGCGTTTAAAGTTACCTAGTTTGTTTAGCGTTGTTAATGAGGTGTTACAACTTTGTAAGATAGTTCTAGTACACTTTGATACAACTTATTTAGCACTTTTTTTATGATTATTCTTAACTTTCTTGAATTTCTCTTGTGAAATATAATAAATAATAATGAATGAGCTTTTTAGAGCTTTGTCTCTTTCTTGATATTGTTTATTTGTCAACCTCACGCTTTTTTCGCATAGCGAGGTAGACAGAGAAGACTGGGTGTTAAGACACTCCGTCTTCCACTTTTCGCTAAAAGTTTCAGACATTGTGCGTTGAGTGGTGGAAATCTCTCTGAGCGGAGAAATTAAGATTTTAAGTAATCATTACCTCTAATGGAAATCGAATCTACAGCCATCGCGTTTACAGTCCAGACGATGTCCTACTGAAGTGTTTTTACGAAATATAATAATGAATGAACTTTTTAGAGCTCTCTTTTTTAACCTTTATTTAATTAAACCTTTATTTAATTTAATAAAATACATTTAATAGTCTAATATAGTTATAACATAAGTAACAGTTTTAGTATATGCAAAATGTCGTACGTAAAAATGTTGCTAAGATGATGACTATTTTACGTCTCTAGATGCTGTAAATATAATCTATAGATGATGTAAACATAACACTAGCAGTCTGCTGACAGCATCGCCCACGTACACTTTAATCTCCTAATTTAGCTCTGTAGGAGTTGGTTTCAAAAATAATAAATATTTCCACTCCTAGACTGGGGATAGAACCCACAACCAGTCGCCTTACAGGCACAACTTGTACCTCTGCGCCACAACTGGCCCCCTTATATAAATAAAAACGGATTAATTATAAATATAATATTGTAAAGAATTATCCTTAAAAAAAGCATTATATATTAACGGAAGCAGTCATCTCACTACTAACAATGAGCGACATATATTGCGTCAAAATTCTGTTTATATTTTGATCCCCACTTAAATATTTCAATCCACGATTACTCTTAAGCGTTGGGAAAGAGCTATGATATAAATAAAATACGACAAGCTCGCGCATAAAAAGGCGAATGTCAAATTTATAGCGAGTCAAAGAACGTGTAACTTTATTTTTTTTTGCTTTATATTTATTTTTATTTTTACATATGTAACTTCTTGATGTTAGCGATGGGTATAGAGAAAATTATGTTTAGACACTCTGTTCTCCACTTTCCTCTAATATTAGAGACATTACGTGAGACATTACGTGTTATTCATAGAAACAAAAACCGAACTTTTTCTAACTGGAACAAAGTATTTTAAGTATTTACTTAAATAAATTACTTGAAATACGAAAAAGATTTTTAGAAAACGTAAAGTCACTTATAATGATTTTAACATACCAAACAGCACTTTAAGAGAGTTAAAATAATTAAAATTATAAATTATAAATTTCTTATATTGTAATACATCGCTATTAGTGTATACACTTATCAACTTTAAAATAATACTTCAGCAATATTACTTTGCGGCCAGTCGTGGCGTAGTGGCAAAGTGTGACTGTAATTCGACTGGTTGTGGATTCGATTCCCACTCGAGGGGTGGAAATATTCAATAAAGCACGGCGTTAAGTTCCGCCACTTAACACGCAATGCCTCCGAATTCTGCAGGAAGTGGGAAATGGAGTGGCTTAACACTCCCGGTTCCCGGAGGTTCCCTCTGCCAACCCTGCAATGTGCGGGATACAGGGTGAAGATAAAAAAAACATAATTATACCCTTGAGTGTCAATCGGGACTTCAAATATTGCCTACAGTCAGACAGTATCACAATAAGATCCCATTTAATTACTGTTTTTTTTTGTAATATTGTAGCTCATTTTTTTAATATACACAAAAATAAAAAAAAATAATTAGGTTTAAATGTAGAAATAAACGTATAATTTTGATAGCATTGCTCCAGTGTTGTTCTGAAATCTTCACTGCATTTCCGGAAGTAATTGAGTCAGCGGCAAGCGTCGTTATGCGACACGCTTGAAAACGGATACCGTTTTGTGGAATCCTAAAGTCACAATACAGTAGGTACCTTAGCTTATTTAAATTTTCATATAATGTTTGTATATAAGCGTCTGACTGTGAACGGGTTTAATTGTGGGTTCGATTCCCACTCGAGGGAATGATTAATTTATAGTATCTTTTATTTTCTGCCCTAAGACTGAGAAGATGGCTTTTATAAAGTTGAGTTCCCCCGTTCAAGTCGCAATACCTCGAATTCAGGCAAAAATGAAAGAACAGATTTTGACACTAGATTCTTATTTCTTAAAAAAGACATTTAAAGAAAACGTATAAAAATTTGAACGAAGCGGGATTCGAACCCGCGCCTCCTGTATACCGTTCAGGCGCTCTCACCACTGAGCCATGCGTTCTACAGCGAGCAATTTTCCTAAGTGTGGAATAACACTTTAAAAATGTTTAAAAGTTCATATTTCTTTTTCTTATTTCTCTGCTGTGCGAAATAAAAACATCGTGAAGCTTAACAATATAATAAATTTATGTTTCTTATATCCAATTATTGCCCGCAATTGCGTGGACTTTAGGATATCCTAGAAAGTAGTATATACTACTTTCATTGACTTGTCCACATTGAAACTTGGATCTAAAATTATAATATTTCAATTTATTTACTTATTGGTTTATCACAAAAGTACAGTTAAAGTGTAATAATCGTAGATAAGATTGAAATGTTAAAGATATATTTGTAGTAAAACAGCAACAAGTAGAGAGTAGTGGGGCCAGTCGTGGCGCAGAGGCTCATAATGCGACTGTAAAGCGACTGGTTGTGGGTTCGACTTTTACTCGAGAATTGGAAATATTTAATATTTCCATTTTCTTCGCTCTGGTGTCGAGGCAAAGTGCGGCGTTCCTATTTTATTTTTTTAGCTTCAACCTGTCATGCGGAATTTAACGCCGCCACTTAACACGCTAAACCTCCGAATTCGGCAAAAAGTGGGAAAAGGAGTGTCTTAACACTAATTTCCCCTTGACAGGGTAGGCAGAGGGAACCTAGTGTTAAGTATAAGCTGTGATACAGAGTGAAGTTAAAAAATACAACATCCATTCCAATGTATGTTTTGTGTAAGAGAAATATATAAAGAAAAAATGAAGTTACAATTATCCTTATAAAAACTGTACAGTAGGTAAATGTATATAAAACAAAAGCAAACCAAGTTAAATTTATACGAGTATAAAGCAATGCAAAGACAACATAATGAAGTTATTACACAAAGTAGTTTAATTTTCATCACTCATTTCAAATAAGTCATATTTTTTACTTCTTTTTAGTACCATGTTGGAGAGAAAAAAAAGAAAACTATATAAATACTACCTCAAATGAGAATCGAACTTATGAAAAGAGCATTTTAAATATAGAGGAATCGAACCGATAAGCATCAAGTTTACTGTCATGTACCTACTGATCTAGGACTTTGTAGAATCCCAATATTAGAATATAACCATTTATAAGGTCATTTAATAGTATGACTGGTTCAACAATAAGTATCAATTTTGCTTGACGCTTTTTAACGTAAAGCAAAATTATTAGAAAACTTAGTGTTAAATCATTCCGTTTTCCACTTTTAATCAGAAATGGAGAGTGCGTTAATCACACATAACAAAAACATGAAAATAATTTAAATATAATCAATGTGAGATCAAAGCGCGGCGTTTAGTTCCGCCACTTAACACGCAATACCTCCAGATAGACGGAAAGTGGGGAACTGAGTGTCTTAGCACTAGGTTCCTTCAGCCTACTCTGTTCTGCGCAGGATACAATGTAAAACAAAAAAAAATCATTGTCCCAGTCGAAATCGAACCCACAACCAGTATTTACAGTCAGACTCTGTCCCACTGCGCTACGATGGCCTCTTTACTTTAAATACAAACACTATTTATCTTGTACCAAATGACAACATTGGTTTAAACTACACGAGAACCCTTTTAAGTTTGTTTTTGATTTGGCAACTGAGGAACATAAATGTGCTGCAAAAGCATATTTATTATATACGTAATTTCTACTAAATTGACAAACATAATTTAGCTTTTAAATATTGTTGACCAGAAATAGGTGCACAGTTAATTTATACACGGTAAAAGTAGATTTCAGAGGTATAACAGAGAGATTTCTTAAAATTTACAAAAAAAAATTGACATGCCTAAAATGATGACCAGTTCAGTTGTAACACGTATTCCACAGGCTGCATTAGTTCGGTACATTTCTTCGCTTTACAAGGCAAAGCGTTACGTTGAGTTCCGTCACTCAAAACTAAATATCTTAGTATCAGGGGGAAAACGCAGAACGGAGTGTCTTGGCACTAGATTCTCTGTACCTGCTATACAATAAAAAGTTAGAAGCTGCTTTTTCATATACAAAACTTGTACAATACAAAATCCACCATTCAAATGACTAATATTAACTTAAGAAACTTTACCAAAATAATATTAAGGCAAAACATTGTATATAATTAATTATTTTAAATTAATTTGAACTTTATTCTTCAAACTTAAGGCTCAAAATAGCTTGGCAAGTATAAAACTATTAGATTAGGAGCCAACTTCTTACCTGCTATTATAGCGACAATATGCAATTAACATACAGAGATTTGCATAATTACTATACTCGTATAGCTGCATCTCCAATTCGGACTTCAAGATGGGACTTAGAAGTCGTCTTGTTTATTTTATTATACTGCAGACGTTTCGGTGATAAAGCTAATTGGATTTACTGTTTTGAATTTCTCAACACTTTAAAAATAATATATAAGGGAGGAAAAGCGTGAAGATCATTTTTTATTGCTATTGGTATAAAAAAATATATTTTCACACTAAGTATAAAGGACACGTCGTTCTCCGTCCGCTCGTCCTATCGAGTCACTGTTAATTAGCGGAACTTAACACTACATTTTATCTCAGTTACCAAAGCGAAGAAATGTGTATTACCTATACCTATATAATTCTCCCGAGTGGGAATCGAACCCACAGCCACCGCGTTTACAGTTGGGCGATGAAAAACTGCGCAACTATGGTTTCTATTCATAATTACAGTTAGCTGCATATAATTTTTAATTAAAATATTATTAAAGATCTAGAAGAGTAGAAGAAACTTCTCAGTATTCCATAGATTTCATAACAGAGCTAGGAGCCCCGGCTATGATTTATACCAGATACTTTTGATATAAGTGTAAACTTAAAGAGACCTTTAAAATGTGCATAGCTCTCGTCTCAACTGTTTCAGCTACACTGTCTAATCAAAATTGAAAGATTTTTTTTTTATTTTTTTTTTGCTTCGCACTGTCCCTTGCGTGGTAGTCAGAGAGAACGGAGCGCCAAACGCTACGGTCCCTGCATACTTCTTTCTCATCGTCCACTGTCATCAACCTCTTCATACACGCCCTCCGGGGGGTCCTCATACTTTTTACGTGACCTTCCTCCAGTATCGTCGATACTGTGTTTTCGAAGGTCAATCGAGGTCTCCCCCTGCCTCTCTTACCACTCACCTTTGCTTCATAAATCTTTCTTACCATTCTTCCATCACTCATCCTCTCGACGTGGCCAAACCACCTGAGCACGCCCTTCTTCACGACGACTTCACGACGAAAATTAAAAGTATTGTACTAATATCGTCCTTATAAATATGTGTTAGAAATGTTCATTTCTAACTCTCTTCACTCACATATAAATAGAAAACGTATAAAACATTGATAAATTGATAGTAGGTATATTTAAGCCACATTTCTTTTTTGTATTTATTTGGTTAAAAAGTAAAACATTATTTTACACCATCAACACGTAATTTCAATTTGGAATTTTCACCAACTCCCTCTTGTCTAATTAATTAATGTTCATAATGCAAGGGTTATGCATAAAAAAGTAATTTTAGCAAGGGATGAGGAAAAATAACAAGCAATATGGTCCTCGTAGCGCAGTGTTACAACGCCAATGTTCGCAAATGCTATGGTTATGAGTTCGATTTCAACTTAAGGAAATAATGATATGTTTTTCCCTGTATAGCATGGGTAGTAAAAAAAACCTAATATTAAGACACTCTGTTGTCCCTTTTCTGCTAGACATCGAGACATTGTGAGTTGAATTGTGGAACTCAACGCCGAGCTTTATCTTAAATGCCAAAAGGGATAAATAAAAATAATGTATTTATATATAATTATCATTTCCCTGAGCGGAGATCGGATCCACAACTGTTATAACCAGATGCTATCCTCCGCTATGACCTTAAATGTCTATATATTTTTTTTTTTACAATTTAATTTACACCACTACGGACATAAGGTCTGTACCTTTTTTCAAAATAATCTTTTTCGTTTTATATATAAATTCCTTATTTGATTACAATATCAGAGCTTAAAACTAAGTTTATTAAATATACCATAAGAGAGTCCAGTTTTCTTAGTTATTAAATGTAACTTATATCTATTACAAAGTATTAATATGACTTACTATGACTATCTTTTACATATTCCTAACATTAATTGATATTATATTTCTTTTAATATATTTTATTAATGTCTATATTTAAAAAATATTTCAATTTCTGTACTCTAACGACAAGAAAAAGTACAGTGTTACAGTGTTAAAGTACGGCATATCTAAACGCAATGTATGGATTCATGCAGAAAACGGAGAACAGAATGTCTTAACACTAGGCACTCTCTGTTAGTGTAAAGCTGACAAAAAAAAATAACTAAAAGCAACTTGGTTTAAGCTATAAAGATCACATAACCAAAATAATAACAAAATAAAATATTTATTTCACATTTTCACATAATGAATTTCTGTAACAAGTGTTGTCAGTAATTTTGCCATTTAAAAGAGCCGCCACGTTAAGCGCTCATATTATTCATAGTGTTAATTCACCACAAAGTATGGGCCGTATATATATTATATCGACATATTATCAGTCGATTTAACAGATAATGGTTACGCGTTTATTGATTTTAAATAGTTATTTTACGCACTTAACACGCAAGCCTCCGAATTCGGCGGAAAGTGGGGAACGGAGTGTCTTAACACTAGGTTCCCTCTGCCTACCATGCTGTGTGCGGGATACAGCGCGAAGCTAAAAAAAAATAGTTATTTTCAATTACACGCCATTTTTCGCATAGTAATGGTAAGTATTTGGAACCTAGTGTCAAGAGACTCTATTCTATTCTTTCCTTTTCCGTTAAATGAATATAATTTTTACTTCGTCTGGAAATCGAACCCGGAACTATCTGTTTACTACCAGGTACTGTTTCACTGCGCCACGGTACATTCACCAGTTAATAAATGTTATAAAATGTAGAACAATTTACTCTATAAACAGCTGACAAACAAATTTTAGTTTTATGTCACTCTTAACCTCGATAATTATGATGATCATCATTTTTTTTCTTTTCACTCTTTTGCGGCATAGCACTATAGGAAATGTCATGTGATGTCAATACACTTCACATTCCGCCCGAATTCTAGACATTGAGTGTTTAGTGGCAGGACTTAACGCCGAGCTTTTTTTTTTTTTTTTTTTTTTATGGGATTAAGGAGGCAAACGAGCTGAAGGCCCACCTGGTGTTAAGTGGTTACCTTCGCGGGCAACATCCACAACATTCAAGTTATGGATGCGTTGCCAGCCTTGGGAATGTAGGACAGAAGGAGGGAGGAAGGATGGGAATGGTGGGAATAGGGAGAACTGGCTTACATGCCATCGAACCGGAACACATCATAAGATATTTGGCGGTTCGTCTTTGACATGATAGTGGTCGCGAGCCAGTCGGAGAACGAATCTCCTACCACCAAACTACTGGGTTACCCGCCTTTTACGGGACGCTACCCAGCGGCGGGGGGGGAATTGTATTCTTAACCCGTCCCCCCACGGGGAAAATTGACGAGCTGTAACTTGTTCATAAGATTGAAATAAAAATATTTATATTATAATCATGCAACTCTGGGATTCGAACTCACACTCAATTGCGATTACAGTAAGATGCTGTTTCACTGTACCACGATGGTTGGAATTTCATCTCCTACTTCATATATTTAGTGTTGTTAACAAAAATTGGAACATTATAAGGTTAAACTACGCCTCCTGGAATACGTCCAACCGAAGGCAATTAAAATATACGCTCTTATCAAGCCACTATGCAATTCTAAAACTGTTGTTACAATGAAGTTGTAAGCTTTGTAGATATATTTCTTACAAGAAAGCATAGTTACATTCCAAAATTTATCAAAATAATATATTAGAACAAACAATTACTAAGCGCAAATAATTAGCGCGGCGTTAAGTTCCGCCACTTAACACACAAGCCTCCGAATTCGGCGGAAAGCGGGGAATGGAGTCTCTTAACACTAGGTTCCCTCTGCGTACCCTGCTGTGTGCGGGATACAGCGTGAAGCTAAAAAAAAACAAAAAAAAAGAAACAATTACTAAGACGTCATGGTTCTATTGAAAAAAAAAATGATTGAAAACCCGTTACGATAGTTATAAATTCAATTCTCTATTGTACAAAAGTTTGTTTTGAACCAATAACCTAATGCCTCAAAACGGAAAGCAGAGTTTCTTATATATAACTTACACTTTTACACTTATATTAACTCACTTGTACTAACTCTATACATATAGACACTTATTTATATACTTATATTTATTTACACACTTGAGGCCATTGTGGCGCAGTGAAACAACGTCTGACTATGATGCGATGGTTGTGGGTTTCTGTCCCTACTCGACAAATGATTATATTTAAATTTTCATTACTTCGCTGATGCCTACGACAAAATGCGGCGTTGAGTTTCGCCGCTCAACAGGCAATGTCTCAATTTTCAGGCAGAAAGTGGAGGACGGAGTTTCTTGACACCAGGTCCTCTCTGACTACCCCACTATGCGCCAAAAAGTGTGAATTAATTTACACACTTAAAGTTGTACACTTACACAAGATTATCTCCTTCTGTTTTAAAATAACAAATATTTTTGTATTTTTTTTAGCTTCACGCTGTATCCCCACAGCACAGGGTAGTCAGAGGGAACCTAGTGTTAGGACACTCCGTTCCCCACTTTCCGCCGAATTCAGAGGCTTGTGTGTTAAGTGGCGGAACCTAACGCCTCGCTTTACCTCGACACCAGAGCGAAGAAAATGGAAATATAATTTCCACTTCTCGAGTGGGAATCGAGGCCACAACCAGTCGTTTACAGTCACACGCTTATGCCACTGGGCCACGACTGGCCACAAATAATAAACACAGATATATAAAGCTACAATTTCATAGCATTGCTCTTTGGAAGCTAGACCTTACATAAGAGTTATTAATTAGCCCGGTGTGACATCACTTTGATAGTGGGTTTAATAACGTCGCTCTGGCTGTATATGACATATGTATATACATACATACATATATGAAATACATAACGTGAAGTTAATTAAACGTTTATGTACGTATTAAAACTAATAAATATGGAGCCAGTCCTTCGAAGCCGCAGTGGCACGTGCGATTGTAAACAACTGGTTGTGGGTTCGATTCCCATTCGAGGAGTGGAAATATTTAATATTTCCATTTTCTTTGCTTTGCTATTGAGGCAAAACGCGGCGTTAAGTTCCGCCACTTAACGCAATGCCTTTAGAATTCGGCGTAAAATGGGGAACGAAGTGTCTTAACACAGCGCAGTGGCACGTGCCATTGTAAACAACTGTTTGTGGGTTCGATTCCCATTCGAGGAGTGGAAATATTTTATATTTTCATTTTCTTCGCTCTGGTGTTGAGGCAAATCGCGGCGTAAAATCCCGCACGCAATTCGGCGGAAAATGGGGAACGAAGTGTCTTAACACTAGGTTCCTTCTGCCTACCCTGCTATGTGCGGGATATAGCGTCAAGCTAAAAAAACATTTAAAAAAACCTAATAAATGTTTTGATATGATGTATTTAAATAGTTATGTATGTGGGATTAAAGTTAGGTTTGAGGGTTCAAATCTTTAACTATATAGGTATAAGAATACATCTATGTATATATAAAAAACTAAACTCTCTGTCTTTCGCGCTGTCTACTTTACAGAGAAATAAAAATATAGAAAGATAGAAAAATGTATAAAAATATTTTACTGTCTGTCTGAGGCCTTGAATAGACAGTTTCAAGCTTTGTTCCACAAATTGTAATCGGAAAAAACTCTATTTCCACTTTTCACTCAAACCTTAAGTTTGCATTGCGTGTTGTGTTCACAAAAGGGAAGAAAAAAAAATGTTAACTCCCTCGATTCGGAATCGAACCCAAAACCCAACGATATTACATATAGACACTGTTCCACAATGGACTTGAAAATTAAGACTTGACTTAAGTAAAACCTGTTTTTTTTTCAACTTAGATATATACGTAAAACTTATATTACGCATTTACAAATCAATGTATCGCATATATTATTTCATTCTCATTTTAACAGAATCAAGCAATAATTGCTCTCAAACCATATCCGGCTATTATCGGCTTGCTGACATCATATTCAATTGACACGGCCGGGCTTAAAGTGTTATATACCATAATTTTTAGTATTTATTTTTATTTTCTTTACGATTGATGTTTATTTTCACATAGAAAAGTAGTCATGAAAAAGTGTAGTGATAACACTCTCCGTTGTTTACTTTCCTTCTGAAATTCAGGTATTGCGAGGAGAGTGACAGAACTCAATCCCGCATATTAGTAAATATTTTTGTTTAGTGTCTGCTGTAGGTACATTTAGATATAATTCAGTATTGATACATTGACATGATACATTATGAAATAATAAATAACCAATTATTTAAAAAAATATTTGAAATAAAAAAATAAAAGAATAATATTAACACGCGATATTTTGATTCCATTCAGACGGAAAGTGGAGTGTCTTGACGCTAAGTTCTCTATGACTATAATCTGCTATATGGGAAAAAAGTGTGAAACTAACAAAAACTATTTATTAAGTAGGAATCTACATCGTATTTTCTACGTAAAAAATAAAAAAAAAATACTTATACCATTTTTACGCTACCCATTCGATATGTTCTCTAGAGCTTGGGACCAAATGCATTGGAATATTTGTGTATAATTCATGTGACTGAAATATTCAGGTGTACGTTTGCTGTGAATTTTCATGATATATCATTGAATCTGCCAAAACTACACAGCTTATTCAAAATAATGGAATTATTTTATAAATTTGAGGCGAAAAGTGGAGAATGGAGTGTTTTGAAATATGTCTCTCCGTCTACTCTGCTATGCAAGAAGTGTAAATGCGTTTTTATTTATTGAACACTCAAAAGCTGCTTTTCAATAAAATAAAAAGCAGATTTACGCTTTTCCTATAGTCTGAGTCAGCCAGAATTGAAAGCCACAACTATTATTATTACGTTTAAACAATGTTCCCAGTGGCCAGTCGTGGCGCAGTGGCACAGACGTGTGACTTCAAACGACTGGTTGTGCGTTCGATTCCCACTAGAGGAGTGGAAATATTTAACATTTCCAAATTCTTCGCCCTGGTGCCGAGGGAAAGCGCGGCGTTAAGTTCCGCCACTTAACGCGGAATGCCTTAAAATTGGAACGGCGGAAAGTGGGAAGTAGAGTGTCTTAACACTAGATTCCCTCTGCCTACCCTGCTGTGTGCGGCTTACAGCGTGAAGCTTACAAAAAAATGTTTCCCTGTGCGGCCTCAATTGAATATAACTTACTACATAAATTAAATTGATGTGTCTATTTTTAATGTTAAAGTAACCACTTTATATCAAATACATACGTGTATTTACACGGTACATATACCATATTACAATACATAAATTGATATAGGTTATAACGTATATTACAATTTTTATCTGGCGGTCTGTCTATCTGTTTGTTTCGGCTAATCTGGAATGGCTGTACCAATTTTGCTGGGACTTACACAAATAGCTGATATAATAAAGAGTAGCATAGGCTATTTTTACGGATACACACAGGCAAAGTCACGAGCAAATATAGTATATAATATACGCAATAAAATCCATTTAAAATACTTTAATTATAAAATCATAACCATCGTTTTATGAGTCAACACACTATCACCAAAGCATATAATGCTATGTAATTAACCTAAAACACGAAACTAAATTATTAATATCAAAAGTGGTTTTCTAGTAATAATTGAGGCGACCAATTTCTGTAATTACCTAGCTGCTCCCTAAGGGCGAAGGCAAGTTATTACAACAGGTAGCATGACGAGTTCCAGAAATGAACTCACGCTGTCTACTGGAGTGGAACGAAAGTTTAAGATAGAGGGCAAGGGTGAATAGGGTCATCGCACTACTGGTTCTGTATTTATGCTTTGCTGAAAGATTTTGATATATTTTTTCAGGCGTTTTTGTTTTGTAATTGATTATTAGATACATAATAATAATATAAGAAATTATTTCATAATATATTGAAAACTTAAGGCACTTAACTTTAGGCAGTTTAAAATTATATTTGCATATTAATTGATATCATGGATATTCTATTTCTTGTATTGTTAGCATATATTATAAATAGTTCTCAAGATTGATTTGCTTTAGTTTTTCATATAAGTATATCAAGGTAGACAGAGAGAAATTTGTGTCAAGACATTCCATTCTCCACTTTACCATTCACTCCCAAATCGAGACTTGTGTATTAAATATCAAAACTCAACACCACGTTCTATATTAGCCAATCGAAAAAGACCCAACCAAATTATACTTAAAAACAAACAACAAACAAATCGAACACCCTGTATTATTAACATATTACATCACAAAATAATATTAATTTTCAACGTAATGAAAGTTAAAATTTCGCTCACATTTCCCGCTTCATATTTCAGTCAAGCCGGCGAACATACTCGAAACGACGAAGACAGATAAATAATAAGCGCACATAAGCTAGATTTCCCTGGCGGCATTGAACGTGTGACCTCAACTAAATTGGCCGCTGCCGTCTCGTATACATGAGCATACTATATCTCATTCTCAGGTGCTTTCCTTGTGTAATACTGATGGAAACATCTTTAGTTTTGCAGATGAGCTCTAAAGTTTTAGTGGCATGTAGAAATATGTGTGTGTTATGTGATTATTGAACACGCTGTATTTATGGTAGGTATCTGATAAGATATTATAATAGTAATCTTTTTAATTCAGAATTTCTTACTGCTTTATGATGCAGTTTACTCTAGAAAAAAATATTTTTTTTAATATAAATGAATATTTATTTCACGTAAGGATCTATTTTTTATTTCAGCTTTACACTTTTCCCTTCGTACTCAAGACACTTTATTCTGCAGTTTCTGTCCGAAATCAAGAAATCGCGTATTAAGTTGCGGAACTCAGCGCCGCACCTTGTCTTAGGAACTGGAGCATAGAAATGAAAATGTTAATATAATAATCAAGTCAAAATCGGATCTATAACCATCGTCCTCACAATATATACGCTGTTCCAGTGCTACCTGAATCTCTAAAACATTTCATATTCACCGGAAACTAACATCGCATTTCGTGTGACCGAAGAAACCAAACACAAAAATATAAGAATATCTTCTACCCGCGTGGAGAACGACTTAATTATCCAATAGATATTATATATTTTTTTTGCACCTACGCGCTTTCTCCCGCGTAGCGTATTGAGAGAACCTGGTGCCAAGATACTCCGCTGTCACTTTCCACCGAAATCAAAACGTTGCATGTTAAGTGGCGAAACTCAACGTTAAATTTCACCTTAGGTAAAAACCAAAAAAATAATAACCATCAAAATATAATCAGCCCCCCGAATCTAAATCGAACCTACGTCCTTCGCATTTACAGTTAAACTTAATACCAATCACAAAATCTATATCTAACTACGTCATACTAACTCGTTACGTAGCTAATAACAACCTCTGTCCATAATTGTCTTGGAGCTTCCAACTTCTGAAATGCATCTGAACTTAAGACGCCTGAATAAGTACACTCTATGTTTTAAGCTTGCGCTTCTCAAAGGCAAAGCGGTTTATGTTCTATTATTACGAGATTATTAGATTAATTAATTATAATATCTAATAGGAGGTGTTCGGAGGCTTTCAATAGATGTTATGTGTAAAATTGACTTGGCATATTAATATATAATATTTAGCTGTGTGGCCGTCTCGGTGGAGAGATAATGTTTAAATTGTTTTATTTTTCTTTTAACGCGCAATCTTTTCATATTTATCTAGCGGAAAGTTTAAAATTCGGGGTAGTCGTAGCGCAGAGGCAGAAAGTGTGATTGTAAAGCGACTGGTTGTGGGTTCGATTACCAATCGAGAAATGGAAATACTTAGTATTTCCATTTTCTTCGCTTTGGTGTCCGAGGCAAAGCGTTAAGTTGCGCCACTTAACACGCAATGCCTCCATAATTTGGCGGAAAGTGGGGGTCTTAACACTAGGTTTCTTCTGCCTACCCTGCTGTGTACGGGATACAGCGTGAAGCTAAAAACAGTTGAAAGGTCTTGACAAGTTAAACGAACAGTATCACCACGATCGAACTTGTAACCATTTCGTTGACAATTACCTTACATAACTGCACCACGACAACTTGATTAAATTCTCGCCTCGCCCGTAAAACATCATTCTAGTCCATTTTTCATAAGAGCAAAAAAACAGAGTGGTTAAACATAAATCTATTAAACTAACAATAAAAAACATGTTATACAAAATATTTGAGAACCACTGACTCAAGTAAAGTTTGCGACAAACGAGCAGCTGTCATACAAACGGTGTGATACCGTCTCAATAAATGTATTTATTAGTTAGAACATTATATCGTAATGGTTCTACATAGAAATGTTATTTAGTTATTAATTTGGTAATAATTCTCTGTGTATTCTGAATACGGTTATAGCTTTGTTAAAAACAAAACTTACGTTGTGCCCTGACTTCAATTGAATTTAATTCGTTTTTTTTTTGCTTCACGCTGTATCCCGCACACAGCAGGGTAGGCAGAGGAAACCTAGTGTTGAGACCCTCCGTTCCCCACTTTCCGCCCAATTCGGTGGCATTGCGTGTTAAGTGACGAAACTTAACGCTGCGCTTTGCCTCGACACCAGAGCGAAGAAAATGGAAATAATAAATAAAAATGGAAATATTAAATATAATATATTTTCCGATAATTGTAAACTTTAACATGTATTTCTTTTCATTGCCTCACACGAATGAAAGAGAAAATCTAGTGCCAAGATAGTCCGTTCTATACTCTCAGCCCAAATTTGAGATATTGGAGTGCAGCGGCGAAACTCAATGCCGCGTACTTGTAACCAAAAGAGCGGAAAAAATTTAAATAATTTAAATATAATCATTTCCCTGAATAGGAATTAAATCCACAACTAATTGCCTTTTGCACGTTTATTATATCACGATGACCTCTAATTAGTTCCAATAATTAGTGTATAAAACAAATAAACTAAAAAAAAACTTCTTGTTTTTAGGAACTGATTTAGTTATCACTCATTTTCTTTTAAAACTAAATTTTATTCCTTCACACCTAAACCTAACAAAAGCAACTTACAATCAGTAAATTCCCATATCTAATTAACAATTAAAATGGGCACAATAAAATAATAAAAATGTTACAATCAACAAGGAAATTCAAACGGTTGCTCGCAATTATTAATTCTGAATACATTCTGTTTGCTGCTAGGCGCTGATTAAGAGTCGCCTAATCGAGTAACGAACTCTCCTAGACTTGCTAAACAGTCGGCACCACAGGCGAGATGACGCCCAAGATATATATGGGAGCGGAAATTTATTCTTTTTTTTGGCTTCACGCTGTATTTCGTATATGGAAGGGTTGGCAGAGGGAACCTAGTGTTAAGACACTCCGTTTCCCATTTTTTTTGGCAAATTTGCCAAGAGGCCTTGCGTGTTAAATGGCGGAACTTAGCTCCGCGCTTTGCCTCGGTACCATAGCGAAGAGAATGGAAATATTGAATATTTCCACTCCTCGAGTGGGAATCGAACCCAAAACCAGCTATTGAACAATTTGAACGTAACGTTTATCGATCGAGCGACGATTTCCAAGAGATGCAGGTTCAAATTTCGTTGCGAAGTGTGTGAATAACATTTAAAAAAATATTTAAACTTTGACTGAAGACGCGATACTTGAAGGTTTGATTCCTACTAAGAGAATGATGATAGATATTGGTAGACAGAATGCAGCGTTGAGTTTTTCGACTAAACATACAATAGTTCTGAATAGGCGGTAAGTGGAAATGAAATGGTTGTCCTCTATTTTTTTACTCGCTTTGCTATATGTATAAGGGACGTGTTACGCTAAAGTCACGTAGGTGATAGTTAAAGGTTTGATTCCTGTTTGTGTGAATTTTGTAAAGGCCATAATATTTTCGGCCCTCCTTATGGTGTCAAATGGCTAAAACTTTTTTTAATATTGTGAAATAAAATAATTAATCAACTTTTATCAATATCATGCTTTTTACCCTTCTAACACCTTGTCCGTAAAGTCAATGGTACGTTTTGTCTTACTGGAGCTAAAATGGGAAAATAATGTATATCTTATAATGATTCCCTCAAGTAGGAATCGAACCTACAATCTATCACGTTAACGTTTAGTCGCTATAAGTTTTAGGTTACGACGGCCTAACTTTTCATCTTACTATTAACTATCAATTTCTTTTTTTTTGCTTCACGCTGTATCCCGCACACAGCAGGCTAGGCAGAGGGAACCTAGTGTTAAGACACTCCGTTCTCCACTTTCCGTCGCGTGGCGGAACTTAACGCCGCACTTTACCTCTGACACCAAAGCGAAGAAAATAAAAATATTAAATATTTCCACTCCTCGAGTAGGAATGGAACCCACAACAAGTCGTTTACAGTCACACGCTCGTGCCATTGCGCCACAACTGGCCCCAATCAATTTCTTAAAAATATATATTAAAAAAAAACTTAAAATCAACAATAGGAGCTCAAAGCCCATGACTTGAGCATTACAAAAGTAACTCACTACTCGCGACTCTGTGCAAATTCGTTATCACAGCTATTCTTGTTAAATATATTCCACTAATTGTGATTATGTTCCACAAACTACGCCGACAGCTTATACAATTAATATTAAAATTTACTAGCGTTTATCTTTTCCATTGTGTCTTCATTAAGAGTATATGGGACTGTTATTTAGAAATTTTACATTAAAATAGTAATTTATATTGAAAGAAACTAAGGAATCGAGTGTTAAGGCACTCCGTTCTCCAGTTTTTGAGTGGGGTTAGAGATATTGCGTATTTAGTGACAAGAGCGAAATTGTTTTATCAGAGGGGAGTAGCCAAAAAGAATATATTGTTGATAAGCTGCACTTTACGACGATAAAGTTAAGTAAAGAAATACAAAAAAGCAGGTTTAAAAAGCATACTATTTCTTGCATAACAGGGTAGTCAGAAAGAAAGGAGTGTCAAAGCACTCCGTTCTTCAATTTCAACCGGAGATGGAGATAAGCAGGTTACGACACAGAACGGAGAAATGAATAAAAATATATAATATATCCACTGAATGGGAATCAAACCCACTTACAATCACAATAACAATGACTTCCTTCAACTCAATTTAAGTTTCTTTCTTTTGAATTTATGAAAATAAAATAAAAAATAATATTTGTCAAAAGAAACCGTAATATTATAGCTATATAGACAAGTTATATAGTAGAACCGATTATTATTAGCTTTCATCTAAGTCCCTTTGAAGAACACGCATCCTCAGGAAGTAACGGAAGACATAGGAGGGTACTTTTGAACGATATTCTTTTCATCCCTTGATTTAATAGATCTGTAACTATATATAAGCTTTTATTGTATGTCTATAATGGAAATAGTAGTTGATTGTAGCAAATGTGTTACATAATTGGGGCCAGTCGAGGCGCAGTGGCACGAACGTGTGTCTGTAAACGACTGATTGTGGGGACCATTTCCACTCGAGGAGTGGCAATATTTATTATATATTCCCATTTCCTTCGCTCAGGTATCAGAGGTAAAAGCGCGGCGTTAAGTTCCGCCACATAACACGCAATGCCTCCGAATTCGGCGGAAAGTGGGAAACGGAGTGTCTTAACACTAGGTTCCCTCTGCCTACCTTGCCTTAAATTTAACTTAAATAAAAATTACTATTACTACGATTATCTCGTCGTGCTTAAAAAAATATATACCTATATATACACACATATTTAAATTATACTGTACACGTAGTAATAATGGGAAGTTTAAAATCGTTTAACAATCAAAACCATTAAAAGGAAATATTTATCTCATTTAATTCATATTTGATTTCATTAGCAACCGAATTATTTTGTCTTATATACAACCAACATATAAATAACCTAATTGACTAAATCTTACTGTCGCCCGTATAAAATTGCGAGGATAGATGAAATTGGGGATGATGAAAGTGGGAGTAGGAAAAAAAAACATATTTAAACTATAAATATTTTTTCAGTAATATTCGAATTCACGCTCTTTAAGATCAAATAAGCACGTCAACGTCTTTGTACTACATTTTTAGACGGCTTCTTTATATTAATCAATATTCATAAAAACTTTCCGAGAACTGAATGTTTCATATTAAAATTTTTCCGACAATCTTTTCAGTGTATTTCTAAGAAAAACTAGGACCTTACACAATATAGTATTATACTGTGAGGGTTAATAAAGTTTTTCATTATGCCAATGTTTTTCATAATGTTTATATATATTTTTTTAGCTTCACGTTTTTAGCTTCAGTGTATCCCGCACACAGCAGAGTAGGCAGAAGAAACCTAGTGTTAAAACACTCCGTTCCCAATTTTCCGTCGAATTATGGAGGTATTGCATGTTAAGGCGCGGAACTTTACGCCGCGCTTTGCCTCGACTCCAAAGGAAAAAAATGGAAATATTAAATATTCCATTCCTCGAGTGGGTATCGAACCCATAACCAGTCGAATTTACAATCACACTATGTGCCCCTGTGCCACGACTGGCCTCAATAATCTTTATATCTGTACTACTATACTGACATGAGACTATCGTGGTACAGTGAGACAGAGAGTGACCGTTTACTACGATTTGTTGTGGGTTCAATTACCACTCGAAGAAATGTTATTATTTATTTACGCACTTTTATTATTCTAATTTTCTTAATTTATAATCTTGTCTTTTTAGTGGCCATTCCAGACAGTGGGACAGAACCTGAATTTAAACTAATCGAGTTTGTTGGTTCGATTTCCAATCGGAGCTATTTAATTTATTTTCAATACTCCATTGTGGCAAGAAGACAAAGTGCACGATTAAATTCCACCACTCAACTGGGAATGTCTTGAGTTTGGGCGGAAAATGGAGAACAGAGTGTCTTCACACAAGGTTTTCTATGAAGCCTTGATTTGCCGGAAAAAACTGTCAATAAACTTATATTTCCCAAACTTACTGTAGGGATACGAAGAGATAACCTATATCTATTTTCTTATAGACTTTGTACATGATATGCTAGATAGTGAAAATCCGCGTTTTAACTATATTTATCAGGAAAACGCAATAGCAATTTTCGGTGAAAACGGCGTCAAATATCTTATTCAAAATAAAATAGCTCGAGACGCCAAAGCAGTACGCGGATTATTCGTATACAAATCGTCTTCAATGGTCCATCAGAATTGAAACAAGAATAATCGCCTGGATCCGCCCGCCCTGCGGCAAATGCTACCGATTACAGATTAACATAACAATGCGACAGTTCAATGAAAACATACTGTTTTTAAATTTGCTAGTGTAATAATATTTATTATTAGTTTTTCAGCTTCACTTTTTATCTCGCATGGCAGGATAGGAAGAGAGAATCTAGTGCACGGGATACTCCGTTGTTTACTTTTTACTAGAATTCAAGATATTGCATTTTGTGTTATAGAATTCAACAAAGCATCAAATTCTCACATTCTGTTAGATCATATATAATGTAAACACACATAATATTTCTTCCGAGAAGGGATCAAACCCACAATCATTCCGTTTACAGTGACACGCCACTAAAATACGATAGGAAATTTATGATAAATATGAAATTCTAGGACCCCAAATAACCAAATAGTACAAAGTATTCTATTATTACTTTCACCACATCACCCTCCAAACAAGCCTAAAATTTACATGTGACCAAAGACCCTGAAATGTCCTAAGGCGGCATATTCTTCTTTTTTTTTCACTATCCCGAGACTACTCATATCTACATCATTTGATTTCTGATGAAAATGTAAGAAGAAAGGAGATCCTGAAAAATGTCTTATTAACTTTAACTACCACTATTATAGTCTCTTAAATAGACAAAACAAAATGATTTACTTTTTTATTAATAATATATTTTTTACAAAAATAGTGGACAACCTTACATTATTTGATTGTTATTTTTTATTAATAAAAGACCAGTATACTACTGATGTCCCGTAATACAAGAAATAAAAACGTAGACGTACCGAGAATTATCCCGTATATTTCAAGCTCAAACTCAAGCTATACAAAGGCGAGGCAAGATTCAGACACGGATTCTACAATGGGATTTTAATCTAAACAAAAAGTTCTGCGGTATCGGGGCTCAGGTGGAGACGCATAACGCTAAATTAGCTGTAATGGACCAAGTTAGCCTTAAAAGAATTTCTTTGTAATAACTATGAAGATATTTTTTTCTTGTAGTGCTGTAGAAGTCTTATAACTTTAGATTTTTATAATTTTAAGGGAAGGTTAGTGTTAAGATATTCCGTTTTCTTTCATCTGCTATTTATTTTCCGATATATATAAATAATTGGGTTAGGTAGAATAGTAATACTTTTTAAACATTTTTAAAGTGTACTTACTTAGCACACTTAGGAAAATTGAAAAATACATTTAAAGAAAACGTATAAAAATTTGAACGCAGCGGGGTTCGAACTCGCACCTCCTGAAAACCGTTCAGGTGCTCTCACCACTGAACGCATTGAACGCATTGCTCACTGGTGAGAGCGCCAGAACGGTATTCAGAAGGCGAGGGTTCGAATCCCGCTACGTTCAAATTTATATGTTTTCTTTAAAAGTCTTTTTCTAGAATAGTAATAGTTTAAAATGCCAATAAGTGATCCTATGTTATTGCCAGGAACCAATCGAATGATTGTACTTATATTTACTCAAAAAAATGATTACTAAATCAACTTAAAGGTTGAAAATTTTGGATTTGGATCGATTATTGATAACGGGCGTCATAGGCTTTGTCTTTTAAGCCCTTAAGCCAACAGGCAGCAAGCCCTTAAACTATTCGTAGTTCCACTCCCTATAACGTAATAGTTACTGGAATGCTAAAACTTTTAATTTTTATATAGATTAAGTCTATCAGACTATATATACATACAGTACACTGTTTTTATACTTTAGTACTATAAAAAAATTGTGAAAATATCATCTACACAATCTTGAATAGTACGTCCAAAGCTAAAATAAACTAATTTAATGCCACTTTCGTATTTCTTACTATAAACATATTTTTTTAATATATTAATTTCTTAGGATACAAAAAAAACACACATATCCAAAATTTAGCTTTTTAACTTTAAAAAGACGTAGAAGTGATCATGGTACAGTGGGCCAGCGTCTAAACGCGATTGATTGTAGGTTCGATTCCCGCTGAGTATGAGATACTAGGTTACCTCTAACTACCTTGCTATGCGCAAAAAAACGTGTACTGAAAAAAAGACCATTAAAATATTTCAGATTACCTAAACTAGATAGATTTAGGTTAGATAACCTAAACCAAAAAAAAAAGGTAAAAATATTACCTATCATCCATACAATATATACACGAAACAACAAAATAGGCCAATATATAATGAAACATAATTCAATTAGCCCAACCACTTCTGACGGTGGGAAGCGTTTTTATAGGTCTGTGAACTTTCCGAGCGCTTTTACACCAGCCTCCAGACGGTTCTTCGATTTTTCTTGGTTAGCAAATTCTGAATTATAAAAACGGTTACGCCTCGCCTTTTTTAAACTCCTTGTTAGTAGCGGAGCGTAATTTTTATATAGAATTTTCTACCTAGGCAAAAATGTAGGAATAAGTATTTTTTTTTTTTTTACTTTGTTCTCTATTTCATGTTGGATATGCAAATTGGTCGGAATAATTATTACCCATGGCCATTTCTTTTTTATTTGTTTTATGCATAGAAGAATAGGCGGAGAGAAATCTCTCTCTTCTCCACCGAAAACAGACACATTGAGTAACTCAATACTGCGCTTTCTCTTGCCAGAGCCTAGAAATTGTTTAAAAATAATATATCATTTTTCCAAATAGGAATCGAAGTCACGACCATCGCGCTAACAGTGAGATTTTAACTTCTATGTTACAAAGGCTTGGAAAGTTTGTCGCTAATAAATAAAGTTAAAGTTATAGGTTACTAATTTTATAGTTCATAACTTACATTGACAATGAAATAAATGTTTTTAATGCGTGCGAGCCGTAAATGAGTATAATTTTTTTGTTATTACCTCAATAAATATGTAGATGAATAAGTGTCTTTGATACAGCGCTGGAAAAGCGTGGAGGTACTGTATATATAATATTTAATATTGCCATCTTCATCGCTCTGGTGCCGAGGCAAAGCACGGCGTTAAGTCCCGCCACTTAACACACACTGCTTCCAGAATTTCGCAGAAAGTGGGGAACGGAGTGTCTTAACACTAGGTTCCCTCTGTCTACCTTGCTGTGTGCGGGATATAGCGTGAAGCTAAAAGAAAAAAAAAAAAATTGTGAATAAATGTCTTGTAATTAGAGCTGGAAAAATTATGAAGGTATTTTATATATAATATGTAAAATTTCCACTTGGGCATAATCCAAAAAGAAATGACAATATTATTTCATAAAAAGCCACGCACAAACTCCCTAGACGTTTCGGTCAACGTTCATTACACTCTGTAATAGTACATATACCTACTATAACCTTGTTTTAATGAGAAATTAATAAGAGACATTAATACCAGAGATGCCAATTTCCGTCCACAAATAATTAATGGCTGCGTCATGCTTTGCTTTTGCGGATATTTTGATAATATATCGATATTTTGGTTACGTTACGTTAATAAGTAAATTGTTTATGTATTTATAATGGGTGCGTTTATATTTTACATGGGCTAGTATAATATTTGTACGCATACTTGATGATTTCCTCTTTTCCCTGATATATCCCCAGTAGTCTTACCAGTAGTACTACTGGGAAAGTCGCAAAATAGACTCATTATTAAACTTACTGGGGATTTTCCTATACCCAGTCGCCTTACTGTGTCGTCTTACCCAGTATTACTGGGGAATTTCCTTTCCAGTAGGATTTACTAAGATTACTAAGAATTTTGATCTCAATAGACTTTTTATTGAAACAAAATAATAATAATATGCAGCCGTAATAATGTAATTAATTAAACTAAAAAAAACACCCTCTTAGTCCTGCTATCAGTAAGTAATGGACTTACTGGGAGTAAAAATCTCATTAGTTCTACTGAAAAGATTTTGGCCAGTCGTGGCCCAGTGGCGTGTGACTGTAAACGACTGATTGTGGGTTCGATTCCCACTGGAGGAGCGGTTATTTAATATTTCCATTTTCTTTCGCTCTGGTGCCGAGGTAAAGCGCGGCGTTAAGTTCCGCCACTTAACACGCAATGCCTCCGAATTCGGCGGAAAGTGGGGAACGGAGTGTCTTAACACTAGGTTCCCTCTGCCTACACTGCTGTGTGCGGGATACAGCGTGAAGCTTAAAAAAAAAGAAAAGATTTGTAAGAAAAGATAACACTTATGGAGAGAGTAATTACTATTAAGATTTAAGTTATTAGTTTAAAGAACAACTACTTTAAAATATAGATATGTTATGCTGTTCGTATTCAAGGAACTTACATAAAGTATTCTAAAGTTTAAAGCGTAGGAAAAAATGTATAAAAATACGTGTGCTTATAAAAGAATATTATATATTTATCAATATATAAAAATCTTTGAATTTTACATTTTGCAAAATAATCACGATGATGTGTTACTGATACAGTGTTTTATCACTATCAATTCCACACTTTCCTTTCAACTTCCTGTCATAATTAAAAAAAAAAAAAATATTTTTTTTTCCATGCTGAAACTCAGACATTGGATGTTAACTGAATACTTTCAGCAACGCGTTTCATTTTACTAGGGGAAAAACAGAAAACGAAAATAATGTAAGCATAATCATAGTTATATAATTATGTTTATATTGCAAAAGACATTTAAAGAAAACGTATAAAAATTTGAACTGAATACTGTCCAGGCGCTCTCACCATTGAGCCGTGCGTGGCACGTATTTGACGGGTTCGAATCCCGCTGAGTTCAATTTTTATTACGTTTTCTTTAAATGTTTTTTTCAATTTTCCTAAGTGTGGAATAACATTTTAAAAATGTTTAAAATGTATGTATGTATGTATGGTATGTATATTATATCTCCGAGCTTCAATTGTGGGTTTAATTAAATGAATTGGGGTTCAATTAAAAACGTGTTTACAATCAGACTCTATTCCACTGCGCTTATACAATGATCTTATATATTTTTTTTATTTAAAATAAGCAAAGCTGTATGAAGAACTTAGTATGCACACACCTGCCTATATTCTCCTTTTACTACATAATGCACGTCACCGCGACATTATTAAACTCGCGATGAAAGCAACACAACCGCAACTAATTAACAATACGCCGTTATTACAGCTCTTTATGAAATGACTAGTGAACTGTTCGTGGCTATGCCTGTGCCATTTTTCATGCAGATTTTAAACCCTTAGGAGTTAAATTTTGAATAAAAACGGTAGCTTATGTTTGATTTTAGATCTTTAACTATATTCATTCCAAATTTCATCCAAATCGGGCTAATTGATTAGCCGTGAAAGCGTAACAAACAGACAGATAGGCTTTCATATTTATAATATTAACATGAATGTAGTATACTTTTAAAAAGGGTTTAACATTTAGACATACATATATTGCCAACTAGCGACCCGCTCGCGGCTTCGCCGCGTGAACTATTTCATTATATTGCAACTCCTGGGGGCACATTTTTGAAAAATAAAGTGGCCTATGTTTAAGCTTAGATTATCAACTATACTTAGGCCAAAATTCATTACAATTGGTCAAGCGGTTTAGATTTTCCTTATAAACTTTCATCCCCTATTTCAACCCTTTAGAGGTTGATTTTTGAAAAAATAAGTAGCCTGCGTTAGACCCAGACACTTTTACTACTTTCATTCTAAATTTCATCCAACGCGGACCGGTAGATTTGCCATGAAAGCGTGACAGACAAACACACAGATTTTCGCATTTTTAATATAAGTATGGATTCAGACTTCTTAGTAAGTATGTACATTTCAGGGGGATATTCAGGGGTTTTTTAGTGGAAAATTTGGGCTTGAACCCCTATAACACATAGATATTATATTTCTCGTGTAAATTTCGAACCGTCTGTTCGTTTCGGAAGATAAATAGGTCAATCAACTTTTAATGTTCTACTTTGATTATTAACAAAGAAAAAAATATTTTTAAATATACAGAAGCATAATTATAATCTAATTATTTTAAAGCTGTAAGTAAAAAGTAGAGAAGGGAGAGTCTTGACACTATATTCTATCCGATTACTCGGCTTTCCAAAAAAAGCGTATGACTACTTATTTCAGATCAAACCTAAAACATTACCACGGTAATAAAAAACAGAAATGCTATTTATAAAATAATATATTTTCATATTTTCTCGTGTAACTAGCGTCATAACGACCTGTTTATAACTTGTAAACGAGCTTTCATACTTTGTGGTGAATTAACGAAATAAATGAAGCTACTATTTTGTTTTAAATTTTATACAACAAGTTCATAGAATAAGCTTTTTAATATTTTTTAACTTGACCTATGTCAATACTAACGTAAGTCTGTTAGAAAATAATGCAATATCAGTTTGAGTCAATGTAACTGTTTTTTTAAGGTTGCCTGTAAGAGATTATTTACAGTGATAAGGCTGCCATTGCACTAATATGTACAACATTAAATTGTTAATTAATACTCATTTATTTTCTCGCTGTATCCCGCACACAGTTCACAGACACTCCGTTCCCCACTTTCCGCCGAATTCGGAGGCTTGCGTGTTAAGTGGCGGAACTTAACGCCGCGCTTTACCTCGACACCAGAGCGAAGAAAATGGAAATATAATTTCCCCTCCTTGAGTGGGAATCGAACCCACAACCAGTCGTTTACAGTCACACTCTTGTGCCACTGGGCCACGACTGGCCACAATACTGTAATATCAGTTTGACTCACTGTAACTGTTTTTTTAAGGTTGCCTGTAAGAGATTATTTACAGTGATAAGGCTGCCATTGCACTAATATGTACAACATTAAATTTAATGTTAATTAATATTATTTATTTATTTGTTTTGTGCAATAAAGAGTTTTTATTACTATTTTTAGCTTCACGCTTTTTCCTCGGGCCCTCTTCGTGCTTATCAGGGTAGTCAAACCGGACCTAGTGTTAAAACACTTCGTCCTCCACTTTCCGCCCGAAAATAGAAACGTTGCGTGTTGAGTGGCGGAATTCAATGCCGTGCTTTGTCTATAGTACGGCGAAGAAATTAAAATTTAAAGTCCGTTTTTCCGTCCGTCGCGTTTTTAGTCCGATATTGTCCTACTACGTAACGGCGACCTCTACGATCTAACATTTATATCTATACTAGCTGTTACCCGCGACTTCGTCCGCGTGAACCAAGAAACATCTTCATTGAGTTTCGATCCGGTTTTCCCATCTTCGAGTAATCTGAGGAACATACGTATTAAGAACCTCCTCCTTTTTTGCAGTCGGTTAATAAAATGAGATGATAGTCAGATACAGATCTCCCAATTGCGTTATTATACGAAAAAACCGCATCTATGCCTTTCAAATTTGAGGGTTACCCTCGATTTCTCCAGGATTCCATCATCAGATCCTGATATCCTCCATGAGACCAATTGTGAAATATACCCTCTCAAACAAAAAAAGAGTTTTGAAAATTGGTCCTCCCATCTTCGAGTAATCGGGGAACACACATAAAAACCTCCTTTTTTATGTCGGTTAAAAATCCCTATAAATTTTAACTTATTATGTTATTCTGATATCAAACCTATATTACTGCAAAGTTTCATGAAAATCCGTTCAGCAGTTTTTGCGTGAAAGAGTAACAAACTCACACACATCCGTACAAACTTTCGCATTTATAATATTAATAAGATTATTTTTAATTGTGTGGTCAATTATGTAGTTGTGTAATATTTTAAAATTTGTGACATCACATTTCTTGATTTTCACACAAGTCCAAAATAAAAGCAATAACTGGTGCAAGTTTCTCTGAATTCGTACGTGGTTGTGTTTGTGAGTGAACGAACGTTCGTAAGTTTTTTTAGAGTTTCAGAGGAAACAGTATTAAGAAAACTTTAATTATAATACCAATGTACGAATATATTATTTACTTCATTATCAGGTCTAGACTTGAAATGGTTGAAATCAATTACTTCTTGATGTCTCCACTATACATAATATCCTTTTCCTTTATTTTACGCTGTTTCTCAGAGAGAATTTATTATCAAGATATTCCGTTCTCCGCACTGCCTATTCAGAGGTATAACTCAACATGACACTTTATCTTATAACGCTATAGTCAATTTTTTTAAAAAATATTACAATATTATACCAAAATTATTAATTATTTTGTCATTTCTATTTTATCATTTCTTCATCTTAGATGAACTTAAGATGTAATATTACATAAAAATATCGAACCTGCTATCATTGACCTATTAGAAAATTCCAGGCACTACTCATATACAGGTTATCAGGTATCATGAGGTCATATCGTTTACGTTAACACAACGTGAATAAATTAATAATAGCAACAGTACCGTAATGTAGTTTAGTGGGTGACTATTGCATGTGAAATCTCTGCTCGGTTGTACTGTTAGCAGCATTTGAAATGTTTTTTTAAAAGCCTAACCTAACCTTGATAATAAATGAATTAATCAATTATTACAAAAGTTGTTATATTATGGAAAAATACATAATAAATAATTTTACAAATTTATATTTTCATCAAAGGCAATCGGAGCTCTGTGAGTTGGTGCCTTATTGTAAGCGCGACAATTGAGGTTCAAATCCCTACTCAGTACTTAAATATGAATAATTTTGATTGATGATTATATACAGGTGAACCGGTGGTAAACTACTTGACAAAAAAAATATTAAAAAAAAAAAATTAAATAGCTTCACGTTATATCCCGCACACAGCAGGGTAGGCAGAGGGAACCTAGTGTTAAGACACTCCGTTCCCCACTTTCCGCCGAATTCGGAGGCTTGCGTGTTAAGTGGCGGAACTTAACGCCGCGCTTTACCTCGACACCAGAGCGAAGAAAATGGAAATATAATTTCCACTCCTCGAGTGGGAATCGAACCCACAACCAGTCGTTTACAGTCACACTCTTGTGCCACTGGGCCACGACTGGCCAAAAAAATATTTAAGCAATTAATAAGAAGTTACATACTTCTTATTTTGAATAAAATTATTTGACTTTGACTTTATATTTTCATATGTTTAGTAGCTTATTTAAAAACTTAAGAAATTGTAAAATATTTATAAAAAAAAAACATCAATGTGCCTAAGTATTTTCTAATAATATTTTTAATCTTCTTAAGGAATGTTAATATTCAAATAAACTTAATTTCTCCTCTAGCAAGTCAAAGTGTTTCGTTGAGATTTGTCACTCACAGTCTGAAATTCAGACAAAAGCTGAGAACGGAATGTCAACTATTTTTTTTTCTACACTTCCAAGTACCAAAAATCTTGAAAACTACAAAAAAACATAAACAAAAATATGCTATCGCTACTAATTCTAATGAACAGTATTGCGCAACAGAAACGCTCCCAATGCTCCCCAATGGGTCGGTTTAAGTTCATTTATTACACTTTAAAAGCCGTGGTTTCCGCTCTATTAGCTGGTAGATTAAACCATCTGCTCTGGACGTGAAAACGTAGGCCTGCGATGATCAGGATCGAGTATTAGTGCATTTTATATATTTCAAAGGATAGTTTATATATTTTTAATAATCCATACTAATATTATAAATACAAAAATCTGTCTGTCTGTTTGTTACGCTTTCGCGGCTAATCTGCCGGTCCGGTTTGGATGGAATTCGGAATGAAAATAGTTGAACATTCAAGGTCAATCATAGGTTATTATGTTTTTATAAAATCAACATCTAAAGAGTTGAAATATGGGATGAAAGCTTGTATGAATAAATTGTATAATATGCCGGCGACGTCGCTAGCGGTCGCTAGTTAGTAATAATTTATAAAAAAAGAAGACTTAGTGAAACATCACTTAGTTATGTTATTTTTCTAATGGCCCCGTTGACGCGTAAAATGCGTGTTGCCATAGCAACACTTATGTCACTTTAAACATATAAACATATAGTAGTGTGAGTAATATACAAATTGATGTATTTATAATGGAGTATCATAACAACTGTATATATCTAGTAGTTAGTCGTTTCACGCTTTAACCTGCATACAATAGTCAGAGAGAGCCTAGTGTTTAAACACTTCGTTCTCCATTTTCCGCCCTAAATCTAGATTCCTTCCTTTATTCAATAAAAAAAAGAAAAAAAATTGAGTGGTGGAACTCAACGCCGCGCTTTGCCCAGAGCAGAGAAATGAAAATAATATGTAATTATTCCTTCAAGTGGGTATCGATATATATGATACTTATATTATAAATGCGAATGTCTGTGTGTTTCACGCTTTCACGGCTAACCTAGCGGTCCAATTTGGATGAAATTTAGAATGAAAGTAGTAAAAATTACTGGGCCAAATATAGACTAGTTATTTTTTTCAAAAATCAACCCCAAAAGCGTTGAAATAGGGGATGAAAGTTTGTATGAAAAATCTACACCGAATTTTGGCATAATATGCTTATGTTGATAATCTTAGCTTAAATATAGGCTACTTTGTTTTTCAAAAAACCACCTCAGAGAGAGGTAATATGACGAAACGAAGACGTAGTTCACGCGGTGAAGCCGCGAGCGGGCCGCTAGTATTTTATATAAACTTAATTTTCACACAAAATCCGAGCTTAGTACCAACAGTCCCTACTTCACAACACGCGTTAATTCAACAACAATAGTTACTATTTCGATATTAAATAACAAAGAGGGCTCTCGTATCACAGAGGCTGTGACCACAACAATGTATTAATCAATATAATGTGATATTATCACATTAAAATGATATGTGTAGTTAAACGATAAAGAATGTGTTAAAATGTTGGACTGAATATGTGATGATTGCAGGTTGAATTTTTGACTGGGGAAATATTCAGGTATTATAATATGAAAAAAAAGACATTTAAAGAAGATAGTACGAAAACGGTATTCAGGAAGCGCGGGTTCGAATCCCGCTGCGTTCAAGTTTTTATACGTTTTCTTTAAATGTCTTTTCAATTTTATTATTTTAAGTGTGGAATAACACTTTAAAAAAATGTTTAAAAAGTATTATAATATTTTTAAAAAATGCATATAATTTGTAAAAAATGTTTTCATACAACAATAAAAATAAGTTGTAATAACGTACATATATATGTATGTATATAAGAATTACGACGTAGCCAAATGTAGAATGTATGTATGGCTTAGTGCGCAAAGCGGTTAGACAGTTTCCAACAATCGCGAGCTCGAATCCTGCTGCGTTAAAACTTTTATGTTTCCTTGAAATGTTTTTACATATCCTTTGTGTGTGAATAACACTTTTAAGATGTTTAATTTTTATTTTTATTTGTTATATATACGTTTTACGTTTAAGGTTAGTGATAAAACTTCGATGTTTTACAAGTCAGTACTTATAAAAGTCTATTAGAATACTTTAAGTTTTTTAATTTTTAATAGTTTAATAATAATAAGTGGCCAGTCGTGGCCCAGTGGCATAAGCGTGTGACTGTAAACGACTGGTTGTGGGTTCAATTTCCACTCGAAGAGGGGAAATATTTAATATTTCTATTTTCTTCGCTCTGGTGTCGAGGTAAAGCGCGGCGTTAAGTTCCACCACTTAACACGCAATGCCTCCAAATTCGGCGGAAAGTGGGGAACGGAGTATCTTAATACTAGGTTCCCTCTGCCTATCCTGCTGCGTGCGGGATACAGCGTCAAGCTAAAAAAAAAAAAAATAATATTCATTGACTTGACAACCTTATGCTTTATGTTATATATGTAATTGTAAAAATAAAATGTGAAGAGTAATAAACAACATGAAAAATAAAGAATAGAATATGGAGTGTCTTAACACTAGGTTCTATCTGACTATCTATACCTACCTATTCTGCGGGAATAAGAATGAAGCTGCAAATATACAAAATGACATCGTTAAACTTAATATAATATATTTATTTCAAGCAGTATTAAATAAATGAAATGCCGCCTCTTGCAAATTTAATTTGCTATATTACTCGAATGAAATGTATTTTTAAAGCGATTAAATATTTATCGGAAATCAACGAGAGGCGTGTCGGAATCATTTGTCATTATGTGATGCTATAATGACGTAGCTGGACTGAATGGTTGTGGGTTCGATTATCGGTTAAATGAATATATAAAATTTCATTCCATTCGTCCCCTCTTATTTTCTTCCTTTGATCATTGATTGACGGAGAGACAACGCAATGTCAAGGTATATAGCTTCCTTTTTTATTGCATAATAGAGGCAAATGAGCGAGCAGAAGGACTATCTGATGGTAAGTGGTTACCTTCGTACATTGACATCCTCAACATGAGAGAGAGGAGTTGTGGATGCGTTGCTGGGCTTGAGGGTGAAGGAGGGATGGAAGAATAGAGAGAGTTAAGGAGATTAGTAAGACGAGAGGAGCTTTTCGATTCTTACGGAAAGGAGAAAAAGTTTTACGTGTTAAAACAAAAATTACAAAGATTAATAAAATTAAGTCCGAATTCAGGTTTATATATGTCTTGACTAATTTATCTGTTCTATACTACATTAAGAAAGTATGTCTGAACGTTCATAAGGGTACTAACATAGACTGAAATATGACCACGAAAAACCTTGCAAAATTTGATATGATTAAATAAATATGGCAACATACATTAAGAAACGGCTAAACAAACTTTTTTTTTTAACTACACGCTGTATCCTGCACACAGTAGGGTAGGCAAAGGGAACCTAGTGTTAAGACATTCCGTTCCCCGCTTTCCGCCGAATCCGGAGGCAATGTGTGTTAAGTGGCGGAACTTAACGCCGCGCTTTACATCTGATACCACAGCGAAGAAAATGGAAATATTAAAAAATTCCACTCCTCGAGTGGGTATCGAACCCACAACCAGTCGTTTCCAGTAACACGTTTGTGCCACTGCGGCACGACTGGCCCCAACTTATAGTATTTAATACTTACTTATAATATTAAAATTTCAATAGAACAATATTATTGTACCATACATACATAATATAGTCCAATCAAAAGTAGGTGCTAGGTAAATCCGAACGCGCAAATATACAGGTGATGCAATTAACAGGCGTCTATTGAATACATGTTGTTTATACATGAGTATGGGAGAACCTGAGAGTACCTTCAATACAACATTGTATCTCTCTAGCGAAAGCAAATAAATTATATAAATAAAGTTAATATTGTTTTATATATTTTATTTATATTATTCTAACTTCATAAAAGAATGTGAATGTTTAAATGTTTTTAAAAATAAACTTAAAAAATATATATTAGACAATATTAAGTAGCACTAGCCATTCCATGTATCAAATATTAATGTATGTATTTAACATTATTTAATCTCATGTAAGTGAACCTATGTATGTTCTTATGAGAATAAAGATCTTTAACCATAACTTCACACTGTATCCCCTGCGAGGGGATCAGACAGAACGGAGCGCCAAACGCAACGGTCCCTGCATACTTCTTTCGCCTCGTCCACTGCCATCCACCTCTTCGTACACGCCCTCCGGGGGGTCCTCATGCTTTTTACATGACCTTCCTCTAGTAGAGTTATTATTATTAAACGATTATTAGAAGATATCAAAGATGCTGTCATTCTATTTCAATTATTCCAGAATACGATAATAATAGTATAGAATTTTTTTTAGCTTCACGCTGTATCCCACACGCAACAGAGTAGGCAGAGGGAACCTAGTGTTAAGACACTCCGTTCCCCACTTTTCGCCGAATTCGGAGGCATTGCGTGTTAAGCGAAGGAAATGGAAATATTAAATATATCCACTCCTCAAGTGGGAATCGCACCCACAACCAGTCGTTTGTAGTCACACGTTCGTGCCAACGCGCCACAACTGGCCCAAAGAATAATAGTATAGAATTGATAATACATTTATATTTTCAAAGACAAAAAGTTACAGAAAAGTAGGAACAAATATGATATTTGAACTATTGATATTTAAACTAAACTTTTATTTTGAAATATCACTCAGTGGAATGATCATAATGTTAAATATTTTTATTTCTCCGCCTTTGTAAACCAAACAAAGTGAGGCATTGAAGTCTGCCACTCAACACACCAAGTCGGGCCAAAAATGAAAAACGGAGAGTCTGGACACTCGATTCTTACTGGCTGTGCTGCTAAGCGGGAAAAGTCGGAATCTCATATAATAAATTAATATTTATTTCTTCATAATTTTTGTTAAATCTTGTTAAGTTTTCTGCATAATTGCAGAAAACTTAACAAGATAACGAAAAAAGACGTTTTATTTACCTTAATATTTTTTAATTTGATACAGCTATAGCCTTAAATGCCTTAAAACAAAATTATACTTATTTTTTCTTAGCTTCACGCTGTATCCCGCATACAGCAGGGTAGGCAGAGAGAACTTAGTGTTAAGACACTCCGTTCCCCACTTCACGCCGAATTTGTAGGCATTGCTTGTTAAGTGACGGAACTTAACGCCGCGCTTTGCTTCGACACCAGAGCGAAGAAAATGGAAATATTAAATATTTCCACTCCTCGAATGGGTACCGAACCCACAACCAGTCGTTTACAGTCACACGCTTGTGCCACTGGGCCACGACTGGCCCAAAAAAAATACTTTAAATTAGAATTTAAATATACTCTGTCACCCAAAGTTTATAGTACAAATTATTTATAACATTTCACTCAGATAGCTCAAAGCTGACTGTCGATGCAGTTAGCAAATAAAGGTAACGCGAGATTTAGACGGGATCAGCTTCACAGGCAAATGTTTGTAGAGGCCAAATGAACGACAAATAGAACAGTGTGAGTTTTTGGTAGCTTTTCTACGACGATCAAGTGGACTAGATCGATTATTATGTATATATTCTTTATTGCACTTAAAAAAATAACATATAGTAAATACAAAATCAGAGATAAAAGTTAACAAGAGGTGGGCTTATCCCAAAAAGAGATCTCTTCCAGCCAACCTGTGATAGTGGATAAAGAACGTATAGCGGGAGACTTAAATGTACAATATACGAATACAACAAAAAAATTAACAAATCAAAAATACGTTAGGAATACATACATATACATAGAACAATATACATACACATATACATACATACATACATACCTATATAAATACATACATAATATTATATAAATATATATACATAAACATAATATGAATGAATATACTTAGAAACTTTATTTTTTTTCCATTAGATGTTTTTTTTTAATTAGACTTGAATGATAGGATTGTGGGACTGTTCTGGATACGCCTGGGAAGTTTGTTCCAAAGGGATGAGGCATGTATGTATCGTTATATATTTTTAAACTAGTAGCTGCCTGCAACTTTGATTGCGAGGATAAACGCCCAATATTAATTGAATCCAACCTTAGATTGATCTACCAATCATTTTTTAAGCAAATTATTTTGTTTCTTTTTTTAGCTTAATGATGTATCCCGCATACAGGGTAGGAAGAAGGAATCTAGTGTTAAGACGCTCCGTTCCTCACTTTCCGCCGGATTTTGGAGTCATGGCATGTTAAGTGGCGAAACTTAACGCCGCGCTTTGCCTTGACACCAGAGCAAATAAAATGGAAATAATCAATATTTCCACTCTTCAAGTAGGATCGAAACCACAACCAGTCGTTTCGTGCCTCTGCACCACGACTGAGTTTATAAATTAAATTCATATAGGTATAAAAACGTATAACTTAATTCTCTCAGCTCTATTCTCTTCAACAGAACAGCCGATTCAAATCCAGCAATTATAACTTTTAATAAAGAATTTCAATATAAGTTAGTCAAACTTTTATTAATTTCTTCCAGTCAGGAATTAATCACATTTCGGTCTGGCACCATTGTGATGCACACAAAGGATGCGTTCAGTATAACGTAAATCCTTTCATCGTTGATAAATTGCAAGAGAGGCATCTACGAAGGAAACAATAAGAAAAAATCCGGTTGAAACTTTAAGATTTATTCCCCAACTGTGGCTTTTTTACTATTGAATTGATTTTAGAAAAGTTCAAACAAAGTGGTTTTTTCTAGAGAGATTCATTTTTTTTTTGTTTTTTTGGGGTTATTAATGATTTATTTTCGTTTTTGCTGTAAAGTGCTTATTTTTTTAAAATTACTACTACTTCTTATTATTTCCGCTGGCACAGTAGTTTAAAAGAATCTAGTGTCAGTGGTTTTTAAGATTCACGCTTTACGCTTTATCCCGCATACAGTTGTCAGAATAAAAACCTGGTGTAAAGACACTCCATTCCCCACTTTACACTCCAAATCGAAGAATTGCTTGGTACGTGTTGAAACTCAATGCTGAGTATTGTCTTTGGTAACTGAGCAATGAAATGAAAATTTAGCATTTTTTCGAGTGGGAATCGAACCCATAACCATTGCGTTTATAGTCAGATGCTGTCACAATGGCCTCATAGATTACCTTAAGAGTATATTTAATTATACACAACGTACTTTTTATTACTTTCACTATAACTAACAAAATATTAAACGATATATTTATATCTATTATATTTTCAAAATATATGGTTGGAACCCAGCACCGCACCAAAGTGCGGGTTTAAAAAGTGAAACTGGCGTCCGCCACTTTCCGCCCGAAATGTGGCATTGCGTGTTGAGTGGCGAAACTAAACGCAACGTTTTATGTCTTAGGTATATGCGTTCCTCCGAGTTGGAATAGAAGCCACAAATTTCGGCTTATAATCAGACGCTATCCCACTGCGCCACAACGGTCTCGCTCAAAAAACGCATAAGTATATAATGTAATATCAAAGTAATTTACTAAACGAGAATTAGTAACATAAGCTTTACTGGACAGGTACTCAGCAATCAACTCATTTCTAATAAATGCACCTTAATAATAAACAATAACCAACGAAAGAAATAAAATTATGAACAACTCCAAAATAACTCGGCCGGCCATTTCATTTTATTCCATTCCATTCCATTCCATACCGTTTCAGAATCAAAGCGTAGAGAGTAGAAGGAAACGTGAAATTAAGTTATAATTAAAATCGTTTTATAATTATTTGTTTACTTTGAAATGTTACGAGAATATTAAATTTATCCTCTCCTCAGATGATCTTGGTCTTTCGAGAATATATTTTTTGTGTTATATAAAATGAAGTACGCCGTTCCGTTTGTTTCCAACCGATATTATTGTCCAGGTCTTTATTAAAAAAGTAATAATTTTTGCTATTGTTGTTCGGCGAGATACCTGAAGGTGTATGGGTTTTGGGTTTGATTCCGGTTTGGGGGTAATATTTTGTGTGTAATATATCTTATTTTACAGATCTAAATAGTTTGAGGGCATTGTTGCACAGTGGGACACCGTTTGATTATGAATGCGGTAGTTATAGGTTCTATTCCTACACGGGGGAATGATAATATTTGTAATTATTTATATTTATTTTTATTTCTTTCTTTCTTGTGGCTAGTCTTGGCCCAATGGCACAAGTGTCTGGTGTCGAGGTAAAGCGCGGCGTTAAGATCCGCCACTTAACACACAATGCCTCCGAATTCGGCGGAAAGTGGGGAACAGAGTGTCTTAACACTAGGTTCCCTCTGCCTACCCTGCTGTGTGCGGGAATGCGTCGACCTACAAAAAAAAATATTTCTTTGCTTACAAAAATTTAGCAAGAAGTTAAGCTACTCTACTTAAGACTCATTGTATTAATTTTGAGTGTTTTGTGGAGAACAGAGTGTCATAATACTATGTTCTCTCTGACTACCCTGCTATGCGTAAAGTGGAAAAAAAACACGTTTTTATCTAAAATAACAATTTAAAATTGATCAAAACGTCTAAGTAAAGTGTCTAAGAAACTTTTGAAAGTCAGTTATACCTTCATCTTCTTTATTACGCTAAAAGGTTTTCTAAACGCACTTTATATTATAAACCCCCTTTTGAAAACTTTTGAATTTTACATGAAATGTGAAAGTACGGCAATCTATCTTATTAATTTTAACGAAAGCTTACTGTGTTATATTGCGTTCATATTATTTTATAACAAGATGTGCCTACGACTTCGTCTGTAGAAAATTTAAAAAGTTATAATTACTAAATAAGAGAAGACGACTAAGTTTCTTCTTATTACATCAGCTATATTTCAATGAAAGTCACGTCGAAATCGTTCAGCCATTTAAGAAATTATCCGGAAACATACGAAAATACATATTTAACATTTAACATATTTTCATATTTAATTAACATATAACATATTTTCGTATTCAAACACTTTATTTTTATTTATTTATATACATAGATATAAGTAGCTATTGCTACTTTGTCTGCCTAATAATAGACGATTTCAAATCTCAAATTTGTAGCAAAATCGGTGGAAGATTTTCATATATACTTGCGAAAAACTAGAGTTCCGGCCCTGTATCGTTCTCAGACACTGACTTTCACCACATTGTGCGTGAAGTGGCAGAATATCTCTTTGCTTACTCTTTATAACGGAATAAAAATCATTTCAATATAAACATTCCATCGACTGAGAATCAAACCCACAACTAATCGCAACTGTATTTTAAAAATCTAAAAAAAAAACAACTTGTACAAGGGAAAATAATCAAACAAAAACAACAAAACATCGAAGGACATAAAATTTAGCCAAACTCATTGTCTTGTAAGTCACGGATAGTATGAAATCGGAAAGATTGCCGTCAATGTATACTATACTGGTATGTATATATAAACTAATATATAAAATTGCAATGTATGTTCGTAATATTAAAATAACCGCTTTTTATGTTAAATGCATTTACATGCATTCATGGTATATATATATACCAAAAAACATTTTTTTATTTTTTTCTCTGTCTCTTTGTTCCAGCTAATCTCTGTAACGGCTGGGCCGATTTCAACGGAATTCACTCTGAGAGATAGATGATGTTCTTTTACTTTTTTTTTTTTAGCTTCACGCTGTATCCCGCACACAGCAGTGTAGGCAGAGGGAACATAGTGTTAAGACACTCCATTTCCCACTTTCCGCCGAATTCGGAGGCATTGCGTGTTAAGTGGCGGAACTTAACGCCACGGTTTACCTCTGCACCAGAGCTAAGAAAATGGAAATATTATCCACTCCTCGAGTGGGAATAGATGATTTTATAAGGAGTAACTTAGATTACATTTATTTTAGATTATCATAAAACCTACTCAATTAATATTATGTTAAATTTCACGCAGACGAAGTCGCGGGCACAGCTAGTATATATATTGTGTATTTAATAGTAATGTTGTATTAGTATTCGAAACAACAATGCAATATATTGCTACCCGTCTGTACACCAATCAGGCGAAAAACTAACTTATCTAATATTTGCTGGGAGTGTTATTCTGGAACACGTAAAAAAATATTTTAAGTGTGATTTTTTCAAATAAGATAATTATAAAAATAGAGATTTAAATGAAGAATGGAGTGATCTCTCTGTCGATTGACGGAGAAATAAAAGAAAATGTCACCTTATATTTTTGCCCAATAATATATATTTTTTCTAAATTTTATTTTCTTATTTAATTCATATATTATGTTAATATCTATTTGAATAGTAAGTAATCGTTAACAACGTCACTTAATATGCACTTTGCACTCAATTTCACGTGGAAAGAGGAGAATGGAGTGTCTTGCTACTAGGTTCTCTTCTTAGAAAAAGCGTGAAGCTGCTAAGAAATAATATTAAGTTTAAATAATTTTTTTTCAACCTAAATTTTATATATTTTTATTTATTAGTATTAACATTTTCTCATGTTGTTAAGACTAACTGCGTCGCTAAGTTACGTGAGTTATCTAGCCAATGTCTAAATAGACAGATAATCGAAAACATACTAGCATCACTATTTCCTTTGCCCACCACACAAAATATTAAAAAAAAAATGTCAAAAATACTAACAAAAAAAGTATATTTATTTTGCAATATCGAATAATATCACAATATCAGAAGGAATCGTTCATTCGTATGCAGTACGCGACGTCCTTCCGATAGAATCCGTATCTTACGTTATTAATATCATTTTTATTTTTTCATTAAATCCCCCTTGTATTTATTTCTTTATGGTATTCATGTTTTATAGCTGCTTCGAGATTTTTTTGGTGTAAAAAGGGTAGGGATAACGTAGTGTCTGAACTCTTTGTACTCGGTTTTCCATTTCAATATATATTTACACTAACACTAACTGTTATAAAATAGTTTGTTTTATTGGGAGTTAGTGGTTCATTCATTGTTTTTTTTTTATTTTTTAGAAATTGCTTGTTAATTGGCAAAATATCAAAATAATTTCTATATGAAATAACCAAAAAGCAAATAGAAGTCATACTTATATACAACATATGAGACTGTACTACGATATCCATGAAAATGTTAATACGTAACTTTTTTTACTAACAAAAGTAGAGGTTAAACAACTAAAATCTTATATTTTTGTCTTAAAGCCAGTGGAAAGTGAAAAACGAAGTGACTTGACACTAGATTATATTTGCCTGTAATGCGGATAAAACGTGACTGACGAATTGTATAGAAAGTTATATTAATTTAATTCTTAAAGAAAAGTTATATTCTTTAACTTAATGTTCAAATAAACAAACAATTTAAAGTATTCAAAAACTAAAAACACAAATCAATCTAAGATATAATTAGAAATCGAGATCCAAACCGTTATATAAAATACCCGAAACACCGAAGAAACAAACGAACGGGGCGACGTCAACAGATCCTAAGCTAACAGTAACTTACCTTGCCTCCAAATTTCACCACAGAATCGAACCTTATACCTATGGAATAGAGTTTTATAAGACGTGGTATAATAAAGTGGTCTTCCTTATGTGTTCCGAGGTCTATTTCAATTTGCGCTTCGTTACCTCGTCGAAGTCTCGGTCGAAGTTGTTTTTGCACCCACAATCTTGTTGGGTTGACGATTTTGTTTTGCTTGGATGGAATTGAAAATTGATATTTTTGGGATGTCTTACTGTTTTTTTTAAGTGGCATTTTTTTTCAAGTATCAAGGTAGGTAATGTCTAGATATTAGATTTTTATTTATTAAATGCCGTCGTGGCACAGTGGTACAACGTCTGGCTTTGAAGTGATCCTTGTAGGTTCGATTCATCCTCGGAGAAAGGTTATATTTACATTTTCATATCTTCACTCTAGTACCTCAGACAAAGCGCAGCGTTGAGTTCCGCAACTCAACAGACAACGTCTTGTTTTCGGCAGGAAAGTAGAGAACGGAGTGTCTTATCACTAGTTTCACTCTGTCTACAAAATTAGTCACGAATTCGCCATTACACCATAACGGAATTGTTCTTCGATATACATATGTTCCTCAATATTAATGACTATATAAAAATGCTTAGTAAAATATATATCAGGATATGCTTATAAATATAATGAAAAATGACTTAGTTTAGTTTAGTAGTAGCTATAAAAAATGTTACTTGCCATTCAATTAATATATTAAGTTTAATGTAATTGTTATATATTAGACTAAATATATGAAAAAATGTCAGAATTTCTCATTAATTATATTTGTAACATAATTTTATGCATGCTTTATTCATTTTAAAAGATAATGCATTTAGTCTTAAGTTATAATTTGTAAACCTCTATTGCTTGTTCAATGTAATTATAACTAATGAATCTTAATAAATAAATAAATAAATATCTAATATTAAAAAAGACATTTAAAGAAAAAGACATTTAAAGAAGTGAAGTCCTAAGTGTGGAATAACACTTAAAACATTTTTATGTTTAAAAGTACCTAATATTAACTGATTATAAAGAAACATTCATTTAGAATTTTATTCTTACAGTGGCACTCCAAGGCTTTAAGTTTTAAATTACATTTAACGTATATACTAAATACTTATATCCTATTTCTACTATTGATAAGAAATTGAAAATATAATTTCAATAATATTTTAAACAACACGTTAGATTTTTTTAATACATAACTTGATATGGGGTACTATAATTATTAATTAGAATTTGTCGTATATAAATAAATTTCTTACAGCTTTACCAACTAAAATAACCTAGTGTTAAGACTCTCTGTCTACTTATTACTTTTCGTTTTATTTCACTGAAATGTGATAAAATTAGACAAATGAAACACAAAAAGATATTTAGAAAACGTATAAAAATTTGAACGCAGCGGGATTCGAACCCGCGTCTCCTGAATACGCTCAGGCGCTCTCACCACTGAGCCATGCGATCTACTACACGCTGCGTCGAAATTCTTATACGCTTTATTACAACTTATTGTTGTTGCATTTATTTTTGTTGCACAAACAATTTTTTCTGATTCCTGAAAGGTATTCAGGAGGCGCGGGTTCGAATCCCGCTGCGTTCAATTTTTTATACGTTTTCTAAATGTCTTTTTCAATTTTCCAAAGTGTGGAATAACACTTTAAAAATGTTTAAAAGTAAAAAAAAATGAAACACAATTAAAATTTTATCATTCCAATTAGTAATCGAACCCACACCAATCACTTACAGTTCCACCGTCCCAATCCACCTGGACAACAATAGCAAAAATACAAACAGTAATTCACTCATCTTCCCAAATGTAGTTTCTCCTTACAATAAAGAAAAGGAAACACTTGTTAAATCATTTTGCGTGCGAACCGTCCCTTTGAGAACAATGTCATAACCCACTTAAACGGTTGGAATAATTTTTACTGCGTCAGGACGAAAGTTGAGAGGTCCTTGGGATTTTTTTGAGTGGCGAATTCATTTTGTAACAAGATATGCTATACGAGTGTATATGTAGGTGCGACAGTGAGACATACTGAAGTAGCTATAGTAAAATACTATGATATCTATAGTAATTAAGGGCCGCAGATTTTGCTATATAGGAGTGTAGTAAGATAGAGACTAGAGTCAAACCACTTCTTTCTCTACTTTTTGTCTGAAATTGATACATGCGTACAACCCCACAGAACAGAATAAATGTGCCTGTGCCAAAACAGAATAAATGTAGGTAATGTATATATAATTATTCCACCGAGTGGAAACTGAACCCACAACCCAAACAATCACGTTTAGAGTTATACGCTGTCCCACTGTGCTACAAAGGCTTTTAAAACCTATACTAGTTAGAAAATTTATTTTAGCGATATTGTTTTTAGCTCCACGCTGTATCCCACACACAGCCTGCTATGGTGTAGGCCAATGGTTAAGTGGGCTAGTTATAAGACAATCTCTTCCCCACTTATTAGAGATTTTAAAATAAAACAATTTTAACTGGATAGATCACGTTTTAGTTCAAAACCTTATAGTAATTACTTTACACATATCTTGCACGGCTTTAGGTACATGTGAAATAAAATTAAGTGTACCCGTGACCAATTTATTTGAAATATATTACAGCAAAATTTATATCAGTAAAAATAATTTTATTTAATTTATAATTGTAACGTATAAATTAAAAAAGCCCCCAAAAAAAAATTAACCATGGTATAACAAAAAGTTTTTTTTAGTAACATATACCTATATTTGTACAGAAGTAACAAAAAGTAAAGCAAAGTCATATGACGTCTGTCGTCGACGCGATTGGTTGTGGGTTCGGTTCCCAGGCGGGGATTATCCCTTGCGGGATAGTCAGAGAGAACGGAGCGAACATTTGAAAACGGAGTGCCTTGACACTAGGTCCTTTCTAAGGGAAATATGAACTGAAATAGCATGAAAGTGAACATGAAATAACCATATCATCAAAACACATTACAATTAACGCAACATTTTCAAATGATTTAAAACAAAAATTCATTTTTAATTATCCCGTAAATCATCTCTTTAATGAATAGGGTAGAGTAGACATTAAAAGATTAATTCGAGAAAGAATCTCGAGGGACTTTTTGTATAGAAAATCTTATTTACTTCAAGTGAGTGCTTCCGTATGGTCTAAAAGATGATTGAATAGCTGTTAATTTGTAGCTTAACTGAAAATGTTCGCAATTTTATATAAGTATTTAAGTATAAAATTAGTGAGGACTAGTTGTGGGTTCGATTCCCACTCGAGGAGTGGAAATATTTAATATTTATATTTTCTTTGCTCTGGTACCGAGGCAAAGAGCGACGTTAAAATTATTCTACTCATATAAATTAAAGCGCGGCGTTTAGTTTCGCCAACAATGTGTCGAACTCGAGCGAATAATGCAAAAGAGCACTGTTTTGACACCAAGTTCTCTCTGAGTGAAGTCAGAGATCACTGCATTTATCCTACAATAAATTGTAAGCAAGAGAAAAAAAGCTTTAATAAATATTTATTGAAAATAATGAAAATAACACATCGCTAACGTATTTATATTGTGATTTATTACAAATGTGAAAGAGTTACTTACTCACTTCATTGAAACCATCGTAACACAGTGGAACAGCGTCTGATTATAAATTTAGTTGTTGTGGGTTCGATTACCACACGTGAACATGATTATTTTTCAATAATTTAATTTTCTCTAGTCTAGTCAGAGAGAGTGTAGTGTAGAGATCCGCCACAAAACAAGCAATTTTTCAAAAACTAGCAGAAATCAGAGATCGAAGTGTCTTGCCTACCCAACTCTAGCGAAAAGAAGAGAACGGAGTGTCTTACCTTATCTATTAGGTAGAATAATAAACAAAAATACAGAAAAAAACACATTTATTTCAACCATATTTTCTCTTTTTCCATTTATGTAACTTCAACGAAAAACACAACAGCATAAACTTGTTTTTAAAGTTATATAAACTTGACCTACTACTTTAATATATTAGATCGTGGCCGCGTATACGTAAAACTCTCAACCTATTTTTTAATGTCAAGCTATATCTCAAACTAAGTAGTGTGGAGTGCCACTTGCCATCTATTTTTCGGGTTTTCTTTAATATTTCCCTGTCTCTGTCTTCGTAAATGCTTTCGAATTGGTCTATTGAAATTGAAAAAAGCATCTTTAAATGTGATACCAGAATTTTTATTGGTATTTTTTATTGGCATAGTTGTTTAAAACAATGAAAAGTTTTGTTAAAAACAATTTAGAATAAGCCATGTATCAAAATTATCTATTTTCTCAAAAAAAAAAATGGTTCAGATCTCAGCTACATATTCAATATCAATAGCAGTAGTTTCAGGTTAAATGATAAACAGGAAAATCAAAGAAAGGATCGTTCAACAGTTAGTGGCTACTTTTGTCTATGGATATCTATAATATCAGATAAATTACAGATGCATTGCCAGCCTTAAGAGTTTAGAATTTATTCACACTTAATGCTTCCAAAATATTGCGCCTCGGGAAAACCTAGGAGGAGGCTTTTACTTGGAAAAAATCATTCACTTGTGGAAAAAAATATATTTTTTAGTTATTTCCGTCTCTCTGAGTTTTGCCAATTAAAACACAATGACTTGAATTCTGAAGCAAAGTGGAGAATGGAGTGTCTGTATTGACTTTTTCACTTAACCTTAATACATAATTTAATACATAATTTCTCTTGATATCCCAATAAAGTAAAGATTGCAGTTTAATTCTGTATATTTAAGAGTATTTTAAGTCTATTAAATACAAACAATGTTACTGTGTCATTCGCTACATATAAAAACTATTGTGATTATATTATAGGTCAAGTACCACTAACTCATAGTTTTTGTTATTTTATTGGTATAGTTGAAATTATTATATAGGTGAAAATTCATATCGTTCTTATTTGTATTGTAATTTATAGCCAAACAAAATAAAATATATGTTAACTTAAAATTATGTAAATTATCTCTGCATTCTTTTTTTTTTTTTATGGAATGAAGGAGGCAAACGAGCTTAAGGCCCACCTGGTGTTAAGTGGTTACCTTCGCCCATAGACATCCACTACATTCAAGATATGGATGCGTTGCCAGCCTTGGGAATGTAGGACAGAAGGGGGGAGGACGGATGGGAATGGTGGGAATAGGGAAAGCTGGCTTACATGCCATCGAACCGGAATACATCATAAGATATTTGGCGGCTCGTCTTTGACATGATAGTGGTCGCGAGCCAGTCGGAGAACGAATCTCCTACCACCAAACAAACTACTGGGTTACCCGCCTTTTACGGGACGCTACCCAGCGGCGGCGAAAATTCTTAGTGATTAAACGTTGTAATTTGAAGTGTCCTTCGGATAAAAAATAGATATCGGAAAATTTTAATTCTAACACTTCCCCTCTGCCCCGTTCTATGAAAGAAATGACTGCAAAAATAATAAATATTAAATACACAAATCTAATATATTTCAAGTAGGTATATAGAAGTAATAACATTTTCCACTCTCTGCTTGCTTTAAACGTTATTTCGTATATAATTTTACATTGACTAAACTGGTTGTGGGTTCGATTCCCGCTAGACGAGTCGAAATATTTAATATTTAGATTTTCTTCACTCTGGTGTCACAAACCGCGGCATTAAGTTCCGCCACTTTACACGCAATGTCTCCAGAATTTGGTGAAAAATGGGGAACGGAGTGTCTTAACACTAGGATCCCTCTGCCTAGCCTGTTATATGCGGGATACAGCGTGAAGCTAAAAAATATAAAAATGCGTCTTATAAAACGCTACCGCCTATAACTTGCATGTAAATAAGAGCAGCGAATTTGATCGTGGTGCCGACTCGGACATTCTGTACTTGATTCCTATTGAAGTAGTAGTCGGGATTGAGACTGCCTATTTTTCTCATTTTATTATAAATTTCTATAAAGTTTTATTTTTCTTATAGTAAATTCTTGGTGTTTATTAGTTTTTGTAGTTACTTAGTGTTACTGTATTGACATATTACTACTGTATTTAATGTATTTCTTACTGTTAAAAATAATTAAAAAAACAGTTATAAATATGTTTACATTCAGTATTTTGGTTTATATTTTTAATGGTTTGTGGCCAGTCGTGGCCCAGTGGCACAAGTGTGTGACTGTAAACGACTGGTTGTGGGTTCGATTCTCACTCGAGGAGTGGAAATTATATTTCCATTTTCTAAGCTCTGGTGTCGAGGTAAAGCGCGGCGTTAAGTTCCGCCACTGAACACGCAAGCCTCCGAATTCGGCGGAAAGTGGGGAACGAAGTGTCTTAACATTAGGTTCCCTCTGCCTACCCTGCTGTATGCGGGATACAGCGTGAAGCTAAAAAAAATGATTTTAATATATTTGACACTATCTATGATTTTGTAGAAATTGTCGAAATAGTAGAAATGGACGAAAGATACCCTAAAGCTTGGATGATAGGGAAGGAAAAACCTATATGCTATGACAATCTTGGCATATTCAAAAACGACAGGATATGTTTTATAAAGTCAACACAACTATGTTTTAAACACAATATAAATCAGCCTCACGTTTTTCCCCACATACTGGGGTAATCAGACAGAACCTAGTGTCAATTAAGTGATATTATTTTTTTATTTCTTCGCTCTAGTACCATAGACAAAGCGCGGCGTTGAGTTCCGCCACTCAACGTCTAGATTTCGAGCGCGGAAAGTGGAGGATGTACGTATGTATAAAGATCCTTACTTTATTTTAATTTTAATAAGAATTCTTATGGTATGTGATATTGAAAAATAATATATTGCCCCGAATGAGGTGATAAGAATTTCTATTCGAACCCGATAGGATCTCACAGTCCTTTTAAAAGTATTCTACAATAGTATCGAGGGCTTTTCTTCTATATTGAAGTAAATATCAAATTTAGTATTGTCAGTGCATTTTTCAACATAGTATTGCAGTTTTGGGCAATAGATAGCTAGCTATTTTTAGCTAACTATTTTCATATAAACTTTTTTCTATCATCTTTCTCAGATGATTTAAGTGTTATGACACTTCATGACCGTATATTTTTGTTTTTTTATTAATATAAAGCAAAGATAGCTTATAATTACAATGAGCAATGCTTTTTTAAAAATACGTATATGTATTATGATATATGTTGCGTGCCATTAAGGTAGTGTTAAGTGTTTGCTTTTCAAACGTTTTTTAACATGTAATAACATTAAATATGTTCTTCACTCAGCTCTTCCTACCATGCAGAGCAAAGAGGTGTTCCTAGTTAATTTTATTGTAGACTCACTCTTAGATTTTTGCCTATATGTACTATAGCCAAAAATCTAAGAAAATGCATAACTTCGTTTATTTTCAAATTTATTTAACAAAAAATAATTAGTTATTTATTTTTAATTTGTACATCCCACCAACCCATATATATATCTTATATAAAACTTGTAGGTTTAGAATGAGAAGAACGCGTAACTTAGCGGTCAGAGCGCTAAAACGATTTCAATGAGGCACAGGTTCGAGTGTTACTATGTACAATGTTTCATTTTTTCAAAAAATCTATTTCAAAAAATCTATTTCAATTTTCTAAGTATGTGAATAACACTTTATAATGTTAAAAGCAACTAAAAATATTAAAAACTTAAAGAAATCACCTTAAAAACCTAAAAACTTACAGATATTAAGTCCTAGATCACTCCCATTCTATCGAAACAGTATAAAAAACATGCTCATATAAATACATGTAAATAAAAGTAAAACCTTTTTTATACATCCGTGATACTAAAAAGCTTTTCCATCTGAATACTCGACATTATTATTTTAAAACAAAATAGCTGGCCGCATAAAGGAAGACGACACCCGCGGGTGTGTTTCCGAAACAACGTGTCAGAGTGACGTGATGCCGTCAAATTCGTAAAAGTTCAGTATTGGGGGCCACTGATTAAGCTTTTTTCTATTTTTTTTTTAATTTATTATAGGCAGAGAGTGTAGTGTTTAGTCACTGTGTTTTCTATTTTTAATTTGTGTTGATATGTTGCTGAGTTGAATGAGTTGTTTGATTTTATTATAATAGGTCGATAAAATGAAGAATTGAATAAAATAAATAAATCAGATGATTATTGTCAAATGTTATATTAATTATTTCTATCCGTTTAATTTGATGAAGAAATTTTCGGCTTTAGGGTGTTTTTAATCGTAAAAAGCACTATTACGTTCTACTTATTAAGTTCTTTAAAATGTTTGTTATATCCACCTATTAAAATAAAAGATGACAATACATTCAATTAATAGTCAATATCTCTATACATATAGACATTGTTATATTTCAGGTTTTTTATGCATAGCAAAACGAGGCGTTAAACATAGCGTCGAGACACTCCGCAAACCAACCCTCCAACTCCCAAACTCAACACCTCTATTTGCAGTAATATGGAAATAAAAGAAAAAAATATCTTTAAATTAAATATTATATGCAAATATTACCCTACATCTTCCACTTCATGGCCACGCCGGTAAAAGTTTAAAGGCGTCCAGAGAGATTGTCCGTAAGAATGGCATGATAACGTAACGTAACGTAACGTAACGTAACAGAACCCCAGCTACATTACCCCTTAATGACAGCGGGGACCCTCCACACACATTAGGTGTTAACTTTGTTAGCCTGATGCGTTTTGTTAACCCAATTGTGGATTTTGAAAATCTGTTTAATTGAGATGAGAGTGGGGGTAATGGTATATGAGATGTTAATTAGTGTTGGAGTGATGGAAATTATGTATTAAATATTATTAAATAACGTAATGGGAATTAAGATGTAGTTGATATCTCTGAGTACTATTTAAGTAAGTATTAAACACATTTTTTTATTAATTTAACATTTTTTTTCAAATCACACAATTAGTCTATAAAAAATAATTATTTGATATTTATGGCTACCATGGCACAGTAAAAGTAATCTGAATATAAAGCGATTAGTTGTGGGTTTGAATTACGCTTGGGGGAATAACATTTAAATTATTTTCATTGTTCTGCTCTGGTAAAAAAATTAAAGTGTGGCCTTGGGTTACACCACTTAACATGACCTGCCTTGAATTCAGGCAGAGAGTGTCGAAAAACGGAGTGTCTCAGCACTGAGTTCTCTCGGCCTAATTGCTATGTCGGAAAAGGCGTAAAGCTAAAGGGAATCAAAATTTACCGGATACTTATGTTATAAAGTGCCTTTTTGTAGAAGTTTCCGCGTACGTCTCAAAAATGTGCCTAATCGACTAGAATTCGTAGATAAAATACATTTTTGTTAAATAACTTAGTACAAAATTTTTACACGGAATTTCAGTACTTCTATAATATTAAACGTACAAACAATATTTTTTTAAATACCAATAATTAAATAAATAGAAGAAAATTTTGGAAAAAATATTTTTGTTTCAAAAATTAAATTATTGACAATTTATTTATTTTTTACAAAAAAATCCGTTAATAAAATAAAATATTTATACTCTACTAAAATTGCGGAAACAGAAAGAGAGAACATAAAATCAAGACCATCCGTTAGCCACTTTCCGCTCAAAAATTTTATCATTTTCCCAACTGGAATCAAACCCACAACCATCGAGCTCAAAGTCAAACGTTGTTACACTACTCCACGATGGCCTTATACAAATTATATACTTTTTTTTCTTTTTTTTTAGCTTCACGCTGTATCCCGCACACAGCAGGGTAGGCAGAGGGAACCTAGTGTTAAGACACTCCGTTCCCCACTTTCCGCCGAATTCGGAGACTTGCGTGTTAACCCCTCGACTGGGAATTGAATCCACAACCAGTCGTTTACAGTGACACGCTTGTGCCACTCGGCCACGCCTGGCCACAACTGGCTGGTACTTAAAAACAAAAAATCTATAGAAACAAAAGAAAATCAAAGCCAAAACCCTAACCACTGTCATTCCAAAATAAATCCGCTTATAAAAGGCTAAGCCAATGGCATAGTGATGTAACTATATGTAAATAGTTAATATCTCCTTTTGGCCGGACGCCAGACGCGTTTAAACTATCTCCCGGGGTGACACTTTTTTGGCCCATCCCTATCCTGGGCGCGATATTTGTTTCATACTGAACGGGCATGCCGTTGACGTTTTATTACGAAACGTCAAGTTTTTGTTACGTTATATGTTATTGGGCGATATTTGTTCTTATTTTTGGGCATATTTTTTTGGCTTTGGACGCCGTTGTGGTTCAGTGGCAGGGTCTGACTTTAAATAAGGTTGTGGGTTCAATTCTTATTCGGGGGAATGATTGTATTTGAATTATTTATATCTTCGCTTTGATACGTAAGGCAAAGCAAGGTTTTGAATTCCACGTTATAACACGATTTCAAGCCGACAGTTAAGCACGGAGTGTCTTAACTCTAGGTTCTCTCTGCCTATCCTATTTTACGGGAAAAAATTAGAAGCTACATACATTAACAGAGTAATTATTACACACCTTTCTGTCTACTTGTCATACAACGTTGCTATAGCAACGCATATTTTACGCACCAAAGGGGCGTAGTATATTCTAATCAACTAAGAAAACTATTAAATTTATATAGGTATGTTAATTTCGCACATAAATATATTATAATAATAATTAATTTTATGGCTCCCTAAAAGCTAATTATTCATAATTTCATATAAACCCCAATTAAAAACAAATATTATATAATATATAGTATCTAGGTAAAATTTGAAATAGTTTTATTAACTTGGGTTGGTCTCCTGTCCGCAATAAATTTTCCTTTGTAGTTTAAAATTATGGTGTTTCATGTTTTTAAAGACAAAAGAGTGAGTTTAGAATGAGAATGTAACTAAATGATTAAATTAGCTTCACGTTTTTTTGGTAAGGAAGAGAAAACCTAGTGTAAGGACACTCCGTTCTCCACTTTACGTCCTAAATCGAGAGTGTGTGATGAGCTTTTGCAATTCTTGCTATTTGCATGTATATATATCTATAAGAATATCTCTCATATTAAGAGTGGTTTAATTTAACAAAGAGTGGAGCGGAGTTCTGTCGTTAACTGCTAACATAAAAAGATTTTTTATAATAATTACAGTGTTTTATTGAATAGAGAAGACTGTTGGAATCTTTCTACCATATGGGACCCAATTCTAAAAACTGAAGTCTCAGAACCACCACATCAGAGGGCATGATACAGTCAGCTCATTTTGCAAGAATCCAGGGCAGTACGTGAGGCAACTAAGAAATCGTTGGCGGTAGTTTGATATAATAATGTATCAACAGGCAGACGAATGCCACCTCAGACTACCTGTGACCATAGACTACTGTAAAGTGTTCGAAATATCGCGGTTTCTAAAAATATACCTGTTTAAAAATAGTTTCATTTCAAAAAGTGTTTCATTTGGTTACATAATCATTGTTTGTGGGCAGATTTTTTAGAAAAGCTGTCTATAACTGTACTATAGTATAACAATAGATGTAAAAGCCGCGTTAAAACTTCAACACGGTGGAATGTTAACGCCTAGTTTACTGGATTAGAGCGCTTATGCATGTTACTATAGGGCGGATTGTAACTATTATACAAACGGTAAACGGTTTTATTAAACCTTTTAAAAATGATTTCTATAGGTTATGTTTGTTATGGTTAGTTCATTCGTTGTAATAGCTCAGAAGAGAAATATGGCATAATACGGGATTTCAGAAATCAGAATTTCCTAGTTCGAATTCGTCCAACTCGATTATTTCATAACTTATTTTAATTCATTAAAAAGTTTTATTGTATTAACGTTTGTATAATTACTTAACCAAAAAAGATGCTTAGATGGGCTTATGTTTTTCAATTCGAATATATTTTTATTATATTTGTTATGCTGCTACATGCTATTTGACATATAGCGCAGTAGGCAGAGAGATTTAGTATTAAGACAATCCGTTTTACATTTTACGCAAAAAATCTAGATATATATAGATGTGGAACTCAACGCTTTCTTAACAAAGTGAAGAAACGCAAATAATGTAAATATAATCTTTACCCCAACTGGGAATCGAACCTACATCCAATCGCGTTTACAGTCAGACGATATCCTTGCGCCACGAGGGCCTTACTTTTTTAGCTTATATTAAAATATAGTTTCCAGTTAAATTTCTCACGGGAGATGAATTTAATTCGCATTTCCCAAAACCAAAATGCATATTGTACGGTACTTCGTCTGGAAATTCGCTCCATGCCTTCGTGAATCTGACTACACGCAAACTACAGATGCTTTAAATATTGTAATAAAGAAATAAATAGTTTTAAAATCATATGAATTTTAAATCACATTTAAAATCACTTCCCGTGGGGAGACGGGTTAAGAATACAATTCCCCCCCGCCGCTGGGTAGCGTCCCGTAAAAGACGGGTAACCCAGTAGCTTGGTGGTAGGAGATTCGTTCTCCGACTGGCTCGCGACCACTATCATGTCAAAGACGAACCGCCAAATATCTTATGATGTGTTCCGGTTCGATGGCATGTAAGCCAGCTCTCCCTATTCCCATCATTCCCATCCTTCCTCCCTCCTTCTATCCTTCATTCCCAAGGCTGGCAACGCATCCATAACTATTGTTGTGGATGTCTATGGGCGAAGGTAACCACTTAACACCAGGTGGGCCTTCTGCTCGTTTGCCCCCTTTATTCCATAAAAAAAAAATGAATCTAATTGTTCTAATTTAATGTTATTGGATGAGACCAGCGTGGCGCAATGGCAGTCTGACTACTATGGGTAGTTATTATTGGATGAGAGTTCTATTTTCCCTCATAGGATTATATTTTTAAACATTTTTAAAGTGTTATTCCACACTTATGAAAATTGAAAAAGACATTTAAAGAAAACGTATAAAAATTTTGAACGCAGCGGGATTCGAACCCGCGCCTCCTGAATACCGTTCAGGCGCTCTCACCACTGAGCCATGCGTTCATTCCAGGATTATATTTTATTTATTTGCGTTTCTTTGTTCTGGTTAAGCACGGCGTTGAGTTCCGCCGTTCATTACGCAATCGGTTGGAACGTAGACAACGCTAGCCTGTACCATAAGCTAATGATTTGTCAAAAACTTATTGTAAATTATGTTTCAAAAAAGATACTTTAGTTATTTCTCGCTGTTTTCTAAGCTATTGTCTACCCACCAGTAGTTGACTTCGGTGGGACTGACATTTTTATGTTAATTGACAATTCAAAATTACTTTGTAATAAATTTTATTTAAAAAGGAAATATTTTGATCATAAAAGTACCCCAATTGGGATTCGAATCTCCAACTATCACATATAAAAGCCATTTCACTACACTTCTATAGTATGTAAAGTAAAATATAACACAAAAATGCAAGATTTGTTCATTTCTTACCACTCGAGAACACTCGCTGCGACCGAGATAACAAAGTGTGAGAATGACACAAGCGGAATGAGGATTGCGGTTACTTGCTCAGATTAGTACAAAAAAATTTAATCTCTTTTAAGCTAAGTATAAGATTAAGGGGCTTTTTTGGTTTTTAGCAATTATTACATTTATTTAAATGATTTTTGTAACATGTAAGTGTGCATATATTAAAAAAAATCATATTATATTTATACATGGGCCAGTCGTGGCGCAGTGGCACAAAGTGTGCCTGTAAAGCGACTGGATGTGGGTTCGATTCTGACTCGAGAAGTGGTAATATTTAATATTTTCGTTTTCTTCGTTCTGTTGTCGAGGTAAAGCGCGGCGTTAAGTTCCGCCTCTTAACACGTAAAGCCTCCGAATTCGGCGGAAAGTGGGGAATGGAGTGTCTTAACACAAGATTCCCTCTGCCTACCCTGCTGTGTGCGGGATATAGCATGAAGCTAAAAAAAAAAATATACATTAGTAGTTACCCGAATTTCTTTCGTCTAGACTTAATGACTCTTAATACAAACTTATTACGCTGTACATCTTTTGGTAAAACGGAATTTGTTTGTATAGTTTTGATAGATTATTATGGTTCTTCACCAAATGTTTCAGTATTTAAATTCAATTGTAAATTAAGTCGTTACCAGGTTAAAAGCTATACTACAAAAAAGTTTCACTCAAATTCATCTCCTCGTTCGTATTCTGAAGATATAAGGAGAGTATAAGTATTCTGGTTCTAATATTTTTATTTTCGTCAAGATATATTGTGGGTATAAAGATTTAATAATGACATGTCAAATATTTTACATTAAAAAACTCTTAATTTTCTCTCTTTGACTTACAAAACAGATATGTCAAAAAATATTTATAATTGTTGTGTTGTGGCCAGTCGTGGCCCAGTGGCACAAGCGTGTGACTGTAAACGACTGGCTGTGGGTTCGATTCCCACTCGAGGAGTGGAAATTATATTTCCATTTTCTTCGCTCTGGTGTCTAGGTAAAGCGCGGCGTTAAGTTCCGCCACTTGACACGCAAGCCTCCGAATTCGGCGGAAAGTGGGGAACGGAGTGTCTTAACACTAGGTTCCCTCTGCCTACCCTGCTTTGTGCGGGATACAGCGTGAAAAAGAAAAGTATTTATAATTCTCAACCATAATTTCCATATTCTGTTTTAACAAAACACAGCGTTAAGTTACGCGACAAGGTACAGAGAAAAGCAACATAAATTCATATATGCAATCACATACCTACAATATTCACCGCAATGCGTGAACACACACACAAAAAAAAGTAACAAACACGTAATAAAATACCAGAATACCAGAATTTTTCATAAAACAGTACGCAGTAATACAGCAGTGCAAGGATCTGCAGATACGCTCGTTTTCATTGCAAACAAAATCGTCGGGCGAAAGCCACGGAGTAACGAAGCGTAAGTGAGACCTCTCAACGAATGCAGAACATCGTCCTCTTTACAGAGTATGTGTAGTTTGTTCACCATAAACATGTTGTAACAGGGAATAAAATCTTTAGATGTATAAAAAATACAAAAAAATACAATTAATAAACTTTTTTTATATTCACGTTGTATCTCGCACACAGCAGGGTAGGCGGAAGCAACTTTTTGTTAAGACACTCCGTTCCCTACTTTCCGCCGATTCGGAGGCATCGCATGTTAAGTGGCGGTTAACTTAACGCGCTTTGCCTCTGATACCAGAGCGAAGGAAATGGAAATATTAAATGTTTCGAACCCACAACCAGTCGTTTACAATCATACGTTCGTGCCACTGCTCCACGACTATGCCCCACGGTAACTTATTTACATATATACTAGGAGGACATTAAACATATATAGATAGTCCGCCATCTTGAGTGGCTCCCCATGTTAGGTTTATAGTAACGTCACACAGCTATTCCTGCATTGTCATCTAAATTAATCGTGCATACAAAATCTGAGCTTAATCAATTGGAGATTTGATGACTGACTTCAAAACTGAGCTGTAAAATTCCACTAAACAATCTTAGGTACGTATGTACTCATATTTATGTATGTATATAGCAAGTTAATAAAAGCTTTTCATCTTGCCTTTCCAATGCTCATTCATTACAGAGAAAAGTAAAATTCAAATATCCACTTTTCCTCCTAAATTACAATTATTATAATCACTTTACTTGATCTACTACTAACTAACTGTAACTTCACAGTTCACAGGCTTTTTTAGAAAGATAATTGTCGATAAATCTCTAAGAGAAAATATAAAATAGCATAAAATGGAAACAATTAAAAAAATATATATTTTTATTTGATTTCAATATAAAACTATTTTTATCCGGATTAATCATGTATATTTCGAAATATACAGGATAAATCCGGTAATCGCGATAAGATCATATTAATTTTATTAGAATGTTTTTTTTTTTAGCTTCACGCTGTATCCCGCACACAGCAGGGTAGGCAGAGGGAACCAAGCGTTATGACACTCCGTTCCCCAGGCACCGCTGAAATCGGAGGCATTGCGTGTTAAGTGGCGGAACTTAACGCCGCGCTTTGCCTCTGATACCAGAGCGAAGGAAATGGAAATAATAAATGTTTACACTCCTCGAATGGGAGTCGGACCCACAACCATTCGTTTACAGTCACACACCTGTGCCACTGGGCCACGACTGGCCACAAGTTACATAGCCACAGTTTATTTTCTCAATTCTAATTTATTTCAATTATTATTTTAAAAAACATTAAAAATGAATAAAATATAATTCTAACATATAATTCTACTCTGTACCCGTCATATAAATCTGAGTGTACGACGTTTCTTGCGCTGTCTACCCTCAAGGACGCACTGTAAACAACGCCTATGTGGTTGTATGGCCACATCCGCATTACCTCTTTAAAAATGTAATTTCATATGAAATATTGTGCATTTTTCTAAGCGTACAGCTTTCTGAGTTCTTTTGGAGCTTTTTGAGCTTAATATTAATATGTTGTTTGTCATAAGAATGGAATAACAATGGTATGAGGTATGAGTGTAAGACTGTAATCTTTATTTATGAAAATTTTGAGTTAGTAAGTAACTGACTGAACTCACAAGTTTAAAACTACTGGATGAAATATGAACTTTAGCATGTACTGGTTATTAGGGAAATGTAAGGAAGCAAGTACAAAGAGATTATTTATTCAATTTTTGATTTTATGCTTTATAGTCCACGCAAATATATTTGGGGGGAACTAGTCTTATATAAGTTAATTTAAAGTCAGATTTATTGTGTATTTTTTATCCTATATAGATTGTATACTTTTTATCCTTTTTATATCTTTTACCCTTTGATCCATTTATATAAATATAGAATATATCAAAATTGTATAACTTTCTATACGAGTATACACACAATGCTTCTAATCCTGTATTATAAGCAAGCTTCTAAATTTGATGTACCTTACATATTTCTTTTTCGGAAACATACAGAAACAGCTTACATATTATTAATTTTATGTAACTGAGATGAAAATAAGACAAATTCAACTGAATCTCAATATTCGAGTGAATTTCATTCAATTTATCAAACAAAGCCTACGTATGCTGATGCTGAGTAAAGGCTGACTCACACTTCCATGTTCAAATATCTATAATTACTTAAGATAGCATTCAATTATATATATTACTTGCTTATATAATGGGGCCAGTTGTGGCGCAGTGGCACAAACGTGTGACTTATAAACGACTGGTTGTGGGTTCCCTTTCGAGGCGAGGAAATATTTAATATATCCATTTTCTTCGCTCTGGTGTCGAGGTAAAGCGTGGCGTTAAGTTCGGCCACTTAACACATAAGGCCTCCGAATTTGGCGGTGCGTGGGGAACGGAGTTAACACTAAGTTCCCTCTGCCTACCCTGCTGTGTACGGGATACAGCGTGTAGCTAAAAAAAAAACTTTTATAACCGAATAAACGTTTACATTTTTTTTTAAAATTGAGTTCAGATAAAAATATTATAATAAATCCATACTTATATTATAAATGGGAATGTCTGTGTGTTTGTCTGTCATGCTTTCACGGCTAATCTACCGGTCCGATTTGGATGAAATTTAAAATGAAAGTAGTAATAATAACTGGGTCTAACATAGGCTACTTATTTTTTAAAAATCAACCTCCAAAGGGTTGAAATAGGGGATAAAAGTTTGTATAAAAAATCTACACCGCTTGATCGATTGTAATGAATATAGGTGATAATCTAAGGTTAAACGTAGGCTACTTTATTTTTCAAAAATGCATCCCCTAGGGTTGCAATACACCGCAACAGCTATGTATGTAGTTACGCGGCAAAGCCGCGAGCGGGCCGCTAGTGAATAATAAATATGAAAATATACTATTTCATATGATTGCAAATATTCAATGAATGGGAAAAACGGGTCAAAATTTAGTTGTAGAATTTACAATTGTATCGTCTTTATATAGTATAAATCGAAATATAATTTTCATTTTCTTTTTCATTTTAACTGTTTTACTGACATAGCACGATTATTATAGAAAGCCTAGATAAAGTCACTCCTTTCTCCACTATACGCTTGATTTAGAGACACTGTGTGTTGAGTAGCGGAAAAATCGAAATAATGGGCTTTGTCGTGTTCAAAAGAGGAGAGAGAAGACAACGTATCCATAAGTGGAATTCTTAGTTTCAAATCTCAATTTTTATTACAATTACTTAAAACGAAAAATATTATTTTAAAAAGTCCTTTCTTAAAATACGTAAATTCTTAAAATTATTTTATAGCGAACGTTAAACGTTATTTCCAGCCGTAATAAATAGAGTGCTAGCTTTAGTACTATTGGAAAAATCTAGGAGGCGTGACTGCGTTTATGGATCAATTCCTATTCAACTTATGACCTTATAAGGAAGCAATACGGTTCCTTTTAAAGTCACTATCGGCTATTTATACGTATTGCAAGTTTTGATTCTCTAAGGTGCACGCTTCATTTGTATTCTAGTAGAACCTGGACCTCAGGAGATGCTCATCTAACATTCCTTTTACAGGTAGGTATACGAAGAAACTTTTACAACATATTCTTAGAAACATCGCGTACTCCTAAAACTTTTTAAGTTAAAAATGTAAATTTGCAAGACGATTTGGTTACCAACGCAAAGTGCTGGAAGCAAATGTGTTACGCCGTGCCTAGGTCGGGTTCAACGTGGATACAGAATTTGTACGTAAAAACAACGTTTTGAGGTAAACGTTTGTATGTAAATGTTGTTGTAAAACGCCAATGTGACTCAGTTATATTATTATATCATTATTTTTGCTTCAAGGTAAAATTTTCAACTTTGTTTTTAGGAAAATTATACGGATGAATATAAATTTAGTATATATAAGATTTGTTTTTTTTTAACCTTCACGCTGTATCCCGCACGCAGCAGGGTAGACAAAGGGAACCTAGTGTTAAGATACTCTCCACTTTTCGCCGAATTCGGAGGCTTGCGTGTTAAGTGGCGGAACTTAAAGCTGCGCTTTAACTCGACACCAGAGCGAAAAAAATAGAAATATAATTTCCACTTCTCGAGTGGGAATCGAACCCACAACCAATCGTTTACAGTCACACGCTTGTGTCACTGGGCCACGACTGGCCACAAGTTTTGAATGGATATAAGATTTCTATGGCAGTAAAATGTAGAAAAAAAATATTTTAATAAAGCATACAATATATTAAAATAATAAAATAAATATACACATGTTAGACATAATTTTGAGACATTATAATCTATTCAAAAGCAAAATATAATGCCAATAAATATTTACTTTTAACTAGTTATTTTAAAAATCAGCTTAACACCTTTCAAGACAGAAGTTAGAACAGCAATAGTGTCAAGACCCTCCATTCCCCATTTCCCAACCGAATTTGTCACATTGCATACTAACAGACGAAAATTAAGCCACATCTACTCCGAACAGGACGATATTTGAATTAAAAAAAAATATCCTTTTTCAATTCAAATATCGTCGATTAATTATAACAAGTAGAAATTTTTAACTTTAGTTTTATTCTAAGAGAGAATCAAACCCAAAACCACCTCATTTAAAGTCAGAAACCATGCCATTTCCCACTATTGTACTAGCACTGGATTTTCCTTAAATATATATTACACATACAATAAAAAGCCCATAGTTCATCTGTAACGACTAACGAGTCACTCCTATTAACAATGGTGATCATTTCCACGGGATATTATTTCAGCGGGCATTAGCACTGTACATTATTGTTGTAGCTCCTTGCCATATTTCATGAGAGAGACTCGTAAAAGCGACCATCAATTTATAACGAAAATAATAGAAGTTGTATTCGGTCATCCAAAAGTGTTCACGCAATATAAAAAGATTCGGAGCATCGCCTTTGCTTTATGTGGCTTGTCTTTTGTATTATTTATGTTAGGTTGGTATTGCCCGCGATTTTGTCTACGTAGAATTTAAGAAGAAAGTTATAATTCTAAAATAATATAAGTCGGATTGACTCCTTGTTACATTGGCTATTTAGTAGTGAAAGTTCCATCTGAATGGGTCGAGCTGTTCCAGAGATTAGTCGGAAAAGACATACAGTCAAAATTTGTTAAAAAAATGTTTTGCTATACTTTGCATAGAGGTATTTATTAAATAGACATTTCAATTTTATTTTTTTTTATAAATTATATAGCTCTGATAGATCAGTGGGCATATTAACAATAGTTGTATGTTCGATCTTGACTCGTATGATATTTTTAAGAGTTATTTCTAAATGTGAAATAAATATAATATTATTATGTTACTTCCATTCTAATGGTCTAGTAAACAAAGCGCGGCGTTGGGTTCCGCAATTGAAGTTGCAATATTTTGTATCAAAAAATGAGGAACAAAGTGTCTTAACACTATGTTTATTAGCTAACCCTGCTATATGCGTAGAATGCGAAAAATTAAAGAAAATACAGAATTGAAAGACGTAATTAATTTACAAGGACAATTTTACTTATAGAGGTCATTTTGAGTAACAGTGTTTAATTGTTAAAAAGTTTCGGAGCGTCGCCTTTGCTTTATGTGGCTTGTCTTTTGTATTATTTATGTTAGGTTGGTATTGCCCGCGATTTTGTCCGCGCAGAATTTACGAAAGTAGTAAAATTAAATGAATCTAGTAGATTTTTCCCCTTTTTTCATAAATTGTAGCCTAAGTTTTGTTTTGATGAATAAGCTATATTAGTGTAAAGTTTCATTAAAATTCATTCAGTATTTTTTTTCGTGCAAGAGTAATAAACATCAAAATAAACTTTCGCATTTATTATATTAATAGGATTGGAGTACTCGCGACTTTCTCCGAATGGAACTTGTGATAATTTTGAAAACAAATTAGCCTATTTTCCTTATTAGGTCAGCTATTTGCTAGAGAGAATCCTCTTAAAATCAGTTTAGCCGTTCCAGAGATAAGCCAGAATCAACAGACTAATAGACAAACAGACAAAAATTATAAAACCCATGATGTTTTTACGAGTTATTTCTAGATGTAACACAAATAATATTTATGTTAATATCATTAATGAAAAATTAAAGAAAAAAACAGAATTAACGACGTGATTCATTTACAAGGGACAATTATACTTAACAGGTCATTTTGAGTATAAGTGACTATATATGCAATGGACGTGAATTCGATTCCTACTCAGGAAAAATTCTATTAAAATTATTTTCTTTAATACATTCTCGTGACACTCAATAGGTACATAATGTACCAAATTCACGCAGATTTGGAGCAAAAAGTGGAAAACGGAGTGTCTTAACACTAAGTTCTCTCCGTTCACCTTACTATGCGAAGAAAAACGTGAAAATATAAAAAAAAATCCCGATTCCTTCTATTTGCAAAGAAAATTACATTAACATCCATTATTTATATGAGAAAGCGTTGAAAATACTTCGATCTCACCCCTTATCAGAAAGTGAACAACGTTCAAACATATATTTCTTAGGCAAACAAATTAAATCACTGAAACCCGCGGCCCGCCATAAAAGCTTTGCGTCTTCAAGAAAATGTGTTTAATTTACATAAACAAACTTGGGCGTGTAATAATATATTTATTTTGTAATGTTTTAACGTAATATCGCTTTTGTGGGTATTTTGAAGTCTAGGGTGGGGTGGAATTTACAGGGCAATGGTCGCAGGTTTAGTTCTAGCTTATATGTTTTATTTAGATTGTTTTTTAGCTTCACTCTACAGTAAAGTGGGCAGAGGGAACCTAGTGTTAAGACACTCCGTTCCCTATTTTCCGCCGAATTCGGAGGCATTGCGTGTTAAGTGGCGGAACTTAACTCCGCTTTATTTAGATTGTTCTATTATTAACAGCTTCACACTTTTTCCCGCATAACAGGGTTATTAGAAAGAACCTAGTGTTAAGACAGTCTGTTCTTAATTTTAAGCTTGAAATTGAAATATTGCGGGTTGAAAATTTTTTAACATTTTAAAGTATTATTTACACACTTAAGAAATTGAAAAATACACTTAGAAAACTTTTTATGATTGAGTGTCGAGTGGCAGAACTTAATGCCGCGCTTTGTCTTAGGTATAAGAAATATATATAATTTAAATATAATCGTAGCTTCGTGTGGAAATCGAACCCACAAACAAATGTTTGAGTTAGCGTAAAGTTGAGTCTTATATGCAATTATGAAATCGTATTTAGTGATATAAGAAAAAGGTCACTATAATCTTTATTTTTGATCTCTGACGAAATCAGCGAGAATTATATTACATTTTTATTTTCTTGCTCGGATGTTAATAAAGTCCAGTTCAGTTAAAATACGCGAAGTACCTTTTTTAAGCGATTTTTTTTCTTTTTAGCTACACGCTCTATCCCGCAAACAGCAGGGTAGTTAGTGTTAAGACACTCCGCTCCCCATTTCTCCCCGAATTCTGGAGAAATTGTGTGCTAAGTGGCGTTTAAGTTATTAAACCCCTTTTTTAATTTAATAGAAATAATAAAATTAATAAGAACATTCAATGAATATTAGCTTAAATATCAATATTTGCTGAACCAGAATCTTGATTATTGTACATATTTTTATTAAAATCTACAAAAGTTAGAATATGCATTAACAAATTCTATGTTTAGTAAAAAGCTCAAGTTGTTGACAGATATAACGAAGTGAACGCAAGCACTGACAGCTCTCGCAAAGTTGATTTGATCATATAAAATTTTCAATTACAGTAATGCATGTCTGTAAAAATATACATAAGTTACAAAGTCATACAAGAGACCGTCGTGGCGCAGTGGGACAGCGTTTGACTGTAAACTCGATGGTTCTGAGTTCAATTCCCACTTGGGGGAACGATTATATTTATTTATTTTTTTAGTGGCCAGTCGTGGCCCAGTGGCACAAGCGTGTGACTGTAAACGACTGGTTGTGGGTTCGATTCCCACTCGAGGAGTGGAAATTATATTTCCATTTTCTTCGCTCTGGTGTCGAGGTAAAGCGCTGCGTTAAGTTCCGCCACTTAACACGCAAGCCTCCGAATTCGGCGGAAAGTGGGGAACGGAGTGTCTTAACACTAGGTTTCTTCTGCCTGCTATGTGCGGGATACAGAGTGAAGCTAAAAAAAAAAATATCTTCACTCTGATGCCAAAGACAGCGTGGTGTTGAGATTTTTTATTGCCAGGAAGGCAAAATAGCAGAAGGACTACCTGATGGTAAGTGGTTACCTTCGCTCATGGACATCTACAAGGGAGTTGTGGATGCGTTGCTGGCCTTGAGAGTGCAGGTGTCTATACACTCGACGCTTTAAAGCCCCTATATCGTTCTAGTTCCTGAGTTCCTATCACTCAACACACTATATCCCAATGGAAAATGGAGAACGGAGTGTCTTGACACTAGGTCTTTTCTGACTAACCTCGCTATACGGAAAAAAGCTTGAAGCTAAAATTTTCAATTACAGTAATGTGTGTCTGTAAAGATAAACATAAGTGACAACGCCAAACTTCAATTTAGTTATTGACTATTGTATGGGACAACTTTCTTTGTGGAAAATTGTAATTTTCTTTTCTTTTTTGTAACTCTTTAATCATTAAACATAGTACTGTTAGGTTTATGTTAAAAAACCGGCGATACAGGGGCGGCGGGCGGGAGCGGCGTATCGTTTACAGTCACACGTTAGTGCCACTGCACCAAGACTAGCACAATATATTTTGAATTACATGAAAGAAATAACAGACAAAATCTTGTTGGGCGCATTTATCAATGTAATAGAACCCAAAATATGATTTTTAAAATTTTACCCCAGCAACAGTGAAAATTTAAACACAATTTTTTACTTTAATGGTTTAATTTTTTTTTTAGCTTCACGCTGTATCCCTTGCGGGGTAGTCAGAGAGAACGGAGCGCCAAACGCTACAGTCCCTGCATACTTCTATCGCCTCGTCCACTGTCATCAACCTCTTCATACACGCCGTCCTCATGCTTTTTACGTGACCTTCCTCCAGTATCGTCGATACTGTGTTTTCGAAGGTCAACCGAGGTCTCCCCCTGCCTCTCTTACCACTCACCTTTGCTTCATAAATCTTTCTTACCATTCTTCCATCACTCATCCTCTCGACGTGCCCAAACCACCTGAGCCCTTCTTCATTCTTACTATGACATTCTCGCCAATACCTGCCATTCTGTGTATCTCTTCATTGCGGATTCGATCAGCTATGCTGACTCCGCACATCCTTCGAAGAGATCTCATCTCCACAGCATTCATCTTTCTTTTCGTGTGCACAGCTAAACGTGCGGCTATGCTCATGTTCCGCCGTCGCATCAAAGCAGCGAGGGCACCGTTAACGCTGTTACCGCCAGCAATACGCCTTTAATTTTTTATTTCAATAGTAGTATAATAGATTAATATTATAAGCATCATATAGATCCACTTCAGAACTCTTTATAATTGAGAAGAAACTCCTTACAACTCGGGGCAATACCTAAGATTTGAGATTTAAGTGTTAACAATGTCTACAAGATTATTTTAAAAATATTGTTAAATATATTTACTATAAAGACACTAAAAATTTTATTTATTTATTTTTTTTTTTATGGAATAAAGGAGGCAAACGAGCTGAAGGCCCACCTGGTGTTAAGTGGTTACCTTCGCCCATAGACATCCACAACATGCAAATTATGGATGCGTTGCCAGCCTTGGGAATGTAGGATAGAAGGAGAGAGGAAGGATGGGAATGGTGGGAATAGGGAGAGCTGGCTTACATGCCATCGAACCGGAACACATCATAAGATGTTTGGCGGTTCGTCTTTGACATGATAGTGGTCGCGAGCCAGTCGGAGAACGAATCTCCTACCACCAAACTACTGGGTTACCCGCCTTTTACGGGACGCTACCCAGCGGCGGGGGGGAATTGTATTCTTAACCCGTCCCCTCACGGGACTGAATATAAGGTTTTTACTATTATAAACCTTAAATTAACAAAAAAACATTTCTACATTTCACAAATAAAGAAGAATAAATGGTTATTGAAATATTAATATCTAAATATCATCATTTTAAGCACTAACTGACTAATGTACAGATGAAAATATTAACCTACTTTCAGATTACCTAGAAAATAGAATTAGTGTCGTTCCTAGAAAGTTAAATATCGTTTAGTTGAAATATTAAGATAAACGTGCATTTGTTAATATAAGGGAATTGGAGAGCGTTCTACAGAAATTATATTACTTTGATTTCCGGGCATTTGTGTAGAAACTTCTTCCTTTTTTTTTTAGCATCACCTAAAGGGAACCTAGTGTTGAAATATTCCGTTGAATTCGGGAAGCGTTGCGTGTTAAGTGGCGAAACTTAACGCCGTGGCTTGCCTCCTCGACACTGGAGTTGAAGAAAATGGAAATATTAAATATTTCCACTCCTCGAGTGGGAGTCGAACCCACAACCAGTCGCGTTTACGGTCACACATTGTGCCCACGAACCATTGGGCATTTTGTATAGAAATTCCTGCATTTTTTTTTTTTTAGCATCACGCACACAGCTGGGTAGGCAGAGGGAACCTAGTATTGAAATACTCCGTTCCCCACTTTCCGCCGAATTCGGAGGCATTGCGTGTTATGTGGCGGAACTTAACGCCGTGTCTTGCCTCGACACCAGAGCGTGGAAAATAGAAATATTAAATATTTCCACTCCTCGAGTGGGAATCGAACCCACAACCAGCCGCATTTACAATCACACTTTGTGCTACGACTGGCCTCATAACTTGGTAGAACTCATAAACATTCTATTTTACATACAAAATGTAAATTTGTGCCAAATTCTGTAGACAATCTTGAAAGTTACTGATATGTAAATAAATAAATTGAAGGTCGAAGTTTGACTTGGCTAGCTTTTTCCAACATGCCATCTTCTCAAATACAACTATTCATAAATAACTTAATAAAGTAACTTGTTTATAACAAAGGATAAGTTAGCAACATATAATGATATGATTATTAAATAAAAAGGAGCACAGAGTGTGACTGGAAAGCGACTGGTTGTGGGTTCGATTCCTACTCGAGGAGTGTAAATACCTAATATTTCCATTTTCTTCGCTCTAGTGTCGAGATAAAGCGCGGCGTTGAGTTCCGCCACTTAACACGCAATGCCTGCGAATTCGGCGGAAAGTGGGGAATGGAGTGTCTTAACACTTGGTCCCTCCTGCGTACCCTGCTGTGTGCGGGATACAGCATGAAGCTAAAAAAGTTATGATTATATTTAAATTATTTCAATTTCCCCGTCTTTATATATAAATGAGTATCGAACCTACAGCCAATCATATTTAAAGTTGGATGGTTTATAACTATAAAAATGCACATTTCCTGTTTTTGTTAATACATGTTACTTATCCCACCCACAATGCAAGTCCACATAACAAAGGAAACGCTCATTAAGAAAAAAAAATGTATGCAATAAAAAATACTATTTGCATTATAATACACTTAACTTATATGTATGTAAATTATTCTTAAACATACTTTAAAGTTAGTCAGCGGAAAACTATCTAGTAGAAAATAATATACGCCGGACGGAAGACCGCATCGCAAATAGCTTCTATTCTATTCTACATATGCGAACAAAAACTTCTAGATATGCATGTAGATAAAGTTTTAAATATTTACATATTTTTTTTATTTTTTTTCTTTTTTTTAGCTTCACGCTATATCCCACACAGAGCAGGGTAGGCAGAGGGAACCTAGTGTTAAGTCACTCCGTTCCCCACGTTCCGTCAAATTCAGAGGCCTTACGTGTTAAGTGGCGGAACTTAACGCCGCGCTTTGCCTCGATACCACAGCGAAGAAAATGGAAATACTAAATATTTCCACTCCTTTAAGTGGGCATCGAACCCACAACCAGTCGCTTTACAGTCACACTTTATGCCTCTGCCACACGACTATTGAAATAATGTAGAGGAATTTTAATGATTTTAAATAAATTAATGACCAATTATAATTCACGAAGCAATCGTGGCGCAGGGGGACAGCTTGTGACTGTATACTGTTGTTGTTGTAGGTTCGATTCTGACTCAGAGGATAGATTATATTAATTATTAAGTATTATTCAGGCACTTATCAAATAGAAAAATATATTTTTAGAAAACATATAAACAAAGTAACCGCAGTGGGATTCGAACCTGTGCCTCTTGGAAAATATCCAAGTGCTCTGTCTGATAAGATGAATGTGCTGTGATCCAATTTTTGACGTTTTCTAATTTTTTTAATATATTAAATTAATTTGCCAGTTAAATTAAGTGGCCAGTCGTGGCCCAGTGGCACAAGCGTGTGACTGTAAACGACTGGTTGTGGGTTCGATTCCCACTCGAGGAGTGGAAATTATATTTCCATTTTCTTCGCTCTGGTGTCGAGGTAAAGCGCGGCGTTAAGTTCCGCCACTTAACACGCAAGCCTCCGAATTCGGCGGAAAGTGGGGAACGGAGTGTCTTAACACTAGGTTCCCTCTACCTACCCTGCTGTGTGCGGGATACAGCGTGAAGCTAAAAAAAAAACAAATAAATATATTAAATTAATTTCATTTCTCCGTTCTGGTACCAAAAATAAGTTCGTCATGGAGATCCATCATTCACCACTTAATATCATGGTTTCATATGAAATGTAGAGAACAGAGTATCTTAATAATAGATACTCTCTGCCTCTCTCTGTTATGCGGAAAAAAACGTAATATTTTTTACCTTTCTTATACTTTTGAAATCCTCCACAATATATGTCAAAATAGAAAACATTATCTCTACTATATATACTCTGTGTACGCCGGAAATGGGTAAAAACATTTTTTTTTTTATATAAAAGTTTTTATTATTTTTGGTCGGAGTTTTATTTCAGCGTAACATGACAGATGGATACGTGGCGACTTTGTTCGCGTCGACAGAATATAAATTTAATTGTACTAGTTGAAAGATTTTTTGGTAAAATATATACATACATACATATATATGTTTTAAAACTCTGCGTTTAATAGAAAAAATTAAACAAAAACACTTTTAAACTTACTTAACACTTTTAACTTTTAACTTTGAAAATAAGACTGACTGACATAATCACGTCTTTGCTCGTATATATTGGGTGAGCTTAGGATATTTAATGGACAAAGTGAGGCTTTTTAGACATAAATAGTAACGATTCCTTTAAATTCCTAAAAATTAAAGGATTATAAATTGTTTCCAAATTTTTTGAGGTTTTTTAAGTGACTGTATTTTCCTCAAAAATGGTCGCTTATTTAAATAGCTTTTTTCAAGCTTTTTTATTGATAACAGTGTTTAAATTTATAGTGTAAAATAAAAACACTATTATCAATAAAACACATGAAAAAAGCTATAAAATTATGTATCTAAAATTATTATAATAAGCTATAAATTTCGATATTTTTTCTCTCGGTATCATTAGAATAGAGCGGGACACGTCGCTTGAAAATAATTCCATCTTAAGATCTCAAAACTAAATTTTTTACTTTAAAATGCTTGTTTTTTATGAAAAAATGCAATCATTTTTAAGGAAAATACAACCACTTAAAAACCTTAAAAAATTTGGGAGCATGTCAATAATTTAAACGTAAATATTTCTCTGTGGGAGTCGAATCCTCCACCATCCAGTTAATAGGTAGAAATTACTTGCTACAAACATAGCAGGATCAGAGAGAACTTGCTATCTCCGTTTTTCTCCTTGTAGATTTCTTCTGAAATCGAAACCATTATGTGTTGAGTGGATTTTACACCGTACGTACTTTGCCTGATTAGATTGAAATAAATGATTTTTTTTATCCTTATGAAATAGTTTTAAAATTATTTTCATAACCTGTAATGAAAGTACTTTCGAGTAAATACCAAAACCACACCCATTTACATTTAAAGACACCACTTGACCGCCCATATTCACAATACCAAAAAAAAAAGAAAAAACCCTAGAACACAAGTAATTTGCCTAACATACTATAAAGCAGTAAACAGATAAGCATCAGACAAAAGAATGACTTGAGGCACGGCCATCAGATAAGGATAGTTTACGCGTTTATTACCCATCTCTCCCCACTAGAAGATATTTGCGACGTTTTACCCGGTTTAAGCCATCTTTGATAAAGGCTATAAAGATGCTGGATTGGAGTGGAAAGAATGGGGGCGAAATTTAGTAGAACTGACAGATGTATAGGAAAAACATGTTTTTATATAATTGTAGTTGAAATTTGGTGATTTTTTGGGGATATTTAATATGAAAATATTCAATGAATAGAGAAGAATGTTAGTAAAGAAGTAAACTTTTTTTTGACAGTTTCATGATTTTTCAGCATCACAGGGTAGGCAGAGAGAGCCTAGTGTAAAGACACTCCGCTCTCCATTTACTACCCTTATTCGAGAAATTGGTAGAACTCAATACCACGCTTTGCTTTTCACTAAAGAGGAGAAATTAATAAAACTTTCAATCACCGTGGTGCAGTAGGACAGTGTTAAATTGAAAATTAATTGTGGCCAGTCGTGGCCCAGTGGCACAAGCGTGTGACTGTAAACGACTGGTTGTGGGTTCGATTCCCACTCGAGGAGTGGGAATTATATTTCCATTTTCTTCGCTCTGGTGTCGAGGTAAAGCGCGGCGTTAAGTTCCTCCACTTAACACGCAAGCCTCCGAATACGGCGGAAAGTGGGGAACGGAGTGTCTTAACACTAGGCTCCCTCTGCCTACCCTGCTGTGCGCGGGATACAGCGTGAAGCTGAGAGAAGAAAAAAAGAGAATTGTGGGTCAGTTACCATTAAGTTAAATGATTATAATTCAATTGTTTTCATTTCTCCGCTCTGGTAACTAACATAAAGCACGGCGTTAAGTTCCGCCGTCAACATGCAATGTCCCAATTTTAGACGAAAAGAGGAAAACGGAGTGTCATGCCGCTATGTTATTACCCTGCTGTGGGAAAAAGACAATTATTGTATTAAGCAGCTTTTCATTTAGTTCGCCGTTAAAAAAATTATACATAACACTTTTTTTATTTTTACGAATGCATTTATATATTATATGTTTATTTTTTGTGTTCTGTATTCACTTTGTGTTTTTATTTATTTATTTGAAAACTTTATCGGCCTTTGTTTTTCGTTCGTTCGTTTCATTAAGCTGTATGGGGGCCAGTCGTGGCGCAATGGAACATACGTGTGACTGTAAACTACTGGTTGTGCGTTCGAACCCCTCGAGTGGGGATCGAGTGGAAAAATTTCGCTCTAGTATCGAGTTGAGTTCCGCCACGTAGCGCGCAATACCTCCAGAATTCGGCGTAAAGTGGGGAACGGAGTGTCTTAATACTAGGTCCCTCTGCTTACCCTACTTTCTGCGTCAAGCTAAAAAAAAATACGCTTTAAAAAAACATTTTTAATATAAAAAGTTTAATATTTTCTTATTTTTCAAATAGATAAACAAACATTAATTGTAACAATCATGCTATAGTATTAAAAACTAACTTTTATTACTTGAGTTAATTATAGCACGTGATATCGTCGGCTAATTTAAGGGACTAAAGGGACTTTCCCCAGAGATTCGCCCTACTTCTTGTCGATTATCAGCAAATTACCAACTATTTGAAGATAAGACACACTATCTCTATCTGTTAGTGTTTCTCGAAGTTCCATTCTTATTCCAAAGCATTTGTATAATTGTATAAATATATATATTTTTTAAAGTGGGGAACGGAGTGTCTTAACACTAGGTTCCCTTTGCCTTCACTGCTGTGTGCGGGATACAGCGTGAAGCTATAAAAAAAAGAAAAATAAGTTTTTTTAAATATAGAAACTAGCGGCCATCTTGATGCGTAAAATACGCGTTACCTTAAAAATGCTTATGTCAATTTATACAAAAGTATGACATGTTAAACATGTGGTAGTTTCTATGATATTTTACTCATTTTTTAATAAAATTTAAAAACGATTTGACTACAAAAAAAAACAAAAGGGAAACAAAAGTAACTTTAAAATATAAATAAATACTCCCTCCCTCTAATTAACAAGATAAAGCGTGGCGATGAGTTTCAACACACAGCTTGCAATTGGTGATTTCGAGCAGAAAGTAAGGAAAGGAATGGCGTGTCAACGTGGCGCAGTGGCACGAACGTGTGACTGTAAACGACTGGTTGTGGGTTCGATTCCCACTCGAGGAGTGGAAATATTTAATATTTCCATTTCCTTCGCTCTGGTATCAGAGGTAAAGCGCGGCGTTAGGTTCCGCCACTTAACACACCTCCGTATTCAGCGGAAAATGGGGAACGGAGTGTCAAGACCCTCCGTTCCCCTGCCCTGCCTATCCTGGTATGTGGGAAATGTGTAAAGATAATAAACAAAATTACTATAAAAGTTAAATTAATTGCATGAACACCGTACTTATCTATGTATACGAGAATGTAGAATTTAACTGATCTAAGAAATTTACCGATTTTCCACATTTTTTACTTCACCGTACCGAAATTTTTCATAAATATATTATCAAATGTAGAAGAGGATATTTCCCGAGTTTTAGCTGAGACTATAAAAGATAAATTTGCAATTTGATGAGGAGTCAGGGTCTAGTTTTTAGGAACAGATTGTGATGTAAAGCTTTTTGTAAAAAATATTTGTAGTGAAAACAGTATTTTGGGCAAATAAATTAATAATATAGAAGGATAGGCTTATTTATAATTATTATGAAAAAAATCGTCTGGTTATAAGAAATATACAATAATCATAAATATGTACTAATAACTGTTTTGCAATATGAGTTTCGACAAAGGAAAAAAGTCTCCATAAATACTCTGTATTTTTTCTCCATTTTTCGCGTATATTACAGATATCGTACGTTGAGTAACGAAGCTCAAAGTCAAATGAAGGTTAATATATAAATTCAAGTAACGCGTCTGAGACTATCACGGCGTGGTGGTAAAACGTCTGGTTGTAACGATAGCTGTAACTTCGATCTCCACTCGAGGTAATAATACTATTAAACATTTTTAAATGTTATTCCACATTTAGGAAAATTGAAAAATAAACAATGTCATTTAGAAAACGTATAAAAACGTATGCTAACAACAAAAATAAGTTGTAATAAAGCGTAGTAGAACGCATAGCTCAGCGGCGAGAGCACCTGGACGGTATTCAGGAGGCGCGGGTTCGAATTCCGCTGCGTTAAATTTTTTATACGTTTTTGAAATGTCTGTTTGTAATAATACTGTCTGTAATAATAATTTATTTTTTTGCTTCCCCGTTGTAATAAAATAAAACGCGACGTTTAATTCCGTCACTGAACACATATCTTGAGTTCCGGCTCATAGAAGAGCACAAAATGTCTTGAAATTTTTTCCGGCTATAATGCCATGAGGCAAAAAGTATGAAAAATAAGCAAATCAAAAACGATGAAACAGAAAACATGAATCTGACCAGTCACCCCTACCTTCTTTCACCCAAATCTTTCATCCCTATAAAATATGGTTGACTTTAAAGGAAAGGGTTGTCATCCCTTACAGATAGCCTATGTCAAGCCGAAACTGCAAAATGGCATAACTCAAAAAAAAAAAAAAACAACATATATATACAGGTACATAGTATAGAGAATATTTTATTAAGTGATGTTGGTGTTAATAGTAGCGCAATCGTGGCGCAGCGATTTGTTGTAGGTTCGATTCTCATTTGGTGAAATGATCATAATTTAATTATTTTATAATAAAAATGAATTTCTGTTTCTCCTTTTTTTCGCATAATAGGATAGGCAGAAATAACCTAGGGTCAAAATACTTCGTTCTACAGTTCCCACTCGTATTTCAAACATTATATGTTTATTGCGGAACTTAACACCGCACTTGCACTGCACTATTTTGAAAGCGAACAAATAATTAAGTTAAGACAATTACCTGAATCCTAAACGATGTTTTAAGTGGCGGAACTCAACGCCGCATTTTACCCCATTATTAAAGCGAACAAATTTATTTAAAATTTATTTAAAAAACAATATTTTAAAAAATACACATCTACATTTAAAATCAACATACTACACAAATCAGCTTAGGTCTCTTGCCCTCCGGCCTAACGCGATACAAAAGTAATATTATCATACAAAACACAAGTAAAAATTGGGAAGAAATCCCCCACTCACGTCCCAAGGCCGGATGTAGCGGGTTTTATTTCCCGGAAAATTGGCAAGTCATAATAATGCGCTGACTCATAAATAAAGATCGGCATTGGCTCTCAGAATCTTTACGGTACATTTCTCTGGTCTTTGATAGGCTGTGATTATGGGGAATTAGGATTTTCTTTGTGTTTCTTAATTAATTATTTGGTGGAGTGGTAAGGCTAACCGTTTTTGAGATAGTTGCGGGTTCTAATATAGGAAAAATATTTTTATTTTCCGTATATATTTAAAAAAAAAAGGGGAAAATATCCTTACATATATTATAAATGCGAAAACCTGTCTGTTTTTTTGTCACGCTTTCACAGCTAAACTGGTGTGGACGAAATTTAGAATGAAAGTAGTATAAAACCCAGGGTAAAACATAGGCTACTTATTTTTTTAAATATCCACCTCTAAACAGTTGAAATAGGGTACAAAAGTCTATATGGAAACTATAAACCGTCTGACTGATTGTTATGAATTTTGGCATAGATTTAGTTGATAATCCAAGGTTAAGCTTAGACAACTTTATTTTTCAAAAATCCTCCCCCGAGGGTTACAATATAACGAAACAGTTATATAGCTCACTAGGCGAAGTCGCGAGCGGGCCGCTAGTAGAGAATAAAGTGATTTACTATTAAGTCTCTACGAAAATGTATTAACAACTTCACCCTTTTTTCACAGTCAAAGAAAAAAAAATAGGTTTTCTTTGAGACAATTCATTTGCCACTCCATCTGAAATTAAGACATTGCGTGTTAAGTGACGGAACTCAATGCTACAATAGCCTCAATTAACGATAGTGAAAATATATAATATAATAAGTAATTCAGTATAATTATATGAGAAGGTTATAGATATATTTTAAGGTCATATTGACATAAATCTAATACAAACGTTATCAGCGTAGTTACTTGTCTATCTGTACACACGATTAGTCCTAGGTTCGATTCTCACTCGAACCCATGTATATTTAACCATTTTCATCACAGCACACAGTTTAAGGTGAAATATCTTTGATAAGTGAAAATAGGAAAATAGACAACTTTATAACTAGTTATCTTTGCAAAAAAAAAGGAGAGATGAGTCAAAATGAAAAAAAGCTAAAGTGGCGTAGCGCTTTTCAAACCCTACGCCACTTGCTACGCTTTTCACGACATTCAAATAGTTTTCGAGCGAAAAAAGTTACTTTTAAAGTTAAAGAGGCACAAGCTTCCTGCTTGAAGAAAAGCTTCGACGGAAAAAGTTTTGGCCTTCCAACAAAAGCCTCGTTTAATAGATGTCAATGGCAGCTTAAAGTTCTTATTTGCACTCTAATTGATAAATCATTTTAAGTTTTAAAATTTAATATTTTTGGTGGAGAAATTTCATTTATTTATGTATGTATATATAAATGAGTAAAACTGTTTGTTATTTTAAAGTAATCGTTTTTTACTAAGTGAATACATATGTATAAATACACGTTGCATATATGAAAAAAATATTTTTTACAATATTTGTATGTCTGTCTGTCTGTTCAAGATAATCTCTGGAAAAAGTTCATCGATTTTTAAGGGTTTTCCACTGGCACATGTAATAGGGAATTTCTTAAGCCACTTTTAAACGCAAGGTAATAATATTATATTATATTTTTCCATAATATTATGACTAAAAACTGTAACCTATATATTTATTATTATTTATGTCTCTGTGTATTTATAAATGGAGTTCTTTCGCATTTTATTAAATGCAAACTACCATTTTGTTTAGCTTCACGCTGTATCCCGCACCCACCAGGGTTGGCAGAGGGAACCTAGTGTTAAGACACTCTGTTCCCCACTTACATAATCGGTCTTATATCATTATTCAACAATAAAGCTAAATTCGTACTAATTTGGTTTATTCCATTGAATTTAGAAATGTACATATTATTCTTTATATAAGCTTTAGTAAAATAAGCTTCACCTGTTTATATGATAAATTATAAACATACTGACAATAGAATATTAAATATGAAAAGTAATTTTAAATTAAAATCATTATCTCCTTACAAGGAAAACTACTTGCGCTGAAAAATCAAAATATAATATGTATGACATAACTGGGGCCATCATGACACAGCAGGTATAGGACCACTATAAATGCAATTGATTATGGTTACGATTTCAATCCAGTGAAAGATTATTTTGGAACTATTTACCGTTTTGCTACCTTGGTACCTAAGTCTGTATGTGTGGATAACACCTGTTTTTATTTTATTATTTACTAATTCAAACAAATAATTAACTTAAATAAATCTTATGGCCAGTCGTGACCTAGTGGCACAAGCGTGTGACTGTAAACGACTGATTGTGGGTTCGATTCCCACTCGAAGAGTGGAAATATTTAATATTTCCATTTTCTTCGCTCTGGTGTCGAAGTAAAGCGCGGCGTTAAGTTCCGCCACTTAACAACACGCCATGCGTCCGAATTTGGCGGAAAGTGGGGAACGGAGTGTCTTAACACTAGGTTCCCTCTGCCTACCCTGCTGTGTGCGGGATACAGCGTGAAACTAAAAAAAAAAATAAAAAAAAAATCGAGATTATTCTTTTTCTTATTTTTACATAAAAAAATAAAGAAAAGAATATCTAATCTAGATATTTCAAAGAAAATTGGCAACTTTTCGAAGCCTTTCATAAAGCCAAATCCATATTCTTATCTGGCATTGCGTGGACAGTTGAACAAACTTTTATAATACTATCGTAATCTAAGGACGATCGATCCCTTGGTTTCTGCCTCGTTATTGTGGCCTTTTGTTCGCACAATTACTTCCTTAGTGGCTCATGAGATAAGTAGACCTTTTCTGAATTAGCCGACAAATTTTCACCTTATTATAGAGGACATTTTAGTCGCCACTTCGGTATATTTGGGTCATAAATCACTATGTTATATTATATATTGATATATAATAATTCTGAAATTGAATGGTATTGATTGACTTACAGATCACAAATGGACGAATTTACTGACAGTAGGCAACTAAAATTGATAATTTCATGAAAAAGGAAGTACTAAGAATTTCTATGGGGATGAGGAAAAGGTATTATATTTTATATAGTGCAAGTGAACGATGAACGAGGTAACCTACAGGTTATAGCTCGCGTATTTACATTAGTTTAAAATTTAATAATTTAGTATGTAAAGCGCTGCGTTAAGTTTAGCCAATTAACACACAATGACTCGATTTTCGGGCGGAAAGTGGACTTATATGAAAAAGCTCTAAGCTAAGAGTCTACCTGTGACCACGGACTACTGTAAAGTGTTCGAAACGTCGGGTTTCTAAAAATGTATTTTCGAATACCAAAAATAGTTTCATTTCAAAATGTGTAGTTATCGCGAAAACAAAAGATCATACTAGCGTTAAGCTAATATTGCTATTGTTGTATGTATATGATTTCAGTTTCGCTTCGCTTCTTAATACCTAGTCTCTTATTATGGTTAAAGATAGTTTATTTCTCAAAAAGAAATTACATTTCATTTACTTGAGAAAATTATGACTATACCTAAACATATTTTAAATTAATTAGATGACGGGTGAACAAAAGGTATCAGTTAAGCTCTATTTACCTATTACGCAAAATGCACACAACATTGTACTTAAACACATATATGTCCTTAATTTACGTAAATAATACTCTTTACCTTTGACATTTGTCAAAAGAGCCTTTTATAGATCCTGACCTTTACGCCTAATTGAGCTAAGATGGCGTCGAATGCTTTGTTAACAAAAATTACAATATATTTGAATGATCGTTACATAATTTTACTTTTATGTATAAGTTATCGCGTATCTTTATTTTCAAAATTTTACAACAAAAATTTTATAATTTGGTGATAACTTGTTCAATGATATTTTTTTAGCTTCACGATGTATCCCACATACAGCAGGGTAGGCGAGAAGACCTAATGTTAAGACACTCCTTTCCCCACTTTCCGCGAATTTGGAGGCATTGCGTGTTAAGTGGCGGTACTTAACGCCGCGCTTTGCCTCGTCACCAGAGAGAAGATGAAAACGAAGATGAATGGAAATATTAAATATTTCCACTCAAGGGAAATCGAATCCACAATCGAATCCAGTCGTTTACAGTCACAAGCATGTACCTACCACTGCGCTACGGCCAACGATATTTTTTGATTGAAATATGTCTTCAAATGTTTTAACAAGTAATACAGATAGTGTTAGCAATAATATAAACGAATCAGCAAGAATATCTAGCCATTAAAATTGAATCGAGATCGATAAACCGAAGGAATACATCCAGTGCAGAATAAGGCCTATCTTTGCCATAATAAGAAAAGCCACATAATAACTAATCATTATGGCTTATATATTTTAATAAAACTTATTCTAAGTTTATAGTCTCATAGCAAATTATTTTGTTTTCTTTTCAGCTTCCCACAAGAGTAGGTAAGAATGCCTAGTATTAAAACAATTCGTTTTCCACGTTCTATCTGAATTCAATATATTACGCCTTGGGAATGAAATGCTCGCTCCAGGCTATTCCAAAGGTATCATTGTCAATATATAATTATATAATATCTGTAAATGCTTGACTTAAAAACAATTAAAAAGACAGTCACCCCGCTGAATTTCTTGCGCCGGTTCTTCTCAGGTCTGAGGCATTAACATTAGTGAACCGGTGGTAAATTGTTTGACGTTCAAAAAATGAAGCATGTAACTTCTTATTTTGAATAAAATTATTTGACTTTGACTTTACGTATTTTAGTGAAACTCATTGCCGTGCTTTGTCTTATGGTAAGAATCGAACCCATTGCCACTGTACCACAATGACTTCTTAAATAAATAATGTCCCATATACCAAAACATATATAACTTTAATATGCATACATACATTTAAGTAAATACTTGATCTCTTGAAATTCCCATTACTTAGTCATTTTCACATTACACAGTCAAGGCAATTAGCCTTCGACCAATTACTGCTGAGATGTGCCAGCTAATTAGATTACCTAAATGCTATCAATTTAATATGTCGATTTATGTTATAGTATAAATAAATTAGCCAAATTACTATATGTTAGGACAAATTCTTGACGTAATTATTCCTTAGAACGTAGGGTTAAATGTACGTAATCTATATAAGAACGAATTACAAAAAATATACAGTTATGTCAAGTCAACTGTCAACTGGAAAAGGAAGACAAAATGTATTTCTAAATTTTCTCTATTTAATTTTTTTCTGCTACATTTTTTTCTCCTAACAGGATAATCAGATAGTTCCTAGTGTCAAGACACTCCGCTCTCTACGTTCTGCCCGAAATTGATAGGTTATATCAAGGACGCACAACCAGTACGTAGAAAAGAAAATGATTTAAATATAATAATAGGGGCCAGTCGTAGTGCAGTGGCACTAACGTGTGCCTGTAAACGACTGGTTGTGGGTTCGATTACCACTCGAGGAGGGGAAATATTTATTATTTCCATTTTCTTCACTCTGGTGTCGAGGCAAAGCGCGGCGTTAAGTTCCGCCACTTAACACGCAATGCCTCCAAAATCGGCGGAAAGTGAGGAACAGAGTGTCTTAACACCGATTCCCTCTGCTTACCCTGCTCGGCGCAGGATACAGCGTGAAGCTAAAAAAAAAAAAAAAAAAAATAATAATAATAATTTCCCCGAGACGGGATGGAATTCCCAATCAGTCGCGTTTACAGTCAGCCAATATCTCAACTGCGCCATGATGGCCTCTATGAATCTTTACGAAAAATGCAAAATTAATAGAAAAATGTAGACAATGAGGCCAGTCGTGGCGCAGGGAACAAAGTAAAGGTAAACGCGGATAGTTGTGGGTTCGATTCCCATTCGAAGACTGGATAGGAGTTAATATTTCCGTTTTCCTCGCACTGGTACTGAGGCAAAGCGCGGCGTTAAGTTTCGATCCACATAACACGTAACGCCTCCACAATTCAGTGGAAAGTGAAAAAAAAAATAGAAGAAAAGAATGTTGTTTACTAATAAATTCATCATGTCAAAACATGTATTGTAATAGGCTATATTTTTTCACGAAAAAGGTATTTGTGAGGGAAGAATTTTTAGAATTCCGACCCTACTCTTAAACGGTGATTCTAAATATTGATTTTAACGTGGATTTTTATCCAAATACTTTTCTGTACAATAAATAAGTAGCATTATTTTAAGATATTTCTTTGAGAATATAACAACTTTTAAATAAAAGGGTAAAATTTCAAAGAGAGACTCGAACCTACACCTCCTTAAACCGTTAAAATACTATAACGACTAACCCATATGTTCTTATTTGGCGCAATTGAAGTTCTTATAACTTTAAAATTAATAAATAAATTATTTTCAGTTTTTTTTTAAATTTGACTAAAAATATATAATGATTCTTTTAAACATTTTTAGTGTTACTGTTTTTAGCTTCACGCTGTATCCCGCAGATAGCAGAGTAGGAACCTAGTGTTAAGACACTCTGTTCCCCACTTTCCGCCGAATTCGGAGACATTGCGTATTAAGTGGCGGAAATTAACGCCGCGCTTTGCCCCGACACCAGAGCGAAGCAAATGGATATGGAAGAAATGAAACTTGTAAATTACTATATATCAACAGATAGAAAGTCTAGCAAATTTGTCATTTCTGGACTTAATAGTTTAAAAATTAGTATTCAGGGTCATGATTAGAAAAAAAATTAAGGACCGGTTTCCGTTAAATGTACAAAATTCTCCCCTTAAAGAGCAAAATGGTGAGGTATTGTTTGTTTTTTTTTATGGTATAAAGGAGGCAAACGAACTGAAGGCCCACCTGGTGTTAAGTGGTTACCTTCGCCCGTAGACATCCACAACATTAAAGTTATGGATGCGTTGCCAGACTTGGGAATGTAGGACAGAAGGAGGGAGGAAGGATGGGAATAGTGGGAATAGGGAGAGCTGGCTTACATGCCATCGAACCGGAACACATCATAAGATATTTGGCGATTCGTCTTTGACATGATAGTGGTCGCGAGCCAGTCGGAGAACGAATCTCCTACCACCAAACTACTGGGTTTCCCGCCTTTTACGGGACGCTACCCAGCGGCGGGGGGGAATTGTATTCTTAACCCGTTCCCCCACAGGTCATATTCTTTGAATGGAAATACGTCTCCTGATAACTAAAGTAAACGGGCACGAAACCGCGGGCAAAAGCCAATGCTTGTCTTATATATAAGCCCATTAAGACAAATATCTCCACCAAAGTAAGTACTAATAAAAAATCCACAATAATATCCATCTCAGATTGTACGTAGACGAAATATTTCTTTCATATTCAGCTTTTAGCGTGGCGTGCGATCTCGCGGGAGTTAGTAATGGAGTAACTCGATAAAAGATTTCCCGGGACACCGATACTTTATAGTCCAGGAGGCGAATGTAAGAACGGCAATGACTAATGTATGTTATGTGCTCTTCAAGTTTCTTGTTCTTATGGGAACGAAGTAAGATTTGGCCAGCTTAAATATTTTTGAATATAATATTATTTTGTTAAGTTAATGATTATTATAGATAAAATTAGTAAAGCTAAGTTTTTTTACACAGCAGGGTAGGCAGAGAGAACCTAAAAGTAAGACAGTCTTTTAGGTTGTCTCTGCCTACCCTGTTCCTCACATTCTTCCGAAACTAGAGGAATAGCGTATTCAATAACGGACCTGAACGCCGCGTTTATGTTTGTTCGCGTATACATTCGCGGTTTGTGACTGGGCTCAAGGTAAAGTTAAGTAAAAAATGCATAAATCTATATATTATAATATTTGTAAATCCAATATTTAGATATAATATATATAATAAATATTGTATATATATTTAATGTTTAAAAATATTACACCTTCTAAGATTTCTTAAAGAGAAAAATAAAATCGATAATATAAATTCTCACAAAATGTTATCTATTTACCAAATAGGATATAATATCTCAATGCGCAGTAGACTAACTTATAAAAACTATTAAAAAAGGTCAAAAAAGTATTTTTAAATCGCTAAATAAAAAAATAACCTCAAATATACCCAAATTTATAAGTCATCAACGTCATCTTAGCCTATAAAACCGTAGCTGTCGCGACATTTTAACTTCCGGAAGTAAGAAGTTGAGTTTGCTTCATACTTTCTGATGGTTCTGTTATCATAACTTGGTGAAACTTGTTACACTGCTCTGCCTTTTGGGACTAGTACAAGTTGAAATTAACTACTATGTGATATGGCTGAGGATTTCGAAGCTTGTATTGCATTATGGCGAATATGGGTTACAGTTGTATCGAAAATACTTATAATAATATATTTGACTGTAAGCGACTGGTTGTGGGTTCGGTTCCCACTCGAGGAGTGGAAATATTTAATATTTCCATTTTCTTCGCTCTGGTGTCGAGGTAAAGCGCGGCGTTAAGGTCCGCCACTTAACACGCAATGCCTCCGAATTCGGCGGAAAGTGGGGAACGGAGTATCTTAATACTAGGTTCCCTCTGCCTACCCTGCTGTGTGCGGGATACAGCGTGAAGCTAATATATTGTTATATATATGTTAACATACAGTTGTATTTTTTTATAGCTAAGTAGATGACCAGTATTTTATATTTGTCTCTTTGTGTAGGTAATTTAGCAAACCAATGTCTCAATTTTGGGCAGAAATTGGATAATTGAGTGTTTTAACACTAAGGTCTCCCTGACTAGACTTGTTATACAGACTAAAGCGTTAAGCTGCTTTATGTTTTATATGGTTTATGTGTAATCAATTTAGTTTATAAGTATTTTTAACAGCGATGACCATATGACGTTTTGCTGGAAACTTTACTCTATAACATATTAACGGATAACTTGACATCATTTAGTTTTTACTTAATACGAAGGTGGATCATATTTATTGTATTGATCTCTAAATACAAAATTTTAATAATTATATTCTAATATATTATAAAAATATATAAAAATATAATTCATGCAATATAATCCTCAATTTGTAAAGAAAATATATGCAACATTATAAAATTATTTATAAAAGGTGTTAAATTTATTACAGTTGATAAATTTGACGCCTCAGATTTCTAATTTAACAAGTAAAATCTTTAAAACAAGCGAAAACTGGAGAACAGAGAATCTTTACTATTTTCTCTCTCTTCATACATCTAACAGAAACCAAGTTGTTTATCAAAATTTATTACAGACGATAGAATAGGCCATTTAGCATATAGTTAATTACGAAGACGAACTACAGAAAGCATAGTTTAATGAGGACAAAAAAAATTAAGAAAAGTAAAAAAAAAATATTTCACATACTACAATGTGTTTGATATACACTTTTGAATAAAGTATAAAGTAAAGGTATATACCTCATATGCTGCTAAAGCATTTATTAACCTATTAACGAGTCTACGTTCTAGTACATATTACTGGAAGAGAACAGTTTAAACGTCTATTCGAATATCACAATAGGAAATGATCCATATTCAAGTTGGAATTTCGGAGGAGTATTTGTCAGTACTAGTCTAGCTAAAGTTCGATATATGGACTTCAAAATATTGCAAGATAATTTAGGAGTTCTCTCTGTATGGAGCGAAAGCAATATTATTTTTGTTTAAGGTTTATTGTAGCTTTAATCTTTATAACCTATAGCGGTAGTCAAAGAGGACCTAGTGTCAAGACACTACGTCCTCCACTTTCCGCCTGGAATCGAGACCTAGTGTGAGTTCAAGGCCACGCTTTGTCTTAGGTACCAGACTGAAGATACGAAAATTTAAATATAGTCATTTCACTGAATGGGATTGAACCGAGAGCTGTCACGTTAACAATGAGATGCTATCCCACTACACCACGACCCTAACCTAAGCTTGACCCTAACCAGAAAAAAAACACTTGAATAAGAAGAACAATTTACCTTTAAAAACGCATAAAAACCGCAAGAACCTTGTCCTAAAGCAGGCAAAATTCTTACTGAGCCTACACATCGTCCACATGTATCCGAAACGCATTACACGTAAAGGATAAATAATGGCAGCAGATGGCACAGAGTTTAACACTGTGGGAAATAAAAACTCAGCTGCACTACATCAAAAGTTTCACCGTAACTTTTCGTAACAAGCTCCAAGTTTCACTTGCACAAACTGCTATTGGAATTTCACTGTAGTAATCTTGAATTAAGAGTTTTCAAACATTTTTCGGCAATGGACGCAGCTGTTACAGTGTGATAAAATAAATGTTATAGTAATGTACTGACCAATTGGTTAGGATCAATATGTCAGTGGTAGAAGAAGACGTGGCATAACAGCAAAATCTCTCTCTGTATACAGAAAAAGATCGTAGACTTTCTAAAACTGTATAATTCTATTATTTAATTTTAAACACACATTACCATTGTAGGGGCCAGTCGTGGCACAGTGGCACGAACGTGTGACTGTAAACGGCTGGTTGTGGGTTCGATTCCTACTCGAGGAGTGGAAATATTTAATATTTCTAAATTCTTCGCTCTGGTGTCGAGGCAAAGTGCGGCGTTAAGGTCCACCGCTTAACACGCAATGCTTCCGAATTTGGCGGAAAGTGGGAAACAGAGTTTCTTAACACTAGGTTCCTTTTGCCTACCCTGTTGTGCGCGGGATACAGCGTGAAGCTAAAAAAAAAAGAAAAAAAATATTACCATTGTATATTATAGAATCTCTCGAAGTTGCGCTAAGTAGTGACTGGGGCTCGTACAGAAGAGGCGAGTGTTGATTCGCATTTCAAAAGGGTTATTTAAGCTTGCATTTGAGCTTCAGATCCCAGACTTTGATAGAAGAATTTGAACTTACATGTCCAAACTTTACTCTTTCAAGAGTTTTTCAGCTCTGGGTCTAGAAAGTTCTTACTAAATTGCTAGAAAAAATTCTTTAATTTAGAATATAAAATTCAAAGAAATGAATATTTAAGGAATATTGAGTTTTGGCAAGGCAAGGCAGAGTTTAATTCCCCCATTCATCGAGCAATGTCTGGAGTTTTGGCGGTAAGTAAAGAATTTGCTGTTAACACACTAAAATCAGATTTAATTCACATTTTAACCGTTATTCTTATATAATATAATAAGTTAGTAAATTTAATATACACTTAATATAAGGAGCATGTTTTTGTTCTAACTAATATATCTCGGACCTCAGTTTGCAACTGGAAAGTTTAGGAACACGTTTGACGAGAGCTACTTGGAGCTAGTTCAGCTTAAATACTTGTCTTAAGTTGTGGACGTATGGTTGATATACAATGTTGATGTTGAACAGAAGTTTATATGACGTGGATATTATGCATATGTGTGATATAAATGGGATCTATCAGTTCCTTTCCCGTTTGAGGTTATAAAGGAATGTCACGTATTTCAGTGGAAATGAACGCTGCGCTCTGTTTTAGGTACCAGAAAGTAGAAATAAAAATAATAAATAATCATTCTCCGAATTGGGAATTTAAATCACAACTATCGCGTTTATAGTCAGAGCAGTCTTACTGAGCCATAAAGGATTTTTAAGCAGATTTTTTTAAAAATATATGTACTTCAGTAAATTTTTAGGCCACTACAGCGCAGTGTCATTTTTCACTTGTTTCCAATACTTCGTTTAATTTATATATTGATCTATTCCTGAAAATGTTGCAATGCTAATAAAGAAATATTTTTTCCAAAGAAATATTGACAGAGAAAAGAGAAAAAAAGTCCAGCTAAGTTTCTTGCACTGATTCTTTTCAGGCATTAAATCAACTTTAGTGAGTCAGGTGATAAGTTGTTTAACGTTCAAACAATGAAGTATGTAACTTTGATTTCTTATATTAAATAAAATTATTTAACTTTGACTTTGACTATTTTGGCCTATTGCTTGCCAGAATTGCTTAAAAATTGGCACTCGTGTTCAGATTCTATGTCAGTATAATAAATTTTCATAGAAAAAACCTTACCAGGACGGCCAGGATCACAAAAAATAATTATTATAATGTTCTTATTGTTAAACGTTAGCCATAGGATGGGGGGACCTAACGCCAAATTTTGATAATATTACGATATGAATAGGAAATCATTTTAATAAAAAAAAAATGATTGGTAGTGGGGAACGGAGTATCTTAACACTAGGTTCCCTCTGCCGACCCTATTGTGTGCGGGATGCAGCGTGAAGCTAAAAAGAGGCTAAAAAAATCTTATTTGTATATATTATATATTAATGGAGAAAATATATTAATAGAATGTAATAAACGCCGCGGGCTGTAACTAGTGTATACGCAACGCAATTTAAGTAAGAAGTTCGTTGCTAAGTTTCAGACGACTACACTTGCTGAGTTATAATATTTACCCTTTGCAGTTGCGTCATTTTAGTAACTTGTGTCTTTCATTTGCTCAATATTCAATATTATATGGTTTAACTTCTATATTAGTATTTTCATTTTCTTCACCCTGGTGTCGAAGCGCGGCGTTAAGTTCCGCCACTTGACACGCAATACCTCCAGTATTCGGTGGAAAGTGGGGAACGGAGTGTCATAACACTAGGTTCCCTCTGCCTACCCTGTTATGTGTGGGATACAGCGTGAAGCTAAAAAAAATTATTTTATTATTACTAAATACAAAAATTAAATATTATAAATTATATCCACTATAAGAAATCTGTTGAAGTCTCCAGTAAATTCAGTTGAAGCGGTGAACTTTTAAGATATTTCATTCTCTTAAACATTACATCATAACTCATGTTTCCGTAGCGCCGCCTTGTGATGACTTTTGGACAGGGATAATAAACATTTTTCATGGTATTGTGTATTTTTTCTGTTTATATAAAAAAAATCTATATTTTAGCGTATTTTAATAAAAAAGTTATTGTAAGTCGTCATTTTTTTCATACTGATTTAACAAAATGGTGGAAGTCTAAGAATTATATTCAGTTCTCTACTCTGGTAATATAACGCGCGGAGTTCAACTCCGCCAAACACTACGCAATATCATGTTCTCTATATCTACCATTCTACGCAGCAGAAAGTGTTGTACTACCTGTTCTTTTTTTTATTTTAGCAAGTCTAATATATTTCTTTAAATATATAAAGAATATTTGTTCATTTAAAAAGTAAAAACAAAGTAATATAACACTAGATTTTAATGTCCATATAACAAATAATAACTTACTTCCATAATTCAATGTACGAAATTATCCAACTCGTTCCAGAATAATGAATTGTCTTTTAAACTTGAATTTATTTTCTTCAACTTTAGTCCAAAATTTAGATTCATATTTATATACGTTATTTTTACGGTGTCACACTTTTTCCTATATAACACGGTAGTCAGACAGTCTGGTGTCAAGTCACTCCGTTTTCACCTTACCGCCTGAAATCAAGACATTACTTCTTAAGTGAAGTAATTCAACGCCGTGCTTAGCCTAGAGGTACTAGCGCGAAGACATGAATCTCTCCTCTAAATGGGAACGGAACCCATACCCATCGCGGTTACTGTCTTAATGCGCTACTACGCCATCTGTTTATATTTTGATATATTAATATAGCTTGAAATCCCATTTATCAACACGTTTGAACTAGCATCACCTATATCTATCTCAATAATCAATCATACCAATGTAGTCCTCCAATTTGCTTGAAATTATGATAACGAGAAAATGATATTGACTGCATTCGTTTTATTTTTTTTTTTATTTTTTTTAATTTTCACAGCAGGGTAGGCAGTGGGAACTTAGTGTTAAGACACTCCGTTCCCCACTTTCCGCCAAATCCCCGAATTTGGCATTGCGTGTTAAGTGGCGGAACTTAACGCCGCGCTTTACCTCGACACCAGAGAGAAGGAAATGAAAATATTAAATATTTCCACTCCAAGTGTGGGAATCGAACCCACAACCGGTCGTTTACAGACACACGTTCGTGCCACTGCGCCACGACTGGCCCTAGGTTTTGTGGTTTGTGTGACTGGTTTTGTTATTAAATTATTATATTACCAATTAAACACACGGGGAAACAATTAAAAAAGGTTTATTTTTAGCGATGATTGTGAGTGTAATTCTTATTCTAAAAAATATTAATTCCCACTCCATACTTATATTATAAATACTTATATTTTAAAATCTAAACCGCTTGACCGATTGTAATAAATTTTGGCATAAATATAGTTAATAATCTAAGGTTAAACATTTTATCAAATATTTAACCTTAGATTATTAACTATATTTATGCCAAAATTTATTTTATCAAATATCTACCCCTAAATGGAATATAACGAAACAGTTGTGTAGTGCACGCGGCGAAGCCACGAGCAGGCCGCTAGTATAAATATTTTTCTAAAATTAAAGAACGGCATAAAACTTTACGCTATGAAAAACTATCTACGTCTCTAAATACAATAAATTCATAAAGAAGAGGTCTATGCCTAGTATTAAAAAGTCTATACTACTCTAAACCTAGTATAGAAGTACTGAAAATCGAACCTAAAACCGCCAATTTGACCTAAATTTTTACCACTGTACCATAACAATGTCAAAATTAGCTAACACAATTAACCTGGTATTTAATCAACTGTTTTAACATTGTAAGGAAGGCTTCATTTAGCTCAACAGATTTTAATTGTGCTCTTTGCATAGTTCTTGATTCGGTTACGTCGCGACGTTTTGACAACGTTGTTTTGTTATTATGTTAAGTAATTTGGACTGACCCTTTATTATGCTGTGTTTGGAGAGACTTATTTTAAGAAATAATATGTTTTGGCCAATGTGGCCAGTCGTGGCCCAGTGGCACAAGAGTGTGACTGTAAACGACTGGTTGTGGGTTCGATTCCCACTCGAGGAGTGGAAATTATATTTCCATTTTCTTCGCTCTGGTGTCGAGATAAAGCGTGGCGTTAAGTTCCGCCACTTAACACGCAAGCCTCCGAATTCGGCGGAAAGTGGGGAACGGAGTGTCTTAACACTAGGTTCCCTCTGCCTACCCTGCTGTGTGCGGGATATAGCGTGAGGCTATTTAATATTTTTTTTTTTAAAAATTATTTATTGTAGATTTTAAGTATGTTTTTTAAAAAATATATAAATTATTTTTAATGATTTCAGAAAGTAGTACTACCTACAAATCCTTTTATGTCCTTAGTTCGGAGTATTTTCACACAAAGACATAGTCAGAGAAAAAGTAATATTAAGACACTCCGTTTTTCCACTTACCATACGAAATCTTACGATATTGTGTGTTAAGTAAGAAACGTCCTGCTTTACCTTGTTCGCAAGAGTGGGGAAATGTAAGTAATTAAATTATCATGATTCTATCGAGTGGGAATCGAATCGACAACCAACCGCGATTACAGTCAAATATTGTCGCACTGCGCCTTGTCTGTTTACGTTTTTCTTACTACATAAAAAGAAACTCCTTCCAACGTTCAAACGACAAAACAGTCCATAATAAGACCCTCAGAAGTTAGCTTGGTAATTCAATTCGCTAGACTGACGTTTACATTAGTCTTATTTATGAAGAAATATTTCGTTAAATTACATTGTTTTACGAGCCAGTATGAATGAGTACTTGTTGTATAATTTTATATATAATTTTACTGTCAGGAGCTGTAGGAGACAGTTTGCCCGTTCAATACACATGGCGACGATTTTCAGGCATGAACTATCAAACTCAGAAAGAGATTTTTTTTTAGCTTCACGCTGTACTCCGCTCATGGCAGAGGGAACCTAGTGTTAAGACACTCCGTTCCCCACTTTCCGCCGAATTAGGAGGCGTTAAGTGGCGGAACTTAACGCCGCGCTTTGCCTCGCGATGAGAGCGAAGAAAATGGAAATATTAAATATTTCCACTCCAATATCAAGGTCAGAGAGAGATGAAGATATTCGTATATATTTACATATGTAGTTACCTAGATTTTTTTATCGATACGCATAAAGCGTATCGGGGTATCCTTTGCGGGGTAGTCAGAGAGAACGGTGCGCAAAACGCTTCGGTAGATTCTTTATCTTAATTGTAATATTTATAATACTACTAGCGGCCCGCTTGCTGCTTCGCCGCGTGTACTATATAATCGTTTCGTTATATTACAACACACGGGGGTGGATTATTGAAAATTAAATTAACCTATGATTAACCTTGTATTATCAACTATATTTAAGTCGAAATTCATTACAATCGGTCAAGTGGTTTAGATTTTTCTATATAAGCTTTCATCCCCTATTTCAACCCTTTAAAGATAATCAATCTATAATTATTTTAATAAATATTTTTTGAACAAAATAATAGCTTATGTTAGACTTTCTACTACTTTCATTCCAAATTTCATCCAAATCGGACCGACAGATTAGCCGTGACATATAAACTGATAAACATTCACATTTATAGTATAAAGTATGGACTAGTTAGGTGTTAACTGTGTTATCTATAATATGGTTACTAAATTATATACGAATGATGCTCCTTCTTCGACTATATATAGTATAACTATGGGAATGAGATGTTTCATCTCGGTAAGAGGTATTAAAAAGCTTACGTCACTTTCTAGCCTCTTAAATATCTTTAAGTCAAAAATAAACTACATATTATAACTTGAAAGAAGTTTAAAAAAACAAACGTACTTTCCCATTTATATCATCTATATTAATTTCAAAACTAAAAAATTAAGCATATAGTCATAATGTCATACGTCTAGTATTACATTAAAAAATAAAGAAACGGAGAATGGAGTATCCTGACACTTAGTATTTTTACCTTAATCTGTATAAAAACGTTTGGTAAAACAAAAAATAAATCATCATTAAATTCTTTAGACATAATTAACGACAATAATACATACAGAATGAAACTATTCGATTAAAAATAACTGCTAATGAGGTGAAAACGTACAGCGCTCGCAAATTACCCGCTTTAATGAATTTACAGAATTTTATTGGTATGCTTTATTAACATATATGGAAAATAAGTATGTTGTTGACAGGAAAAATAATATCGTGTAAATAAAAAACAATTTGCTTCGTAAGTCATTATAGATAGGAAGAACAGATTAAAAATTATAATTTAAGATAGATAAAATATTTTTTATTATATAGATAAAACGACTTAAAAATATGACGTAGCTTTCTACATGCTGGCAGATTTCTTTCTCAAGGTTTTGCCAGGAAAATTGAATAACCTAAAGTGCACAACCTAAAGTAACAAAACATCAGTTATTACCACTGACTTGGGTAATAAATGACTATTAAACTTAATTTTGGATTTGTAAAGATTCATACAGCTTGAAGTTAAACAAAAAGAACATTCATTCTGAGATCCATTTTAACTCACTCTGGGCTGTGGTTACTAAGAGATGGTAACTGGCTGGAGCATGACAATAAAACATTTTCATACTCTAAGGAGCCTCCATATATTAAATCTCTATTCTTACACGGTTTTGGAACTATAAGTTTAACATGAAACAATAATGATAGCAAGGGAAATGAAAGGACATTCACTTATCATTAAATATTGAAAACTACTTGATGTACAAAGATAAAATTTGGCACGTTACTTACGTGCAATAAGAGAAGTGCCTTTAAGATCACATTTTGCCACAGAGCCGGAGTAAGGTATAAGTATTTTAAATGTATATTTGAAAGTCTTTATTTTTTTGGTATAAACTTGAATTTTGGCGGAGGTAGTGACTGATCACTACGTCGACGAAATCATGAGTAATTTGATAAGTAGACGGTTTCTTCTTATAAGACTAAATAAATATACAGTAAATATGCATACCTTAACAGAATTGACTGAGTATATATATATATACATACATACATACGTCCTTTATTTGTTTTCTATTAACGATCAAAGGCTGTGCAGAATGCTAATATTATATAAAAATGTTTTATTTATTACAGAAAACGTGAATCTTTTGTAGAACGCCCATCTTTGTGCGCTAAAGTTATGTGTTTAATATTAAAATTCTATACGGAATTTTGATTTTATACACATTTGTATTAAATTTTCGATGTTATTGTTTTTTTTGAAGTTATTTAGGCTAGTCTTGGATAGGCAGAGAATTTTTATGTCAAAACTCTCTATTCTCCGCTTTCCGCCTGAATCCTAAGTACGTGGTGAGTGGCGGAACTCAACGCCGTGCCATATCTTATCACCAGAACGAAGGAATGAAAATAATTTAAATATAATTATTCCCCGAGTGGAAATTAGACCCACAGCTATCGGTCAGCGGTCAGGGGTCAGATGAAACGCATTCGAATCCTCCGAATCTCGCTACGTTACACATTTGATATTTTTTTAAAAAATGTCATGCATGCAATTATTTCTTTCAATATTAATCGAGGCATTAAGGCAGAGAGGGACAAGATTCAACATTGACGTCATTGTGACGCAATGGGACAGCGTTTGACTGTAAACACGATGGTAGTAACATCGATTCCCGCTCGAGGGAATGAATATTTAAATATTAATTACTTCACTCCAAACCAAAGACAAATTACGGCGATAAGTTTTGCCACTCAACAAGCAATATCTCGATTTCAGACATAAACTGAAGAACGGAGTGTCTAAACACTATGTCCGCTACTAAGCGTAAAACTAAAAAAAATATTTCTTCCACTCATCCCATCCTTCCACTAAACAAATACACAATAATACTTGTCACGATATCGAACTATAATTCACAACAAACAGAATTCCCCGTTCATCCCCAACTCGCCCAACAATATGTCGCTAAGAGTTCTGTCTTCCAAAATATACTTACTTATATAAAGAAAATAAATAAACTCGTGTTTTCTTTCAATACCAAGTTTCGGAACATAAAAAACAATGGACACGAGAAATGTGAAGATAGGGAATTTCGCCTTTTTAAATATATATTTTTTTGTTTTAGTTTTGTATGTTTATGTTTTATATACATATCGTAGTGTAGGTAGGGAGGATATAGTGTTGAGACACTCCGCTCCCATTTTTTGTCAATTTTTAGACCATTACTTGTTGAGTGATGAAACTTAACGTTGCGCTTTATTTCTCCAAGCTGGCGAATTAAAAAAAAACAATATAGTCACTTAAAGTGTTGAACCAAAGCGTGGCGCATAGTTTCCTAGTTCACATCGCATAGCATCGCTGCTAGTTACAACATGCAACGTCTTGATTTCGAGAGTAGAAAGATCAGTGTCTTGACACTAAGTTGTCTCTAGCTTCCGATCTATGCCGAATAAAGCGTGAAGCTGTTAGTAAGTGGTAAAAAATACATAACTATTACATTTACAGCTCCAATTTTTAGGACCATTACGTGTTATGGACAGAACTTAACGCTGAACTTTACCTAGTGGCATAACAAAGCGCGGCGTTGAGTTCCGGCACCCAATAGACAAAATCAATCAATGAAAAAATCGTGAAGCTGTTATCGAGAGGGATTTAAATAGGTAACTATCACGTTTATAGTTACTGTACCGTAATGATGGTTTCAATCATTATTTTCTTATTTGCCCTACAGTTAATTAAAATGAAAGGCAATAAAGGAATTTCAATTTAGTTCATAAATCCTTTCGCACTTTAGATCTATTAGATATCGACCGCGGGATTCAACATCAAAGCTAAATGAGTTAAGACTATGTATTAAGGTGCGTGTCCATGAGTTGCCTTATGTCGTGCTAGTAACGTCAATTTACATCAATATTTAGAAAATTGTTGATTGGATTCAAAAAACCCTCTAAATTACTTGCGCCGGTTCTTTTTTGAAAGTTACTTAAATCTTAAAAATTTCATTTAGTCAATTAAATAACGAAAATAATCGCTGATTATAAACATGCATACTATTTTACATAGTGCTACGAATAGCTACAACCCAAAAAGCCCACTTAGTAAATACTTTACTACTGAAACACAATGAACAAGTCGTACTCACGATAAGACATAGGTCGACTGGAAAGAAACTTTTTTTAAGCTTTACAATATTTAAATTGCAAGCATCGTGTACAATCAATATAATCTATATAGTCACAGTTGACAATTATATTCAAAATAAGAATTTACAATTCCACGCTTTTTCCCGCATAGCGGAGTAGTCAGAGGGGACCTAGTGTCAAGACACTCCGTCCTCCACTTTCCGTCCGAAAATACATATTAAGTGGCGGCACCTAACCCCGCTTTTTGTCTTAGGTACCGGTGCGAAGAAATGAAAAAATATATTTTTTCTTTTTTTTTAGGCTTCACTCCCGCACACAGCAGGGTTGACAGAGGGAACCAGGTGTTAAGACACTCCGTTCCCCACGTTCCGCCGAATTTTGGAGGCATTGCGTGTTAAGTGACGGAACTTAACGCCGCGCTTTGCCTCGGTACCAGAGTGAGGAAAATGTTAATATTAAATATTTCCACTCCTCGATTGGGAATCGAACCCACAACCAGTCGTTTGAAGTCACACGTCTGTGCCACTGCGCCACGAGTGGCCCCATAAAAATTTAAATATTCCCCCGAATAAGAATCGAATCCACAACCACCTTGTTACAGTCAGACGCTGTCCTAAACCACGACGGTCACAATAAAAAGAAAATTTAGTATAATTTTTCATAAATATACATAACAATATTATAACGCAAAACAGAATAACAAACCTAAAGCTATAAAACATATGGACAACTAACTCAACCCGTAACAAGCAGTGTATCAGTTCAGTGGATTTAATTAAGACAGGAACTAAGCCGGGCCTATGAATAAACAGCTTGCTACAAATGCGGAGTTAAACGATAAATTAATTCATCTATATAATGTACTTGTATCTTTGATAGTTGGTGAAATTGGGATTATTATGTTGACTTATTCTTTGTTATAATTAATGTTAGGGGTTTTTGTGTTTTTTTTACGGAATAAAGGAGGCAAACGAGCAGAAGGTGTTAAGTAGTAACCTTCGGTAGGAGATTCGTTCTCCGACTGGCTCGTGACCACTATCATGTCAAAGACGAACCGCCAAATATCTTATGATGTGTTCCGGTTCGATGGCATGTAAGCCAGCTCTCCCTATTCCCATCATTCCCATCCTTCCTCCCTCCTTCTATCCTACATTCCCAAGGCTGGCAACGCATCCATAACTCTATTGTTGTGGATGTCTATGGGCAAAGGTAACCACTTAACACCAGGTGGGCCTTCTGCTCGTTTGCCTCCTTTATTCCATAAAAAAAAAAAAAAAAAAATTGATAGTTGGTGAAATTAGGATTATTATGTTGACTTATTCTTTGTTATAATGAATGTGATAGGTTTTGTATTTTTTTAGGTAGTGAAAGAGAAATTAGTACCAAGATTATCCGTTCTCCGCGTTAATTTGACAAATTTTGCGTTGAATGGCAGAGCTCAATGCCATACTTTGCTATGTTCACCATAATGGATATGATTTTTTTTTTTTAGCTTTATCCCGCACACAGCAGGGTAGGCAGAGGGGACCTAGTGTTAAGACACTCCGTTCCCTACTTTCCGCCGGATTCGGAGGCATTGCGTGTTAAGTGGCGGTACTTAACGCCGCGCTTTACCTCGGCACCAGAGCGAAGAAAATGGAAATATTAAATATTTCCACTCCTCGAGTGGGAATCGAACCCACAACCAGTCGTTTACAGTCACACGCTTGTGCCACTGGGCCACGACTGGCCACTTACTTTACACAATACTTTGTTATGTTCACCATAATGGATATGAAATTGAGTTATCATAATTTCTCCGAGTGGGAATGGATTCCACAACTAATCGCTATTACAGTGATATCACTAGTCCATGATGGCATCATAGATTCAGGATTCATTATTTTGCCTCAGGACTCATTATTTTCCTGGATGGATTCAAATTCAAGAGAATGCAAAGAGAATAAACTTTTAGTATGTTCTTGCCGCGTATGAAATAATAGTATTTTACTTGTATTTTTTTTTTAACTTCACGCTGTATCCCGTACACAGCAGGGTAGGCAGAGGGAACCTAGTGTTAAGACACTCCGTTCCCCACTTTCCGCCGAATTCGGAGGCTTTGCGTGTTAAGTGGCGGAACCTAATGCCGCGCTTTACCTCAACACCAGAGCGAAGAAAATGGAAATGTCAAATATTTTCACTCCTCGAGTGGGAATCGAACCCACAACCAGTCGTTTACAGTCTCACGCTTGTGCCACTGGGCCACGACTGGCCACTAATTGTACTCTATATATACTTTCAAATATTAACATTAGTGTAAGTGGGGATTGAATCTACAACCATTGTGGATACATTAAACAACCTCCCAGTTGTACCACAGAGACATTTAGGTTACCTTGCATTTTAATAGTGATACATTACTATTTCTCTGGTAAAATTGTCACCTAACACGGCATATCTCGAATGATATCTGAACTTGGATAGCGGAATATTTTCTGCTTTCCATCTTAATACTAAATTATATATAAACGTCAAGCTAAAAAAAGTAATACATTCAAAACGTTTTTGCAAATATAACAGAAGAACATTATTTAGTGTAACATAAGAGAATGTGCGAGCGTTCCCGGGGGTGACGTCCACTGAACTCAGTAAAAGCCCTGTCTTTTATACTTCCCCGGGATTAATATTCTACCCTTAAAAGCTAATAAAATGATTACAAAGTTACAGAATGTGACGGCAACTTTGTTTTACTAATGCTATCTTTTGATATATGTATGTATATGCCTAGGTATGCTTATATATGCTTTAGGCAAATTATTTTCATTTACTCAGTCTGGTTAAATAAAATACGGCGTCGAGTTCCGTTATTCAATGGTTATGTTGTGATTTGTAGTGGTAAGTCCAGATCATAGTGTTTTGGCACTAGATTCTTAATATATACTTCGCTTTATATATACTATACTTTTTAAAAACTTAATATAAGCTTTGGAAATTAATTGCAATTGAATGTTAGAAGTATCTTATTAATATAGACGAAAGCTTTCTATTCGTATTCCTTTCTTCAGTGTCAACACGTTTTTCTCTAAGGCGTGTTAGGCAAAAGAAATTAATGCACTTCGTTTTGCGCTCTAAATATAAATTAATTTTTCACAAAAATGTAGTAGGTATATCGAGCGGAACTCAACGTTGTTTATCTTCCAGACTTGTAAATTAAAAAAATAGTTTAAATAAATATATTCTTCCCATAAAAACCGAACCTACAACTATTTCATTTACACGTCACATTTACTTTTGCAGCAGGTTAGCATTAAAAATAGTAATATAGTTTCACAATTTTTCCTTTTGTGGCCAGTCGTGGCTCAGGGGCACAAGTCTGTGATTGTAAACGACTGGTTGTGGGTTCGATTCCAACTCGAGGAGTGGAAATATTTAATATTTCCATTTTCCTTTACAACATGGTAGTTACTGAGACCCTAGTGTCAAAACACTCCTTTTTCCACTTTCCATCGGAACCTCTTTAAAAATAACAATAATTGGTCATCCTTATCTATTCTTACAGTGTCCAGGTGCCCAGTTTGCGTCACACAAAGAAATATCGACTATCGACTATCGACTAAACTTTACACAATATAAAGTAAAACGAATCGATGTGTGATTGAATAGTCCACGTATAAGATCGTCCGATCGACTTTCACATAAAAGATTTTGAAACGGGCTTTCACGAGTGAGGTATTTTATAGGTATTTTATGTCAAAGGCTAAATTGGGAGGTATGGGAGAAGTAGCTTGTATAATAGGACCTTCTAAAGGTATTAGGGAATGGGAAACATCAGTATTTTTTTATATTGTACCGTAAATGAATTAGTTTTTTTATTAATAATTAATTTGTTAACTTGATATTTGAGGCCTTTGTTTGAGTTAGTATCTAACTGTAAATTTGATTGGTTGTGGGTTCGAATTCTGCTTAGGGAATAGTTAAATGTCAATTAATTTTGGTTTGCCATTTTTATAGAATAAAGTTTGGCGTTTAATTTCTTGACATACCAAGTACAGTTTCTGATTAGGGCGGAAGTTGGAGAAAGGAGTGTCTTGAGGTTCTCTTTTACGTTCGTTCTGCCGTGCTATGCAGGACGAAGTTTAAAACTGCCCATTTAAAATATTATTCAGTACGATTCCCATTAAGCTAATGATTAATTTTAAATTATTTTAAGCTTTCCGCTAGGATAAAACAGCGTTGAATTTTTTTACTTAATATCCTAAAATCTTAAAATAGATACTACAGTCTTGAAATAGAGCTGAAAGTGAAGAACAGAGTGTATTGACACTAGATTTTCTCTAAATGACCTCATATTACAAAAAAAACAAGCTTTAAAAATATTTCCTACCAAAAATCCAATACAGTTATTTAGTTATAGAGTTTTAGAATTAGCTATTTCGTCATTGGCTTTCGTAATTGAACGCTGCTATACTCATGTACCTCTCTCTTCCTTATACAAGTGGTTGGCTTAGTAACAAAATATATGAGTTTTGTCCTTTATGTGATTTTATAAGTTGACAAATATATATTTTAGATTCATGTTTTATTTTTCGCTTAGCAGTGTAGTCAGATAAAGCCTAGTGTCAAAACACTTCGTTCTCCACTTTCCACCCGTAATCGAGACGTTGCCCGTGAAGTAGCAGAACTCAACGCCATGTTCTGTCTTAAGTATTAGAACGGAGGAATGAAAATAATTTAAATATAATTAATTACTAGCGACCCGCTCGCGGCTTCACCGCGTGAACTATTTCATTATATTGCAACCCTCGGGGGCGCATTTTTGAAAAATAAAGTAGCCTATGTTTAAGCTTAGATCATCAACTATATTTATGCTAAAATTCATTACAATTGGTCAAGCGGTTTAGATTTTCCATATAAACTTTCATCCCCTATTTCAACCCCTTAGAGGTTGATTTTTGAAAAAATAAGTAGCCTATGTTAGTCCCAGTCACTTTTACTACTTTCATTTTAAATTTCATCCAAATCGGACCGGTAGATTCGCCGTGAAAGCATGACAGACAAACACACAGACTTTCGCATTTATAATATAAGTATGGATTCTACCGAGTGGGAATCGAATCCACAGTCAAACGAGTGTACCGTCAGATATTGTCACACTCTATATTTCACTCCCTTTTCGAATTTAAGACATTGTACATTGTTTGGTTTAGCTGTATATCCCGCTTTGTCTTATCATAACAGGATACGGAAACGAAATAAAATAATTTTTAAAGCTTCACGCTGTATCCCGCACATAGCACACACACAGGTAGGCAGAGAGAACCTAGTGCTAAGACACTCCGTTCCCCACCTTTCGTCAAGTTCGGAGGCATTGCGTGCTAAGTGGCGGAACTTAACGCCGCGCTTTACCTCTGATACCAAAGCGAAGAAAATGGAAATATTAAATATTTCCAACCCACATGGGAATCGAACCCACAACCAGTCGTTTACAGTCACACGCTTGTGCCGCCACGCAGCCACGCAATGTTTAATTATTTTTAAATTAATGTTGCTGATTCTTTTGCTGACGCGATTTTTACACATTTTGACATAAAAATATTTTTAATTGAATTAATAGCGTATATTGTTACTATCCGAAAACTTGAGGATTCGTACGCTTTACATTAGTCCGTGGTCACCAGTAGATTGCTTTTACAGTTATATTGCAATGTTTTGTTTAAGTTAGTATTTAATTTATAGATTTTATTACATCATCGTGGCGAAATTGGACAATGTTCGATTGCAAACATAATTTAGTTTTGAGTTCGAAAAAATACAATTTATATTGTGGATGATCATTGAAAAATTTAAAACGTGAATTTTTTGAACTAATTTATAATTTTTTGGTCGATAATAAAAGGATATTTTATATTAATACTTCCTTAGTAAATACAATGACAAATAGAAATATAGCAATTAATTAACAACCAATATTAAACATAAATGTTTTCCTTTCTAAGGTTTAACTTTCAATTTAGTTACCTGAAGTATTGAGTTCCCGGTAAGCCCTTTTATTTCAAAAGCTACCTTACATGTGCATTCCGGTATAAAATATTAAATTTACCGATCATATATTATACAGATTCTATATACATATATTGGGCCAGTAGTGGCGCAATGGCATAGACGTGTTACTTAAAACGACTAATTGTGGGTTCGATTCCCACTCAAGGAGTGGAAATATTTAATATTTCCATTTCCTTCGCTCTAGTATCAGAGGTAAAGCACGGCGTTAAGTTCCGCCACTAAACACGCAATACCTCCAAATTCGGCGGAAAGTGAGAAACGGAGTCTATTAACACTAGGTTCCTTCTGCCTACCCTGCTGTGTGCGGGATTCAGCGTGAAGCTAAAAAAAGTTATACATATATAGACACCAGCGTGGCTCAGTAACATATGTGACTGTAATCGAGATTGGTTATGGGTTCGATTCCTACTCGATAAAATGATCTTAAATGAATTATTTTCATCGCTTCGCTCTGGTCAACAGTACAAAGTACGGCGTTGAGATCCGCCACATGTCCCGAATTTAGACAGAAAGTGGGAAACGGAGTGTATTATACACTCTCTCAGGTTCTCTCTGATTATATATTACTATGCGGGAAAAAGCGTAAATGTGTTTTTTTCTCTTTTATCTTATTATTTTTCTACTGCTTCACGCTTTTCTTTGCTTTTGCCTGCTTATCGGGGTAGCGAGAGAGGACTCAGTACCGAGACATTCCGTCCTCCTCTTTCCAAACGAAATCAAAGCTTTGCCTTAGATAGAAATGAAAATATGTGAGAAAGGCTGCTGAGAACTTGAAATTTAGAAAATATATCATTCCTTGAATGGTATCGAACCCACAACTGTCGCTTTATAGTCGGAAGCTATGTGCCACTTCGCTACAACGGCTTCTTTTTTTATTTATCTAATTTAATTAATATAATCTCTATTTGTTATGATTACGTCAACAGTACACTTTATTTTATTACCAGAGTAGTAAAAAATACTTTAGTATAAACATTAACCTAAGTGGGAATCGAACCAACAACAATTACGTATAGTCTGTCGCTATCACACTGCATCATAACGGCCTTTTTATGAGGTATATAATAAATAGAAATAATAAAATGGTTATTTAGTAAGATTTGTTTCAAGACTAAATTAATTATAATTATTTCTACAATTTCCATTCAGAGTCACTGTCGGATAGAGGACGGGTAAATGAAATTATTAAATTTTCAATTTGTTAATCTAATATAGTAACTTTAAATACTCTTGTTGAGACCATCGTTGTATAGTGGAAAAGTGTCTGACTATAAAGCCGATGGTTATGGGTTCAATTTCCTTTTAGAGAACGGAGTGTATTGACACTTGTCTATTTTCTGTGCACTCTGTCTGCTTTCTTAATATTATTAAAAAAGGATTCAATATTATATTTTCTAGTTGTTCAGTAGCGTAACATAACACCATGTTTTGTTTAAAATTCGAGAAGATGATTTATATATCAAGTTTCCCTAAGCGAAATATAACCATCTAATTTTTGTCAACCCCCATCTTTCGTTACACATAATTATTTATATAACAGCTTAATCTAAAATAATTTAAATACCTTGCGTTTTGCACTTACGAGTATATCAGAGAAAGCAGACGTAACTTAACATACCTCTCTACTTTCGGCCAATATAAAAAAAACCGCGTGTCGCGTGGGTTGGGTAACGTAACGCCGCGCATCATCCCACCAGCGGGTGATAAATGAAAAGTTCCTTCAAGCGGAAATCAAACCCGCAACCGTTCTGTTTACATTCAGACATTAACCACTGTGCCACAACAACCTAAAACTTTTTTCTACACATTATATACACACTTTCATATGTTACAAGAGCGACATGAGGAAAATTGAACAATCAAAATTACTTTTTGCTAGCCAGGCCTGTGCGAGACTAAAAAGTAAAGGTCGGAGGAAGCTAAAAAAGCCTTTTATGTGACCCCTCGTTATCTATACAATGCAAAGAGTTCAACCTGACACGCTTAGGAATGAATTGTTAGTTGGAACGTTTAACAATTGTTGTAGATATAAGCTAGGTATATAGTGATTGTAATTATGATTGGTTGGCGGTTCGATTTCTAGTTGAAGGAATGATAATAATTGAATTATTTAAATTTATAGATACTGTTGAACAAGACAGAGCGCGGCGTTGTGTTCCGCCACTGAATACTATAACAGAATAGACAGAAAAAGAAGAGAAAACCTAGAACTAAAATACACCTTTATTTCATTTTTCCTTTTTCATATATTTAATACTATATATATACTGCTAATACTTACTCCGTATTCCTTTTACTATATTAAATGAATAGTGAGAACTAAGATGCTATTGGGTGTTTCATTAGTGACCTATATATTATTAATAATACTATGTTTTCAGGTTCACATTCCCACTTAGAAATGTAATCTGAGAGAACCTAGTGTAAAGACACTCCGATCTCCACTTTCCGCACAAATTCGAGACATTACAGTTTAAAGTGGTCAATCACAACGCCGCGTTTTGTCTTGTTCAACAGAGCGAATAAATTAAAATACATAAATGAATAATGATTTTCGAATTATAATTAATAAATAAATAAATAACAGCGCGGCATTAAGTTCCGCCACTTAGCACGCAATACCTCCGAATTCGGCGGAAAGTAGGGAACGGAGTGTCTTAACACTAGGTTCCCTCTGCCTACCCTGCTGTGTGCGGGATATAGCGTGAAGCTATAAAATAAATAAGAATTAAATAAAAAAAAGATCTTCAGTCACACTCTGTTTTACACTTTTCACACATTTTAGATACATTGAATTAAGTGGCGGAACTAAACGCCGCCCTTGTAACTCTCTTGAGTAGAAATTGAACCCATTACCATCTGCATATTCCAGCCAGACGCTCCCACTGTACCTAATATTTTAAATAATTAAGTTACTAGCATGTATTATATGATAGAGTTTCTATTCGAATATTTTTAACAATATTGCAAAAGTACTTTTGTACTTTAAATTTTTTATTGCAACTTTAGTAGAGAATATCATCGGGTAAGTCGAAAAGACAAGGCTTTTACTGAGTTCAGTGACTCCTCCCCAGAGGCCTCAGAGCGTTTTAGATGCACTAGATAAAAATAACGTTTTTTTACATATATTTCTATAAACTTTTGTTCTAGTTTAATATATATTAAAAATATAAGTCTTAAAATGTAAGTCTTGTTTTGCTTTTTAATCTCAAATGAAATGATTTTGATGATATTTCGTTTTTATATTTTGCTTTCATTATTTATGCTGATACATTTCTTTAAATTTTAGCCACTACTTAGTTATAAATATTTTATTTAATATGATATATGGCCAGTGTGTTGTAATATAATCATGTGGCCAGTCGTGGCCCAGTGGCACAAGCGTGTGACTGTAAACGACTGGTTGTGGGTTCGATTCCCACTCGAGGAGTGGAAATTATATTTCCATTTTCTTCGTTCTGGTGTCGAGGTAAAGCGCGGCGTTAAGTTCCGCCACTTAACACGCAAGCCTCCGAATTCGGCGGAAAGTGAGGAACGGAGTGTCTTAACACTAGGTTCCCTCTGCCTACCCTGCTGGGTGCGGGATACAGCGTAATATAATCATTCGAATGATTATATTTATTTAACCACTCTGGTATTAAGACAGCAAGTAATGTTGAATAATAATTCAATGTCTAGGATTCGGGTGAAAAGAAGAAAACGGAGCGTGTGGTCTTTAGGCTCTCTCTGCCTACGCGGGAAAAATTATAAAGCTAAGGATATTAAGAGTAGCTGCATACATCAATAGAATGACGTAAAGACCCTAAATTTCATTATCTAGAGAAGTTACATAAAAAAAATGTGAACATTGTGACGCAGTATGACAATGCTTGACCGCGCGTGATGGTTGTGGGTTTGTTTCCCAGATTAGGCGAATTATTTAAATTTTTTTTTTTTATTTATTTTGATAATACAAAGCGCGGTATTGAGTTCCGTCACTAACCATGTTACATCTCAAGTCGAATACGGAGTGTCTTGACACGGAAATAAAAAGTCTATCGTGTCCACAGTCATACACTTACTAACAAATTTTATTTATTACATTGATATTTTTCATTAAACATGAAGAACTAAAAATCTCAAAATCCGGAAACAAATCGAAAACGGAGTGTCTTAACACTAAAACATAAAACATATACCAACAAAATCACATTAGCTTCACGGTGTATCCCGCACACAGCAGGGTAGGCAGAGGGAACCTAGTTTTAAGACACTCCGATCCCCACGCACCGCCGAATTCGGAGGCTTGTGTGTTAAGTGGCGGAACTTAACGCTTTGCCTCGACACCAGAGCGAAGGAAATGGAAATGGAAATATTAAATATTTCCACCCCTCGAGTGGGAATAGAATCCACAACCAGTCGTTTACAGTCACACGCTTGTGCCACTGGGCCACGACTGGCCACATAAAATAACATTAATAAATACATTTTTACATTCAACATAAAATACAACAAATCAAGAGTAAGGCGGCTTTACAAAATAATTAATCGCCACACTTTGCATTTACAGTCGGCTGTTTGTTCATAGCGCGGGCTTAGTTTGTGTCGAAATTAAATCCGCTGATACAACCCGACTTGTTAAGCATTGGGATCGTAGTCCAGTATTAATTGAGCTATTCAAATGTATTTTGGGATATTTGAAGCTATTTTCGTTAAGTTGTGAATTATTTTGTGCTTTTTTTTTCTTAATTTTATGCGAAATGTTGTTTTGATGGTTGATTTGAAAGGTTTTTTTTTTGTGCCTCTACATATTTTTAATATATATTTATTATAGTTCAGAGTCATATGAAAGAAACACAGCCTAATATCAAAATTCGTCACTTTCCATTTTCTGCCAGAAATTAAGACATTATATGTTGATTGGCAGAACATAACGCCGCGTTTTGTCTTCATACTGGAGCAGAGGAATGAATCCTCTTTATTCTAACTCAGAACCAATTGCGATTATAGATAGACACTATCCCACAGTGCCAAGGTAGCCTCTAAACTGCATGGAAACTATTTTAACCGGATTAATCACGTAGTCTTTCTGTGACCACCTAAACTGTGAAATGTTTGAAACGTAGATTTTTCTAAAATGTTTACCAAAAAAAAAATCGTTTTAAAATAGTTTTCTTTCAAAATATGTTAAAATATAAATATTTAGCTGATTAATCTATCTTTTTGTCTTAGGTCAATTCGAAAACCAGATTGAAAAAAGGCAAGGCAATATTTAAATATTTTTTTTTCCCTGATTGGGAATCGAACCCACAACATGTCACAGCCTCAAAAAAAATATAATAATATTATTTAATTATTTATTGTCACCAAATGAATATATATATATATATATATTTTAGTGGGCAGCTGTCACACAGTCATTTTAATCGTCAAGCGGTTTTGATGTCGGCTTCCGCGGTCGAAGGGCTCACAGATTCAAAGTGAGAAATTATTTTGGGAACATCTAAGAGAATTGGGGATTACGTTTCACCTGGCAAATTATCACCTTTTGTGTTGTTCAAACTAGATTTAACTTCAAAGTATAATTAAGATGTTATTAATTGTAAATATGTTTTTTGGTCAGACTGGCGTTGAGGACGGTCTTGGTTTCGGTTGGAAAGTGGGGGAGAGAGTGTCTTGACACTAAGTTTTCCCTGATGACTAATGTTCTTTTTTTTAGCTTCAAGCTGTATCCCGCATATAGCAGGGTAGGCAGAGGGAACCTAGTGTTACGACACTCCGTTCCCCACTTTCCACCGAATTCGGAGGCATCGTGTTAAGTGGCGGAACTTAACGCCGCGCTTTACCTCTGATACCAGAGCGAAGGAAATGGAAACATTAAATATTTCCACTCCTCGAGTGGGAATCGAATCCACAACCAGTCGTTTACAGTCACACATTCGTGCCACTGCGCCACGACTGGCCCCAATGTGTAGCCACAGATTACTAATGTGCGGTATAGTTATACTGAAGTCTAAAGCTAAAAAATATTTCTCTGCTATTTATATTCGCGGCGTTAGGTTACGCGCCTTAAATTACTAAATATACAATGTATAGAAATGCGGGAAAGTAGAGGTATATTTAGAGAGACTGGTGTTGAGTTCTATCTTGAATTCGGACGGAAGAACGAAGTGTTTTGACATCCTAGTTCTCTTTATTTACACGGCCATATAAGAAAGGTATGAAGCTATTTTTTGTTACTTTTCTTACCACTTATATTTAAATAAAACGCGGTGTTAGGTTACGCGATTAGTTTACTAATTCACAATGTATCGAAATTTGAAGAATGTAGGGAACGGAATATTTTGATAATTTTCTGTCGTTCTTTCAGTCCCTGTCCTACTCTATATGAAAAAAATAATATAATTTAAATAAAGGTTAAAGAATCTAATAAGATTTGTATAAAACGTATGTCTATAAATACATTTTACGTAATAAGTTAAAAGATATTATATTTATAGACATATTACGATTATTATAAAGATTTCAATCTTGTCAGGTTTTCTTAACCTTCATGCTTAATAATCAAAATATGATTGCTTATGAAATAGATTTCTATTTAAAGTAATGAATATATTTAAATTATATTCATTTTTTGCTCTGTTTTCTAAGACAAGGAGTGATGTTGAGTTACGTCCGAAATTTAGGACGAAGTGTCTTGACATTATTTTCTCTTTGAGAATTATCAATGAGCCTGAATAATCGCTAAATAGAAAAAACTTATAATAGGATATATATCAACAAATCTGGTATATTCAAAACAATTTTAATAAGATCCGAACTTAGTTTCCATAAATAAAAAACATACTCTAAGCTAAGACTTTGATATCACAAACAGAATTTCCCAACAGTCCCTCCCAACAATATCTCGCTGAAACTTTCTTATAAAATGTATGAACAAAATAAACAAACTTGTGTTTTCATTCCATTCCCAAGTTTCCGAGGAAAAAAGTGGACAATTGTGTATTACAAGGTTTTTTTGAGCAAATATCAAAATTTGGTAAGTTCAAAGTGACGCTCTCTATACGCTTATGACTTTTTGTACTTTTTCTTCTTCTGAGTTTATTTCTTAGAAGTTATTAGTTATTTCTATGTACAGACTTTTTATATTGAATAGTGTTAGATTTGTTTCTGAAATTATATCCAATTTTTGTATTAACTTTGTGACACTAAAGAAGAAGAGTTGAATATACTGTATTTCAATTAAAATTGTAAGTTTGACAGAATAGTTTTTCAGCTTTACGCTTTTTCTGGCATAGAGAACTTTCCGCCCGAATTTGAAACGATCGTGGATCAAATCGAGTGTGGATTTCAACGCAGCGCTTTGTTTTGTTTTCCAGAACAGAGAAATGATTTAACCATTATGTTATATAACAAGGAACTGATATTGTATCAAGGTTCAAGGGCTAACGAAAGCTTACATGGAAATCCTTCATTTTTTGCCATCAATGCAGTGTCTCATTATTATTAACTACTTTTCATATACATTCACAGGAATATAATACAAGAAATTCAAACCCAAGATCAATCAGTTTAACGTTACAATCATTAAACGACTTACCCCATTATGCTCTTATAACATCATAAAACGCTCTGAATGCTCAAAGTTGGGCAACAATAAATTGGTGTCTTCTCATGCAATAAGGAAACCCACATGTCCCCATTCCAGTGATTTAGACAGCACGTTATACAAAACAAAATAGTCGGACGATTCCGGAAGAAAGTTAATAGCTTAAGAAATATATTGAAGTTGTTCTGTAACTAATGGGCATGGAAGAATGCAGTGCCAAGAGGAAATTGGCTAGATGGGCGGCAGTTTGATAGCTATGGCTTGTAAATTGTAAGCCTTGGTTTTGATGAATGTTTCAAGTATATTATAGGATGCTTTGGGATTCTAGTATAAGATTTATTTTGTTATTATTAAGTGTTTTTACCCTCTTTATTAAAGGTAGTTACAGAGAGTTTTGTATTAAGACACTCCTTTCTCCACTTTCCATTCGAGATTGAGACATTGTTTATAGTGTAGAGGTAGAACTCAACGCCGCGCTATGTCTTAGGCATTTTGTGTTAAATGATTAAACATTTTTTTCAAAATGCGAAGCAATCTGATGTTCAATATTTCAATTCCTCAAGTAGGAATCAAACCCACAGCCAGTAGCGTTTACACTCACAACTGGCCTCAGAAATTAAAATAATTTATATATGTATTCCCGAACGGAAATCGAACCTGCAACTAGCCGAGTTTACAATCTTACGTTATCACACTGCGCTAAAACGGTTCCTAACATTAACATTTTACGTGATTATAATTTTTTAGACGAAGAAATCATAATACTTGACATGTTTCACTTTTTCCTACCATACACTCCCTATTTTTAACGTTTTATTTCCTCAAAAATACATGTTTTTCAGTAATCATGCAAAGAACGAAGCTGTCATACGTGAACATAATATAGCAAAAGCAAACGAGACTTTATATTTAATTACATATAATCTTTTCCTTATACTGTAAATATAATAAGAAATGATATAATATTTTTTTTAGCTTCTCGTTTTTCCTACATATAGTAGTAGTTAGGAATGATTTAGTGTCAAGACACTCCGTTCTTCACTTTCTGTCCGAAATCGAGACGTTGCGTTTTAAGCGGCAGAACTTAACGCTGCGCTTGGTCTTTAGTACCAGAGCGAAGTAATTAAAACTTAGATAATCATCCCTTAAAACGGAAATCGAAGCCATAACCATCGCGTTTATAATCAAACGCTCTCCCACTGTTATAGTGGCCACTGGTACACGGCCTCATCACTATCATAATATAGCTTTTTTTTTATAGCTTCACGCTGTATCCCGCACACAGCAGGGTAGGCAGAGGGAACCTAATGTTAAGACACTCCGTTCCCCAGTTTCCGCTGAATTCGGAGGCATTGCGTGTTAAGTGGAACATAACGCCGTGCTTTACCTCGACACCAGAGCGAAGGAAAAGCAAATATTAAATATTTCCACTCCTCGAGTGGGAATCGAACCCACAACCAGTCGTTTACAGTCACGCGTTCGTGCCACTGCGCCACGACGGGCCATCGATATCATAATATAGCTAATTATAAATAACTTCTAAACTCCGATACAAAATATCTAATAAATAATAATCACAACTGGGTAACGGATCCATTCGTTAAAACTTGATCGACAGTCTCGGATAATTTTATTTACCAACTTAGAGCGTGGGTATTGCCATATCGAAAATTCTAAAATATCAAAAAGTATTAAAATCCATACTAAAATTATTTAAAAATGGACTTTATTAACAAAAAAATACGTTATATTTTCTACTGGCAAGTACATTCGGTGTCTTTTTATACAAAGAGTACCCATGTCATGTGTGGTTTCTGAAAAATTTCATTAAACTCGTGATAAGATTGGCCCAACGGGATTCGACTTATTGATCTTTTCTTTCATTCTATTAGTGTGGAAACCTGTTTGCAATGTTTTTCTGAAGGTAAAAATGTATTTTTTATTAACTTCACTGTAGATACTTTGATGTGAAATAAAATTTTCGAATATTATGTAATATATTTTGGCCAGTTGTGGCGCAGTGGCACAAGCGTGTGACTGTAAAACGACTGGTTGTGGGTTCAATTCCCACTCGAGGGGTGGAAATATTTAGTTTCCATTTTCCATCACTCTGGTGTCGAGGCAAAGCGCGGCGATATGTTCCGCCACTTAACACGCAATGCCTCCGAATTCGGCGGGAAGTGGGGAACGGAGTGTCTTAACACTAGGTTCCCTCTGCCTACTCTGCTGTGTGCGGGATACAGTGTAAAGCTAAATAAAAGTCAACGCTTTGTGTACACAGTTAATTTGTTATAACTATTACTTTCTCTACAAAGATGAAACAATACAAGAAAGCAGACATATAAATAAATTAAAAGAAAAAAAATATATTCATAAAAGACGGTAAAGAATGAAGCGGCAATCAAGACCGACCAGGAATTCATAATTTTAATTTAACAAAAGAAAACCTAAAAAGCATTAAGGGCCGAAATAAAATACCAAAAACGAAATGAAACAATAAGATTTTAGGTGCGCAATCCTGTGAAAACAAATTATTATATATTATAGCTATTATAAAAGTTATTATGGAGCCAGTCCACAAAGTGTGACTGTAAAGCGACTGGTTGTGGGTTCGATTCCCACTCGAGGAGTGGAAATATTTAATATTTCTATTTTCTTCGCTCTGGCGTCAAGGCAAAACGCGGCGTTAAGTTCCGCCACGTAACACGCAATATCTCCAAAAGTAGGCGGAAAGTGAGGAACGGAGTCACTTAACACTAGGTTCCTACTGCCTACCCCGCTGTGTGCGGGATACAGCGTCAAGCTATAAAAAAAAGGCTATTTCTCGCTTTTTTCTGCATAGCAGGGTGACTACCCTAATATGAAAGTATCTAGTGTCAAGATACTCCGTCTTGTACTAGTATAGTCATTTAATCGGCACAATCGGCGTAGAGCGGAGAACAGAGTGTCTAAGAAGAAAATTTTCTCTTTCCCTGATATATGCGGCTATATAATTAGAAGAAAATTATGTTTTATAATTATTTTTTAAATAACTTTTCAATGTTTTATTTCAATAAATTGTGAATTTTGAGGCATTTTAACAAATGTATACATAATACGCATTAGATGGAACATGAAACTCGGCATTAATGATAGGTAATTTACTTCATGTTTTAAGACACGTATGACTTTCCCTTGACCCAAAATTAATAATAGGATTCCTTTAGTAAATACGATTATCTTATATTTATGTATTTTTTGTACGCAGTCTTCGAACCCGCGTCTCTTTGAAACACCAAGACCTCCGATCGCTAAGCCATACGAACATTAAGCCATGCGCTTATACCATTTCTAAAAAAAGTTATATTAAAAAGCTTATCTATCTAGCTATATATGCCCAATTAAAAAATATACATATTTTAACGAAAAATAGCTTAAATATTTAAATATATTTCAAACATTTCACTACAGTAAGAAGTTTATTAAGTAAATAAGAAAATGTCATCTTGTTTTTAAATTCGTCGCCGCCAAATAATGCTTTCAATGTAGCTAGCTGAGTTAACTCGATTTCTCATTACCGGGTCTTTGGGACCGGCGGCGCCGTTTAATTTTGATTTATGAAACTACATTTATTATACTAGTGTAAGTTAGTTAGGTTTTACTGGGGTTATAGTGGTATAGTGATAGTATTTGGCTGTGTATGGGTTGATTGTGGGTTCGATTTCCGGTTGGGACAATGGTTATATTTATTTTATATTATTTTCATTTCTACGCTCTGGTGATAAGACACACCACTCTGCCACTTACGGCTACGTCTTAGATACATAAAGAAAAGTAAAGACAAGAAATACACTAATTTCTTTCTGTGGAACAAGCGTTTTACTATTTTATGTTACCTTTAATTTAACTAGAAGCTATACATATTTGAAAATGTTTGAATAGCTTTAACGCTTAAGGCTTTACACTTTTTCACATATAACAATATAAGAAGAAAGAGATGAGATCTAGTCTCAAGATACTCCATTCAACACTTTTGGTCTGAATTTTAGAAATATCGTGTCGAATAGCAAGTTATCAAGAATGGACAACTAGACATTACGTGATCAGTAGTGATATGATAATAAAGGAGAATTGAAAGTAATTAAAATAAAATTCCCCGTATCATGTGAGTGGAAATCGAATCAACAACCATAAATTTCTTAGGAATTATATATAAATTCCAATGTTTCATATAGTTCCGGTTACTTGTATATAAAAACTAAAAATCAACTTAAAAAATGTATTAAAAATCATGAATTTCACATGCATTCGTGTATTTATAATACTTTTTTTTAGCATCACGCTGTATCCTGCTCACAGCAGGGTAGGCAGAGGGAACCTAGTGTTAAGACACTGCGTTTCTCACCGTCCGCCGAATTCGGAGGCATTGCATGTTAAGTGGCGGAACATAACGCCACGCTTTACCTCTGATACCAGATCGATATATTACCAATATGTTAAATATTTCCACTCCTCGAGTGGGCATCGAACCCACAACAAATCGTTTACAGTCACACGCTCGTGCCACTGTGCCACGACTGGCCACAAATTTATAATACACTTTCATATAAAGTGACATATACATAGGCAATCAAATATAAAACACATACGTAAATACGTGAAACGAAGCTAGTATGTACAAAGAATGATATATCGGTATGAAATAGCAGTAAAACGTAACAGCCATTACGGTCACTCGTTGCCGTATCAAAATAAAATGCTATGTTTACAATACGTTACGACGTGTACGTCTGTTTGTTTATTTGTATATTTATGTATGTTATTTTTGCCCGGCAAAACGCGGCGTTGAGTTCCACCACTCAGTAACGAATATCTCGATTTCGGTTGAAGAGTGGAGAACGGAGTGTCTTGACTCTCTGAGTTCTCTCTGAGTACACCGCTATGCAGGATAAAAGTGGGAAGCTTTTAACGAATTTTAAATAATAACATATGTTATTTATTTTTCTTACTTTTGATTTTCTAATTAAATTTCCAAATATCCTTTTATATTTAAAAAGACTTTTGCAAGTAATTTTGCGTCGTCGCATAAATATAAAATTAATACCGTTTCAGAAGGCAATTTTGCTTAGAACAAAGTAGGCGCAGTAAATTTATTGTGAAGACATTCAGAGTAGCAAAAAGTTATATAATTTAAATATAATAATTCCCCCGAGCGGGAATCAAATCCACAACCAGTCGTTTCCAGTCAGATACAGTCCCACCGTGTAACGATGGTCGCAATTAATTTATACAACAATAATTAATGAAAAAACACAAGTAAAGTCGAATAGTAATATTAGTATTTCCTTATTATAACGGGATAAGCTTTATGAGGTTTCCATATTGGGCCCACGTTTATGGAATCAATAACTTTACTGCCAATAGCGTGTTTTAGGGCACAATATGTTTAAAATTTCAAAAAATCGTAAAAGAAATGTTGGGTATATAGTAAAGGCATAAGAATTTTATATGTATTACATTTTTATATGAAGGTTAAAGTCACAACTTAAAGGTTTACAGTTTTAGGTCGCCGTGGGAGTTGGACAGCTTATGACTGTAAAAGCGATGCTTTTGGGTTCCATTCGTACACGGGGGAAGTGATTACATATTATTTTCATTTCTCCGAACACGCACTGTATGTTAAATAAGTGGAGGAAGGAGAATTTTGACACTAGATTCTCTCTGACCCTGCAATATGATAAAAAACGTAAAGGAATGAATTAAAGAATGAAAGTAATTTTCAATGAATGAATCGAAGTACAAGTTTTTGTAGCTTAATGGTAGATAGAGAAAATCTAGTGTAAGGACAGTCCGTTCTTCATTTATCGCCTAAATTCGATAAATTAAATGCTATAATGAACCTAGTTATCTCACTTTTTTACAGCTTCACATTTTTTAATTAGACTAAAACCTAAAACCAAGACACAAAGTACTTTACTTTCTGCTTGAAAAAGAAACGCCACGCCTTGTTGAAACTAAGTTAAATATAACCAGTTAGTTATCAATTTAAAGATTATCTTATTTACACAATTATTTCATAATTATTTCTCCGAGTGGGAATCAAACCCACAACCACTTTACTTTAACTTCATGTTTACTGTGAAACGCTTTTCCACTGTGCCACGACAGTCTTAATTACTCCGCTTTGGATGAGCAATTTGGCATAGTTTGTACACAGGGGGTGTAACTCAGTGGTAGAGTGTCTGCTTCGCATGCTGAAAGTCCTGGGTTCAAATCCCAGCACCTCCAACTTCTTTTTTATTTTTTATTTGTATTTTATTTATTTTCTTTTACTGTTTTTTATTCTAGCATACATTTAGTTATTCTAGTTTTATTTTTAATAATAATAATAATAACACTTTATTGCACAAGATAAGTAAAATAAAATACATTTACACTAGTATTCACATAGAAGGTACATGTGCAATGGCGGCCTTATCGCTAGAAGCAATTTCTTCCAGGCAACCAATAATGAAAGGATTAACAGAAGAAAAAGATTGCAGATAGGTGCATAAAGTATTACGCTTATATACTACAATAAATTGCCATAAGCCAATAAATTCAAAATTAACCATATACACAGAACAACTTACATATATACATACATACATACATATATACATACATATATACATACATAAATACATACATATAAACATAAATACAGAAATGCGTACAATACATATATACATACAAACATATAAAATATACACAAGATATACAGTAAGAGTCAAATTATACGTCTTGTTTAAGGTAGTGCTCTTTAAGACGGCGCTTAAATACTCCTACCGACCCTGACTGTCTTATTCTTAATGGGAGCGCATTCCAGAGCTTGACTGACTTATTTTCTTTATATATTAGTTTTATTAAAAATTGTGGCAATCGTACCGCAGCGGCGTTTGTTTATAAGTACAATGGTAATTGCTTTGAGTGATTAATTATATTTTTTCATTTTATTATTATTAAATATTAATTTAAAAATAATAAGTCAGTCTGGGGCCCAGTCCTGGCGCAGTGGCACAAGCGTGTCATTGTAAACGACTGGGTGTGGGTTCGATTCCTACTCAAGGAGTGGAAATATTTAATATTTCCATTTTCTTCGCTCTGGTATTAAAGACAAAGCGCGGCGTTAAGTTCCGCCACTTAACACGCAATGCCTCCAAATTCGGCGGAAAGTGGGGAACGGAGTGTCTTAACACTAGGTTCCCTCTGCCTATCCTGCTGCGTGCGGGATGCAGCGTGAAGCTAAAAAAAAATTGAATTTTCCCTGTTCTAATAAGACAAAGCTTGTCGTTACTAGCCACGCCATATTCACCACTAATTGGAGAGAAAATTAAGAAAGTGTATCATAGCATTATGCACTTTCTATAGAACGAGAAACAAATAAAAATAATAGCAGCATATACAACAGCTGCTATTAACTTAGTGTTAAGTCTCTCCGTTTAATGACCAAAATTTTGAAATTGCGTGTAGAAAACAGTATAACAACATTAAAAATATATTTTTAAAAAATAAAAATAAAAAAAACACTTTTTGAAACACATTCATATTAGAATCTACGATAGTTTCCATATCATTACACATTTTGTGCGCGGAAAAAGTTAAAAAATGAAAAATTATACACATAAGTTAACGCTACGGAAGGAAGGTGGGCGAGTTAATATTTCACACGCGACCGAGTAGAAACGTGACAGTCCTTTTAATGTGGGAATATGTACTGACTATTTGCATGAATATGTTTTAAATTTAACATCTAACCGATATTTGCAAGGTGAAGAAATTATACTTTTCTTAAAAATAGTGTTTCCTTTATCTACATTACGCCTGTTAAGAGATATGTATATTTATATATATATATATATATATATATATATATATATATATATATATATATATATATATATATATATATATATATATATATATATATATGTAGATACGGGCGTAGATTGCTAAAATCTGGCATTTATCTAAAATCTCGGTCCTTCGTGATTTTTCGCATATAGCGAGGCAGTCATAGAGAACCTAGTATCAAGACACTTCGTTTTCCACTTACCACCTGAAATTGAAACGTTATGTTGAGTAGCGAAAAATCTCATTACGTTAGGTTTTCTTTTTAGCATCACGCTGTATCACGCACACAGCAGGGTAGGCAGATGGAACCTAGTGTTAAGACACTCCGTTCCCCTCTTTCCGCCGAATTCGGAGACGTTGTGTTAAGTGGCGGAACTTAACGCCGCGCTTTACCTCTGATGACCAGACCAGAGCGAAGAAATGGAAATATTAATATATATTAGGTTTTTCCAAAATACAAATTATAAAAAATCTCAGGAACTTACGTTTCAGAGTTCAAAGTATCAAACAATAGAAATTTAATGGAAACGAGTAGAGAATGACCAAGCTGTGGGATAGAAGCTGACACAGTGGTAGTGGGTTAGATTTTCGATTTGATCAATTAAATCGATTTTTTTCTGAACATGTTTAATTTAGTTTTGAATAACTTTATTATTAATTTAATTTTGAATATGTTAATGTTACCGTTCAATCCCTTTTTACCATGTTTGAGTATATCATTATTATTGACAAAGGAAAGTTTTAAAATTCATAGTATACGATAAAGCTATATAGTAACGGAGTGGAACAACGTCAAACTGTAACCGTGGTTAGTTGCGGATTCGATTCCCACTCAAGCAATTTTTTTTTTTTTTAATTATTATCATTTCTCCTTTATGACACGTAAGACAAAGACCAACTGAATTCCGCCAATAAACAGACAATGCCTCTTTTTCTGATAGAAAGTTAGAACGGAGTGTCTTAACACTAGGTTTTCTCTGACCCTGCTTTGCGGTAAGAAGCGTGAACTAGCACAAAATACACTGCATATATCTTATTCAATCCTATCTAAAACCTCAGATAGCGTCGTGAAAGTGTCTCGCTCGGAGTAAGTTTTGAGTATTGGATTCCAAACACTTTGTCTACTGACAAACTGGCAAATGGGATGGGGCAAATTCAATTTATTACCCACATATAGACCGCCGTAGCGCAGTTTGTTTGAACTAATATGTGAACTTATTTGTATTAAAAAGGTGTTTTACACTGCATTGTTCAGTGGTGAGAGCGCCTGGACGGTTCAGGAGGCGCGGGTTCGAAGCCCGCTGCGTTCAAATTTTGATATGTTTTCTAAATGCCTTTTTCAATTTTCCTAAGTGTGGAATAACACTTTAAAAATGTTTAAAAAGGTGTTTTACACTGTTTCCTGCATAATAGGGTAGTCAGAGAGAGTATAGTGTTATGGCACTCCGTTCTTCATTTGTCTTGGAGACACATAATACCGAATATTAATTACATTAGTTACTTGTCAAAACGGAGTATTGAAAATAATGAATAATCAGTCCCTCGAGTGGGAATCGAAGTCACGATCGAGTGGAAATATTTAATATTTCCATTTTCTTCGCTCTGGTGTCAAGGCAAAGTGCGGCGTTAAGTTCCGCCACTTAACACGCAATGCCACCGAATTCGGCGGAAAGTGGGGAACGGAGTGTCTTAACACTACGTTGTCTCTGCCTACCCTGCTGTGTGCGGGTTATAGGACGAATTTAAGAAAACAACAGAATCACAAAAAATATTATTATATTAAAATGTCAAAATTTTATAGGAAACTTAAAATTGTTAAGGTGCGAATAAAATCCACGATAGACAGATAGAAACTTTTGTCCGACATAACTTGGAAATACTTTGGCATACTTTTTAATTCTCCTTTATCACAACAAGTTTTTAATGAAGGCCGTCCCTGAGTTATGACCCGTTGTGTGTACGAAGTAACCTCATAAACTACGTGTATAAAATTGCTCAATGTTCCGTCTTTTGTAAGATTTCTTAAAAAAATATCGTATTTTTTGGATGCGGTTTACTTTGTGTTATTTTTTACATTAAATTATTATAGTTGCTTTCATTTGCGCATCAAAGCACGGTGTTAAGTTCCGCCACTGAACATGTAATGAATATATTACTGGAGAAATGTGGAGAACGAAGTGTCTTGACACTAGATTCTCTCTGACTAGCCTGCTATGCAAAGAAGAGCGTGAAGCTGCAATTTGTATCCAAAAGACGTAATTTTTTTTTATGTTCAATTTTATACTAACAATATGTATCGGTGCATAGTATAGCGCCATCTATTATAATTTCGGTGAACTATCTATGACGTAAGACGGTACTTGTCTTACGTCGTAGTCCGGTCGCCGATATGACTAATATGTGATGGGAAAGGCATTAAGAACGAACTTATTTTCGATTACCTTTTCGTAACCGATAAATTACGTATTGACCATCCGGTTCTAAGCACCAGAGCGCATAATTGAAAATAATTAAAATATAAATTATTTCCTCAAGTAAGAATCGAATTCACAACCAATCGCACTTACAAACACTGCCTGCTCTACGAAGGCTTCAACATAATTAATTAAAAAAAATCTTTATGCTTATAAATTATAAAAAATAACTATAATTTTCAAATACCACATCCAATCATCATACATCTCCACCCCAATATGACTCCCCCAAACTTTGTTATTACTTTACCAGAGTTTATTTGGAAATGAAGTGGAAACTGGCGTCCAGCGACGCACGATTTATAATCCTCACCAAACATGCCAATTTACACCTTATCTCTTTGCAATAACGTTTTAGATAAGAAAATTTTAGTTTAAAATTGAGCTTTAAGCATTCAATTTTAAGGTCGATTATGCAATGTAAGGTAATATTTTTAAATTTTCCTTATACTTAATAATTAGATGCAAATCAAACTCAATGTTGTATGAAAGAATATTAATGGTTCTAATCGAATTTTGTTAAAGGATTTTTTTATATTATAATGCAGTGTATGTGGGTAGTTTTTTTAAATAAGGTAATAAGAAGCTTTTTGCATTTTTTGCTTAGCTGACTAGGGTATTCGGAGAGAATTTAGTGTAAGGACACTCCGGTCTCTATTTTTTAACTGAATTGGAAATATTTAGTTTCCTTAACTTACCTCTGTGTTTTGTATAATCAGAATACAGAAATTGTGGCCAATCGTAGCCCAGTAGCACAGGCGTGTGACTGTAAACGACTGGTTGTGGGTTCGATTCCCACTCGAGGAGTGGAAATTATATTTCCATTTTCTTCGCTCTGGTGTCGAGGTAAAAGCTAAAAAAGAAAATACAGAAATGATTTACATACAACTTAAGTATAATCTTGTCGCTAAGTGAGAATGGAACCGGCAACAAACTTCGTTTACATTTAAATCTCTATTCACCTACACCACAGTGGACAATAGGAGAATATGTTTCTGGCGTTAAACATCAATATTGTAGATATCATTTTGATATATAATGAAACACACAGTTGACTATGAATTAAACATAAAATTAAACATAAAATGAGAATATTTCATTTATTAAATAGGCATTATATTCGCTCGTTGACTGTAACCTGATTCCCCGATCGGTCATGTGTTTGATTCTTTTTCGATGAAATAATTAAATTATAATTAAATTAAATTAAAAATAATTTGTGCACTCTGCTGAAAAGGAGAAAGCGGTGTATTGAACTGCGCCTCTCATCACGCAATGTCTTGATTTCATAAGGAAAGTGGAGAACGAAGTGTTTTAACAATAGGTTCTAACTACCCTTTTATATGAGATAGGTGAAACTGTGCACCTCATAAAAAATGAAAAATGAATAGAAAAAGTATTTCAACATTTATTACACCAACAAATATTATTTTGAAAAACAATAACATAACAAAAATAAATTCATTCAATCCAAATAACACTTAAAGTAATTATAAAAACCAATCTAACGAAAACAAGTTCCAACACGTCATACACACAAAAGTCCTTTAATTTACCTAAAATTTATATTCGAATGGAACATAATTACTTAAGTTTTCATTTAACTTTGACATAAATTTACAATCGTTCATACCGCGCTAAGTATGTCGTACGTATTAGAGGTACTTACATACATAATATATCAACGACCCGGAAGAATAATCCGGTAATCGCAAAAAACAAATTTTACATGAAAAAAAAGAAGCTTCACGATATTTTGCGCGTAGCGGAATAGTCAGGGAGAAATTATTGCTAAGACACTCTGTTCTCCACATTCCACCTGAATCACAGACGTTATGTTGAGTAAGAGTGCTCAATGCCGCGCTTTATACCACGCACCAGAACAGAGCGAGAAAAAAAAAAAATTGAGATATAATTATTCCCTTGAAAGGAAATCGAACACACAACTAATTGTACTTGTAGTCAGGTGCTATACCACTGCGCTACAATGGCCTCGCAAATATTATTTAAAATTAACAGCTTAAATCATTGTTTCTAAGTTGTTCATTCTAAATGTTGTCCAGTAATATTACTGTACCGTAGCTTTATGTTTAATGTAAAGTGCATATTATTTTATGTATGACGCTGTATTGTCACTGACGCATAATCAACATATTAAAAAAGTTATTTTAATATCTCGAGAAGTAACAACTAGAACGGGATGGAAAAGAAAGTTAAGTTCTATTTTAAATTCTAGATGCCGAAAATAATATAAAATTAAAACGCAGTTTCCTTTCTTTTTCGTATCAATAAATCAGATATTAAATGAAATTTTGCCAGTATTTGACCACATCGACTAGCTCATCCGTGATTAATCGAACACGTGGACAAACAATTGAGGCAAGCAGGTGTGCCATGGCTTGTGGGTTGGCTCTGCAATCACAAGACTTCATATCACCATCTTACTGATTGTATTCCCACATGGCAAGAAGCTACAAAGCAAACTCTGGAAGGAACTGGACCCAGTAACGCAAGACCTAGACTTACTGACCCAGTCCTCTGAATTAGTCAGAATTTTAACGACCGGGTAATATCTTATTACCGGATTATTCATCAGAAGCGGCAATATACGCATGTACTCATACGTACCTAATGCTATTAACAATTTTGAAAGTTCACAACGCGATCTCATAAGTCATGTTAATTCGACCTTCCTAATACAATTTCTCATGCCTTTGAATTACATGTGTGGAATTCGGAGATTATATTTTCTATGTTGTATACAAATTTAGTATTGATATTTGCTGAATTTAAATAGTTATAGTTCCCGGTAATGATTGTGGGTTCGATTTCCACTCTAGGGAACTAATAAATATATTTAAATTATCTTCATTTGATCTTATATGCCGAAACGGAGTTAAGTTCCGCATCACAACACAAAATATTTAAAAAATAGACGGAACGTAGACACGGACCTAAAATAATTGCTCTTTTCGACACCGTATTTTCTGTTCAAAATTAAAAATTCATTTTTATTTATGTAAGGTTGTTATTACGAGCCTTTTAAAAATTAAAAATACCAGCTAGAAAGGAAATTCTTCTGAGAAGAAACAGACAGTTGCTTTTTTAACTATAATTAATTGTATGCTAAAAAAATGAATATTGCGACGAAGTGTGACAGGGTTTTATTATATAGTTGCGAGTTCGATTCCTTGCCAATTACACTCGGAGCAATTATTATACTTTAATTATTTTAATTTCTAGTAACAAGACAAAGTTCGGCATTTCGGTTGGGGGGTGGGGGGATAATTGTATTTTTAACCCGTCCCCCCACGGCAAAAAATCATCATCATTTCCTCATTATTAATGTACCAGCTATTATTTTCCCCCATTTAAAATTTGAACCCACTTACATGGCATTAAGTCAAGCCTATACTAATAAGGCCACGATAACGTCTAGTTTAGTAGATCTATTTGACTAAATGAAACTAACTTAAAAGAGTTTCTTGAGTAAACTGTTGTAAAGTTTAACAGTATTTGTATATAGACTTTTAAAATGGTTTTGATCTACAGTATGTAAATGAGATATACATTTTCTTTTTATCTTAACATTTTTAAGTGTTTTTTATACATTTAGAAAATGAAAATCATTTTTAGAAAATATATAAAAAAATGGTTGATGCGAGATTTGAACTTGGCAGCTGTTCAAGCCTCCTTCTGCCTTCTGCCCACTAATCCATGCGTTCAACAGCCGGCTACGTTGAAATTTTGATATGCTAACAAGAAAAATATTGGTTTTTTGTTTTTTTCATTTTTTTTTTAATTTTAACATTTTTTTTAAATGTATTCACACTTTTTATTTTTTTTTATAGCTTCACGCTGTATCCCGCACACAGCAGGGTAGGCAGAGGGAACCTAGTGTTAAGACACTCCGTTTCCCACTTTCCCACTTTCCGCCAAATTCGGAGGCATTGCGTGTTAAGTGGCGGAACTTGACGCCGCGATTTGCAAAGCGACACCAAAGCGAAGAAAATGGAAACTAATTATTATTAATATATATTATTACTAATTATTAATATATATTAATTTTAAGAGATGCGGGTTCAAATCCCGCTGCGGTGAAAATTTCATGTTTTTCTAAAAATGATTATTGATTTGTAATAAGCCGTCACGAACGTATACGTAGCCGGGTATAGAACGCATTCCTTAGAGGAACATTCCTTCAACGGTTTCCGAGACGTTTGACTGTCGCAACGTTCAAATTTTTATACGTTTTATGAAAATATTTTCCCTCTTCATTTTATAATTAACGTTACAGGCTTCTGAATATATATAGGTTCTATAGATATGGGTTCTAATTGACACAGGGGAATAAGTATACCAAAAAAAATATTAAAAATGGGGAAATAGGAAGGAGAAAAAAAGAGTGTTTCGTCACAAAATACGCTCCACTCACCCTATAAAGTAAAAAAGTAAAAATAAAACCGAAATAACAAGACTATATGCATTTTTCCATTTTCACCTTACAATTTTAATGCGTGTAAATGATATTTGATGCAACGACTACTTCATTAAATCTGATTGACGTAAATCGAAATTGTAATATGAATTAAATGGACATTTGAGTGGCATGTTTAATATTTATTCCTTTATTGTCTCTTAATTTAACGAATCAAATGTTTAAGACTTATAGGCATAATATGATTGTCAGAGAGAGCCTAGTGTCAAGACACTACATTCTTCATTGTCGTTTTGTTTTTTTTTAGCTTCACACTGTATCCCGCACACAGCAGGGTAGGCAGAGGGAAGTCGTGGCGCGGTGGCACAAGCGTGTGACTGTAAACGACTGGTTGTGGGTTCAATTCCCACTCGAGGAGTGGATATTAAATATTTCCATTTTCTTTGCTCCGGTCTCGAGGCAAAGTGCGGCGTTAAGTTCCGCCACTTGACACGCAATGCCTCCGAATTTAGAGGAGAGTGGGGAACGGAATGTCATAACACTAGGTTCCCTCTGCCTACGCCGTGCGCGGGAAACAGCGTGAAGCTAAACAAATAAATAAAAAAAAATATTTTGACACTATGTTCTCTCTGCCTGCTACGGGTGAATCTAATTACACTTTAAAACGAAATTTTCACTTCTTATTCAAACTAGAAACATGTATATTGTAATTTAAAAGTCTTGTATTCGCAGTCATTACAATATAACTTTAATTAAGGGACCCTAATGAATACTGAAAGTGTCAGAGGATGAATTAATGAAAACACGGTGTTACTTAATTAGGCATTAGATATGTAATTTAGTAAGTACTTCAAATGATAAGATTTTAGTGTATAGAAGATTCTTAAAAGTCATTTTTTTCCGCATAATGATGTATTTAGAGAAGACGTAGTGTCAAGACACTCTGTCTTTCACTTACTGCTCGAAATCGAGACATTCCATTTTGAGTGGCGGAACTCAACGCCGTGCGTTGTCTTTGGCATCATACCATTGGATATAAAAATTTTATAATCATTCCCTTGAGTTAGAATCGAAATCACAACCATCACGTTTACAGTCAGACGCTGTCCCACTGCGGTACGACGGATGATTTTTAAAAAAAATAAAAATTTAATAATAAATAGTAGCCCCGTCGACGTGCGGAAAAAAGCGTTCCTTTGGCAATGACAATTCTAAGCAAATCAAACTGGCTTCATGCTTTTTCCGTATAGCAGTATCCTACTATCTATCTATGTCAGAGAGAATTTAGTTTCAAGAAGTCTACTTTTTTTTTGCTTCACCCTGTATCCCGCACACAGCAGGGTAGGCAGAGGGAGACTAGTGTTAAGATACTCCGTTCCCCACGCACCGCCGGTTTTGGACGCATTGCGTGTTAAGTGGCGGAACTTAACGCCGCGCTTTTGCCTCGACACCAGAGCAAAGGAAACGAAAACATTAAATATTTCTACTCCTCGAGTAGGAATCGAACCCACAACCAGTGGCGTTTAAAGTCACACTTGCGTGCCCCTGCACCTCGACTGGCTTCTCAAAGTCCTTTGTTTTTCACCCGAAATCGAGGCATTAGATGTTGAGTGGCGGAACTCAACACCGTACTTGCGTTGCGTTCCGTCACTCAATATGCAATGTTCTAATTTCTGGCTGTAAGTGGAGAACGGAGTGTCTTAACACCACGTTCTCTCTGATTACCGATGTCACTTATATGACTGATGTGGGAAAAGAGTGAATAAAAAAAAAACACTTTGGTTCTGCTACGATTTGCTATAACATGTAGGTAATCCTGTCACATGTATAATGTATTTAAAAAGAACAAAGCGACCGCACAAAGGATTTCCATCGCGTAAATGTTTAGCTGAAACGCAAATTGTCAGAGAATATAACAGAATATCCATTAATCGATTAATATATTAAAAAAGAGTGAATTTACTACTTTGATTGAAAAAAATCGTTCGTTCGCGGGAAAATGTTCGGTAAAAAATTCTGTAGATACAAGCGTGGTTAGTAAGGAATGGTTGCGGGTTTGTTTTTCGTACTGAGAAATTTTGTTATTTGAAATATTATCATTTTCAGTTTTTATTTAATTTAATGAATATATTGATATATAAATACTGTATTAAAAATAGAATAAAGAGTTAATACAAAAGACAATTGGGCCAAGATAAAAAAGGGAACGAAAACAAGGTAAAAGATAGACATATGAACCTTTTTTGTTACTCAGTGACTGACAGACTAGGTATATATAAACGGAAGTTCTTCTACGGCTTTACCCTTAGGAGGGTAATTAAAGAGAGCCTAGTGCCTCCGTTCTCAGATTTTCACCTGAGACCGATGCTTTGCGTGTTAAGTATCAGAACTTAAAACTGCGCTTTGTCTTATATACCAGAAGGAAGAAATTAAATAATTTAAATATCTTTCCCCAAATAGGATTCAAAGTCATAGTCTGATTCTGTCCTACTGCGCCACGATGGGTTTTGAAGCAAAGGGATTCTTAAACGAAGATTTGAACCTGCTATACAAATGTAAATTGATGGACGCTTTTTACTATAAAGTGATATTTCTGCTCAAAATTGAGACATTGCACGTTTAACGACGGAACTAAACGCGGCATCTTGTCAGAGCATGGTGAAAAAATCAAAATAATTTTTAAAATAATAAAGGACCAGTCGTCGACTTTTTTCTTCGCCTGGTGCCAAGGCAAAGCGCGGCGCCATTTAACACCCAGCGCCTCCGAATTCAGCGGAAAGTGGGGAACGGAGTGTCTTAACATTAAGTTCCCTCTGCCTACCCTGCTGTGTGCGGGATACAGCGTGAAGCTATAAAAAAAAAATCTCCTCTGAGTGCAGTAGTGCCCACAAGCAATCGCTGACGTATTGGACCGTGATGACCTTTCATATTGCAAGTAGTTTTATTTGTTTTACAAAGCCTTAAAATTATCATACTTGCAAACACTGACCGTAACACTGATCGCAATCCCGGATAGGCCCAGGATTACTGGAATATGTGGAAACAAAAAGGATCCGATAAAGGAATGCTCACTACTAAACCGATTCAATCCTTCCAACCTTTTACCTCCCTACTATTTCGATATACAATGCTATTTTTCTTTCTTAAATTTAAATATTCATTGAACAAAACACGCAATGGTTATAAAATAAGTTATAATTTTAGTTACAGTTAAATAAATAGTTGGGAGTGTAAACGAAAAGGCATCCTGCGGTCAGAAGGAACGGTCCAAGTTTCGTATATCTTACCTTTGTTTGGGTTAAATATTATGTTGACATATCGTTATCTATTAGAGTGTTTTGTTTTATTTCCTTTGGCAAGAGCGGAATAATCGTAACTTTATTTGTAAGGTTTAATAGTGGAATCATTTTATATTCTGGGATTTTGTGCTTATATGCTGATTCAAGGAGACATTTGAGTGATAAAAGACTAAGTTCTCCGTTCTCAGGAGTGAAAAGTGGAATAAAAAATCTCTTTTGCTTAGAGAAGTTGCGTTGCTAAACGCCGTGTTTTATTATATAGAAATGGGGAAATGAACATAAATAAAATATTATATATACTTAGTGGAAATCGAACCTTTCATAGTTGCGTACATAATTAGACACTGTTTGTTTAATAGCTTAATAAAAGTTTGGACATGATAGTATAGATTTGACATTCAAACTGTATATGCTATGAATGTATAGTACCCGGCAACTAATAATGCACATCGATGCTTAAAACGAAACAACCAGCCAGTTTCTGTTTCGTAGAGCGCTGTCTCCGTTACTCAGATGGTATGTGACGTTTGTCACTGGTTCGTCAGGTCGCTTTCAGTTTCAAATATATATATAGAGTTGTTACTATCCCCAAACTATTATTTTTACAATGGCATCTTTAATAAAAAGAGGAAAACCCTTGCACGGTCAGTCACGTGAAATTATATATAATGTTTATAAATATTTTCTACCGCTTCACTGATAGACTTGTGATAAATACGAATGATAATGACAGTGATTTTGACCTTATTGAGTCTGTGCTAGATTGTGAAATGGAAGAAATTGGGACTTCTGGCAGTTAGGCTCGCACATCTTTTTCATTTTTTTAAATTTTCAGGCGTCAAATTTAATTATTAAGTAAAAAGGAATCGACATCGCTGAAGTTGACAACTATATTGTCGTTTTAACAGCTTTTAATAGATACCTCACTATTATTGTTTTAAACGAGAGAGACAACGCTCTATTAAGTCGAAGCTATCCGACTGCTTCATTCTAAGCATCGATGTGCATTATTAGTTGTCGGGTACTGTAGATTATATTATAATTACTTACTGTTTTTTACGTGCATGAAAGTCTCGCTTTTAAACAATTACTATTAGTATCTCTATATAACCCAGAATTAAAATCGAATTTCTTAGTCTCTCAGTCTTGTCAAAATCATTTTGAAAAAGTATATCCACATATAGAAATAATTCATATAATTTGTTTACACAATATTAAAGTAACTTTGAAAAGGAAAACAATGTGCGAAACCCAACGCAATTATAAGGTGGCGGATGTGGGTATAGATTACAATACAAATGTTGAATTTAGTTGGCGAACTAACATTAGGGGACTTGGTCGTGGTTCAATGAATAGCGTATATTATATTTTATATTATTAAATCTCTAGACGGTAATAAATAAAATTAAACTTGTAGTATATATATTTTAGAGACCGTTGTGGCGCAGTGGGATGGTCTGACTGTAAACGGAATGGTTGTAGGTTCGATTTCCACTCGGGGGAATGACTATATTTAAATTATTTCAATTCCTTTGCTGTTTTAATGCGTCGTTGAGTTCCGCCAATCAATAGTAAACGCAATATCTCGATTCCGAGCGGAAAATGGAGTCGGAATAGTTTGATACTAGGTTCATTCTAATAACCTTGATATGCGGGAAAAAGCGTGAAACTGCTGTAGTGAATTTTGCCGTATTTGTTCTGTTATCTTCTAAGTTCTCTCTTCTCTAAGTTTTTTTGTAGCTAAGTGATTATTTAACCAGTTATTTACCTTTAGCTATCTTTATAACCATGGCCAGTCGTAGCCCAGTGGCAGAAGCGTGTGACTGTAAACGACTGGTTGTGGGTTCCCACTCGAGGAGTGGAAATATTTAATATTTCCATTTTCTTCGCTCTGGTGTTTAGGTAAAGCGCGGCGTTAAGTTCCGCCACTTAACACGTAATGCCTTTGAATTCGTCAGAAAGTGCGGAACGGAGTATCTTAATACTAGGTTCCCTCTGCCTACCCTGCTGTGTGCGGAATACAGCGTGAAGCTGAAAAAAAAAAGAAAAAGAAACTTTATAACAATATAAGGCAATCTTGAATCTGGTATGGTTGAAAATTTGCACATGACACCGGATCTCTTAACATACAATATTTTTATTTAGGTTAAATATATCACTTACATTTTTATACATGACATGTTGCATTTAAAAAAACAGATATTATATACATATTTAAATTATATTTGGATAAAAATCTTTAGCTAAAACAGTTTAAAGAAAATTTAACTTAATTTAATGTCTTGCTAGGTTGTCTCTAACTATATGAGAAAACGAATAAAACTTACAAAATACTTTTTTTTAAGTTTCACGCCGCATCCTGCACGTTGCAGAGTAGAAAAAAGGACAAGACATTCCGCTCTGGATTTCACGCCGAATTCTGAAGGTATTGTGTGATAAGTGGCAGGAGTCAACGCCGCGCTCTGTCTCGACACTAGGGCAAACAGAATGGAAGTACTCAATATTTCCCCACCTCGAGTAGGAATCAAACCCACAACCTGTCACGTCTACAGTCACACTTCTTGCCCCTGCGCCACGATTAGCCTTATATGCTATCTATATATATATATAAAATATATTTAGATATAACTTTCTAGCTAAAACACTTTAAAACAAATTTAAGATTACTACATTACAAAGCGCGGCGTTAAGTTACGCCACTGAACATACAACATCCTAATTTTAGACACAAAGTGAAGAACAGCTATCCGAAAAAAGCTTCAAACATCAAAAAAATACGTTTCCATACAAAAACCTCAATATTTTAATTCCACATATTACCGTTACATTCACACAATCAGATATAATCTAGCGAGTATCCATACATGCCCCAACGCACCCGAAGTGCCCTCGGGGCTCTCTGTTTTGATAACGCGCTACACCAGTCGCATAGGCAAGTTTGTATGTTACAGCCATTAGTGGAATGTTGTTTGTTTTGTGAAATATCTGGTTTAGTTTTTTTTTTATTGGATATATTGGTTGTATGGAAACATATAATTTTGTTATTCTTTGTTGGTTTTTGTGATGTTGAGTTTCGTCACTCAATACGCAGTGAAAGCGGAGAACAATAAGTTTTCTCTGACTACCTTGTTATCCACGATGGAGCGTGAAGCTAAAAAATCGATAATATTCGTACGATTAAATTTTATTATTATTATAAATATTTTTTAAGAATTTTATAGTGTTTCAATTATAACAATGTCAGTAACATATTCTATTTATCGCGGTAACTGACACTGAGGCTTTCAGTATCGTTGCAATCGCGCATTATTGTGGGTTTTACCCCCACTCAGAGAAATAATTATTCCGCCATGGTAAAACAAAGCACATTATAGTGAACGGAGTTAGGAACGGAATGTTTTAATACTTACTAGGTTTTCTCTGCCTTTCCTATCTATGAGGAAAAAGTATGATGCTTAAAATTCCCGCCTTCTAACAATAAATATTTATAAGTTAAAGCTAAAAAAGTTTATTATTTGTCCGTTTTATGGCATAAGAGCACAAGGAACTAAAAAGTAAAGTTCTCTTTAAATTTCCTCTTTATTATCTTAAATATAGGTCACATAACATAATTTTTCGAACTAAGCCTAAATAATACTTAATTACCTATCTACATCAGTTTCTATTATATTTTTCATCCTAAATATTGATACAAAAAATTTCAGCAGTCCCAATATAATTTCGCCCGTAATTCATCACGTTTCTTCAATAACAAGTTATTAATATTCCGAACGATACTTACATCCCATACCACGTACGGAAGGACGAGTCAGATAAGAACGTAAGATGGTCTTATGTACTTTTGTATATAAATATGTATATGTTTTACTCTCGATATTATTTGTTTTATTTTTATTTCTCTGTTCTCGTAAGACAAAACGCGGCGTTGAGTTCCACCATTAACCCGGCGTCATTGACGCTGGGTCATATTGACCTGAATTTTATTTATGTTTTTTATAACAAATTTAGTAAGTGACCTTAATTTTAAAGATTGTTTATTAAAAAGGGATCTTTGCTTAGTTTATAAAAATAATAACAATAAGTTCCAGAAAATAGCTTTTATTACGTTTTACAATGAAACATGCAAAATCAACTTTGAAAACTTACGTTTTTACATTTTTACACTTTTTATTTTTTGATAAAATATTCTTAGCAATAATCGGAACCAATCATCTTATGTGCTAATGTAATTATTTTTACGTCAATGACGACGGGTTAAACAACGTTTAGAATTAGAACAGGCAAATGAGGGAGAAGTGTCTTAGTACTAGGTTCTGAATACCTATATACTATAAAGTAATAGCGTGAAGCCTTAATATTAAATTAGTTATGTTTATGAATCCAAAACCTGACGTGGTTGCTTATAATCATTTTTATATAAATCATTAAATTGAAGTATAGATGATATAGGACATATTGATAAGGTAGCCTCATTTCATTGTTTTAGTTACATTTCAAATTATAATAAATATTAGTATTGAATTCATAAATTTAAAATATATTAAATTTTAATAAATCTAAAATATATTAAATTTATAATATAGAAATCTTCATATTACAGTTGAGTTTTACAATTTTTTCCTCAATATAGTAAAATAGTCAAATAATGAAGACTACATATATACATATTATCAGAGATTATTATTGCTTTGTTTTACAATTTTTTTTCAATCCTGTGATTATTCTATTTCATATTTTTTGTGCAGAAAAACAATCATTGCACATAAGTTTTGTTTTTACGTTGCCATGCTTTACTAACTCTCAATATCGGCGCCTATATTTCTATGGTTTTAATTATTTACCATTTGTTCCACATACAAACAATTTATTTTGAATACTTTTAGTTCCAAAACAAAACGTTTACGGCATTCACTAATAATTCTCTACCTTATAGAAGTAAATTGCTATGCTTTTATTGTTCAAAATAAAAGTTAATTAAGTTGCATTCATTAAGCTTCAAGAGTGAAAAGCGTTTTGCATATTTCCAAGTCAATGTTTTTAATTTAACATAATTTACTGTAGAAGAATTAGTCTAAATATTAATGTAGCCACTAAAGAACATTAAGTAATAGATTCGACTCCCACTCGGGAGAGTAATTATATTATTTACTTTCGTTTATCCCCTCAGACAAGACAGAGCGAGGAGTTAAAGTCCACTACTCAAAATGCAATGTCTCCTATTTGGGAGAAAAAAAATAATAGGATGGATCTCTTTTATGGTTGACTTAGCTATGCGAGAAAAGTACGTTTGTTGATTGAATTAAGCGTTATATATTGATACTAGCGGCCCGCTCGCGACTTCGCCGCGTGAACTTATTCGTTATATTGCAAACCTCGGGGACGCATTTTTATAAAATAAAGTAGCCTATGCTTAAGCTTAGATTATCAAGTATATTTATGCCAAAGTTCATTACAGTTGGTCAAGCGGTGTAGATTTTTCATATAAACTTTAATCCCTTATTTCAACCCTTTAGAGGTTGATTTTTAAAAAAATAAGTAGCCTATGTTAGACTCAGTCACTTTTACTACTTTTACTCTAAATTTCATACAAATCGGACCGGTAGATTAGGCGTGAAAGCGTGACAGACAAACACACAGACTTTCGCATTTATAATATAAGTATGGAATAACTAAGCTTTGTATCTTATTATTTTAGACATATCTTGTATTGATTAACAAAATTAAATGTTGAATTTTATTTAATTCTAAAAAAAAAGAACCATAATACTGCATGCATATGCGAAAAACGGAGTGTCTCAACACTAGATTTTCTCTGGCTACCTTGTTATATGGGAAAAAAACGTAAAACTGAAGCTGATTGGCTTATTAATTTTTTTAAGTAAGACGCAACCTTCTTTTAATGTTAAAATACACTTCAAGAATGAAACAAAATATATGATTTTAATATTAAACTGTAACATTATATAAAGACAAGTTCCGCGACGTATGTAACGACGAAGTTCGAAACGACCAACGAACTCTCAAGCTTATTATACACGGAAGATAAAAAGTATCTCATTGTCATATGTATAATGTACCTATATAACTATAGATGGGTGTGTATGTATAATTTTGTACGGCTTTTCCATATTTTTAATGATTTTCTTATCTAAAAGAAAGTGGGGAACAGAGTGTCTTAACACTAGGTTCCCTATATCTCCGCCTAGATCCACGAATGATTAGGGCCGAGACCTGGGCTAGTGGCGGTAGATCAGCATCGTCAGGTTTTAGTGGGTAAACGGAGGCGTATCATCTTGCCAAATCGGGGTCCCACATAACCGCGTCACGGGTCCCCATCACGGGCGGGTATCCGTAAGGGATTTTCTGACGTAAAAAAAAAAGATTTGCCCTGCCTTCCCTGCTGTGTGCGGGATACAGCGTGAAGCTAAAAAAAATCTTGTCTAAAAATTGTATTTGTAAGTAGTGTTAGACCTAGACATTTCGTTGTCTGATTTATATTTTTCATATAATTGAATCTTCTCTCATGCCTTTACAGGATAAGTAGAGAACATATGGGTTTATTCCATTCCATGCCTTTTAGAATTTTTTGTGATCAGTCGTGGCCCAGTGGCACAAGCGTGTGACTGTAAACGACTGGTTGTGGGTTCGATTCCCACTCGAGGATTGGAAATATTTAATATTTCCATTTTCTTCGCTCTGGTGCCGAGGTAAAAGCGCGGTGTTAAGTTTCGCCAATTAACACGCAATGCTTCCGAATTCGGCGGAAAGTAGGGAACGGAGTGTCTTAACACTAAGTTCCCTCTGCCTACCTGCTGTGTGCGGGATACAGCGTGAAACCTTTTAGAATAGTATAGCGTATATATAGTGTGAACCCAATTCAGAAATACTTTGTCAGAGTTACGGTAACTTGTTATAGTTACGTTTTATAGTTAAGGTTAGTAATAAATGTCACAATTAGCCGCACGCTTTATATTGTATTAAGTTAATACATTGTAAGGAAGCCGCTAGATAGTAGTATTATTGTAATTCTTCAACTGTTTTATTGTATTTTTGTATCACCTTTAAATAGCTTCTTTGCCTGACATGAGACAGGGTCTAGATTTACCCTACCGTAGACATGAAAATCATTTAAATATCATCATTCTACCAAGTGAGAATCAAACCCACACTCATGACGTATGTAATATTTTTCCCGTGGGGGGACGGGTTAAGAATACAATTCCCCCCCGCCGCTGGGTAGCGTCCCGTAAAAGGCGGGTAACCCAGTAGTTTGGTGGTAGGAGATTTGTTATCCGACTGGCTCGCGACCACTATCGTGTCAAAGACGAACCGCCAAATATCATATGATGTGTTCCGGTTCGATGGCATGTAAGCCAGATCTCCCTATTCCTAGCATTCCTATCCTTCCTCCCTCCTTCTGTCCTATATTCCCGAGGCTGGCAACGCATCCCATAACTCTAATGTTGTGGATGTCTATGGGCGAAGGTAACCACTTAACACCAGGTGGGCCTTCAGCTCGTTTGCCTCCTTTATACCATAAAAAAAAAAAAAAAAAAATAGACGCCGTCAAACTAAACCACGATGGCCTTCACATATCCATCAAAGTCAAAGACAAATAACTTTATTCAAAATAAGAAGTTATAAGCTTCATTTTTTAATAGTTTATCACCAGAATCAAATAGTTTACCACCGGTTCACTAAACTTAATGCCTCAGACCTGAGAAGAACCGGCGCAAGAAACTCAGCGGGACTTCTTTTTTTTTAAAGTAATTTTAAAGTTAAATACAGATTTATTGCTGACAGTGATAGTTTTGAAATAGCCTGGAGCGAGCATTTCATACCCAAAATCTTTAATATTAACAGTAGGTATATATTGCGATAATAACACATTATACGTTTTGGTAAATAATAAAAGGAATCGCGTTAACCTAATGGCTCGTGTCAGAGTTCCAATTAAAGCATGCTTTGTTTATTTCGTATATTACGCAATGTAATTTCTTCCTTTGACAGAGAACATGAGAGGCCATTATACGAATAAAACGTCAAAGATTATAATAAAAAAGTAGACTATCAAAATATATTAGTTTTTGTTAATAATTATTATGGGATCAGTCGTGGCGCAGGGGCACAAGCGTGTGACTGTAAAGCGACTGGTTGTGGGTTCGATTCTCACTCGAGGATTGGTAATATTTATTATTTCCGTTTTCTTCGCTCTGGTATCAGAGGCAAAGCGCGGCGCTAAGTTCCGCCACTTAACAAGCAATGCCTTCGAATTTATCGGAAAATGGGGAACGAAGTGTCTTAACACTAGGTTCCCTCTGCCTACCCTGCTGTGTGCGGGATACAGCGTGAAGATAAAAAAAATGTGTATCATGAAACAGACGATCTGTTTCAGTCCATTTCTTAAGATATGGTGGTGAACTGTCGACATTATTTTTCAGTTAATTTTTTCAGTTAGATATATGCAAAATTAAATGGCAATTAGTGAAATTAGGTCAAAGTATTTAGGTTATTTAAGCTTGTCTCTGTATGAAATAGCCATTGGTAAAAATAACAGGTTTTTCTTAATATAGTAGTATAGCATTATCCTTGTAACTACATATGCATAAAATCGTATGTATTTTTTTATCTTCACGTATATTTTTGTTATAAATACGTGCTTAGTGGTTAAAGAATTCTTTGTTGCACCCATTAACACAACTTTAATGGTATGCTTAAATGCTAAACTAAGAAAAAGTCTATACCACTTAGTATATCCAGAATGATAATTAAAATAACTTATAAATAGTAATATTTCCGTTAGAATTATTTTAACTTACGACAATCCTGATTAAGAATTTAGAAGAAACACACCTTAAAGACATCAACATATTTTATATCAGCTTCACGATTTGAATAGCAGGGTAAGGAAAAAATCTGGTGTCAAAACACTGCGCTTCCCACTCCACATCCGAATTCGAGATATTGCGCGTTAATCTTGTCTCCAAAGTAAAGAAATGAGAATATAATTGGGAATCGAATCCACAACCCTCAAGTCGCTATCACACTGCGCCACAACTGACTTCAAAAAACAAATATTATAAATTTTGAAATTAAAATGTAAACAAATTAATTGCGTGTTATCAATATTGGAAAATACATATTTTTAATAAACCCCACATTTTCAGTCTACCTCTGACAACGGTCTACTGTAAAGTCTTCGATACGTCGGGTTTTCTAAAAATATATTTTCGAATAACAATAATATACGCAATTAATCCAATTAAAAATAGTTATATTTCAAAATGTGTAATAATAGTAAAAACAAAAGTTCTTATTAAAATATTATTTATATATATCTTTATCCAAAAACAAAATAATCTTTGACCGCCATTGAGAGCGGGAAACGAATAAATAATTCTAGTAATGGGACGCCAAATCGGGGGAATGACAGCGGAATCACGTCAAATACAACTTGACCCTTCTCTGTAAGCTAACAAATAAGCTTCAAAGACACACATGACTGGTCAACCGAATTTATATCCCATTGAAGACTGATAAGCTTATTCTGGACTCCCATACAAATATGTTTAGTTTATTAACTTTGTTTATTTATGTTGTAATTGAATTGTTTTTGTTGAATTGTGTTGAAATATGATTTTAGTTAGCTTCAAGTTTTTCTCCGCATATAAGTGTTATCAGAAAGAACTTAGTGTCAAGACACTCTGTTCTTTACCTTTCACCTGAATATTATGTGTTGATTGGTGGATTTCAACTCCGCGATTTGTCTCAAATACCAGAGAGAAGAATAATGTCAAAAGCATGAGAACCTACGGAGTGAGGATGGCGTGAATAAAAAGGTTGATGACAGTGGGCGAGGTAAAAGAAGAATGCAAGACAAATAGAGAGAAATAATAAAATAATTTCATCATATTATTGGTTTATTTATATAACTGGTTCACAATTTGGTTTCACACAAGGAAATATTTTTATTTAGTTCAATGGTTAGCCATATAAGATCACCAACCTTACCATTTTTGCGAAACTTACTACTTTCAAACACGAATTAAGGTTGTATTTCCGAATTATATTTCTTGTTATTCATTAGACTCCATTATATAATTATGAACGTGTCTAAAATATGCAGCTTTTCGCTTTTCCCCGCAAAGCAGTATATCTAATAAAGTAGTGTATTCTCCTCTCAAACATACCGTTTCTACTTATGTATGACTTCAAATTTAGACATTCTGCGTTGACTGACATAACTTAACGCCGTGCTATGGCTTACCAATACATAAAAATGAAAATATAAAAAACAACTTGACTTCCAAATAAAACAATACATTATATAACATTTTAAAACGAAAATTAATTAAAGACACAATTAAAACGTAACTCCAGAACAGGTAACAGTAGCGGTGTACTGTAGCGTATTGTAGTTTGTAAGTGCACGAGGAGTGTATGCGGGACTGCATGCGGGCTATCCGTTAACAGATAGAATCCTACAATGCCAACTCGGTGGGACGTTTATAGTGTACGATGTACGACTGTTGGTTATATTTGAGACAATTTAATTGTAATTTTTTTGTAGCAAGATAAAGAAAAAATATTTTCAAGACACTTTCTGCCGAAAATCTAGATATTACATGTTGGTAAGTGGTGGAACTCAATGCGACACTTTAATTAAGAACAAAAAAATATTCCACCAGCTAGAATCAAACCCGCAACCAGTTAAAATAACGGTCAGAAACTGTTCAACAGTTCCGCATATACGTGTCTATTGCAATGTTATATTTTCCACTATTTAAGTGGCTAAAAAAACGGTTAAACGGTTAAAATTTAGATTGTGTATTAACTGGCAATAGATAAGGGCAACCTACGTTGTGCCCTTATCTTATGAAAACTTAAACATAAAAGTAAATAATGAACTATTAAATTTTATTTAGATACAATACATTATATAATATTTTAAACGAAAATTCATTATAGATTTGAGAAAATATAATTGTAACTTTTTTACAGCCAGAAAAATGTAAATATATTTTTTATTTGGTAGCATGCGGAAAGCGTTCTTTCCCCGCATAGCAGTATATAGGCAATGAAATCAAGAAAACGAGGCAATGCGTGCTGAGTCGCGGAACTCAATATCATGGTTTGCTTTAAGTCCCAGATTAATTAGGGAGAAATTAATATAATTTAATCATAATATTTATCTCGATTGGGAAACAAACCCACGACCTTTACGATCGCACACTATTCCACTATGCCACGACGTCGTCTAAATGTGGACAATATGACAATATGCGTTTTTACGAAATAGACAGGATATTTCCTTGCTAAGCGAACTTAATGTGCTTTTTTCTATCTAGACCGAGTTAATGAAAATATTTGTAGATATAAATACCACACAAAGATAATAAGAGGGAACATAGTGTCAAATCACTCCGTTTACCACTTTCCGCCTGAAATCGATACATTACGTACATACAATAAATATCCATTGCAAATAATTAAAAAACTTGTAAAAAACAATATTTTAAGAAACAAAATGGAAATAATATAAATAATTTTTACCCGCGACGGAACGGCGACTGTATATGTGTTTGGGGTGAGAGGTTGTTTGTTTGTTTGTTTGTTTGTTTGTTTGTTTGTTTGTTTGTTTGTTTGTTTGTGCAAATTACTATGTCAATTATTTCCAAAACTATAAGTCCGATTTTGATACGGTTTTCTATGATAGGTTAAGGTTCAATTGGCGTATGTTCTTAGATATGTCTTATTGCCTTAACTCACCAGGGGGCGCTGCAGTAAGCATTTTACGTGAAAACGAATGTTTTCAATTATCTCAAAAAATAATAGTCTGATTTCAATATATTTTCAGTGATAGATTCAGGTTTAATTGGTGGATGTTCTTGGATATGTTTTATCGTGTCAAACCACCAGGGGGCGCTGCAGTAAGCACTTGTTTGTACTTTTTTTGTATTTATTTGTCTAAAACCGAAACTACTGCTCCGATTGAAAAGAGTTTTCATAAAAAGATTCATCTTTGCTTGATGCATATTTTAAGATTTTTCTTTTTTTGTTACGGGGAAAACTCACCAGGGGGCGCAGCAGTAAACATTTGTTTATGCAAATCAAAAACTACTAGTCTAATTTCGATGTAACTTTTAAAGGTAGGTTCAGGCTTAATTGGTGCGTCTTTTCATATATATGTTATAGTGACCACTCATCAGGGGGCGCCGTAGTAAGCATTTGTTTGTATTTTTTTGTGTAAAACCAAAAATTTTCTTGTATTTATTTGTCTAAAACCGAAATTACTTATCCGATTGGCTAGAGTTTTCAGAACTAGATTTAGCTTTGCTTTGTGCATATTTTAAGATTTTTGTTTTTTGGTTACGGTGAAAATTCACCAGGGGGCGCTGCAGTAAACATTTGTTTATGCAGACCAAAAACTACTAGTCCGATTTAGATGAAACTTCCAACGATAGGTTCAGGTTTAACTGGTGCTTCTTTTCATATATGCGTTACGGTGACTACTCACCAGGGGGCGCTGCAGTAAGTACATTTGTTTGTGCGAAACTAAAACTACGAGTCCGATTTGAATGCAGTTTTCAATGATAGATTCAAGTTTACTTAGTGCATATTTTCATATATGTGTCATGTATGTTTACTTAGTGCATATTTTCATGTATGTGTTAACTCTCTAGGGGGCGCTGCAGTAAGTAGCTGCTTCTATTTTTTGTGTAAAACAAAAACGACTAGTACGATTGGAAAGAGTTTTCAGTATTAGATTCCGCTTTGCTTATAGCATGTTTTTAAATTTATATTACAGTAACAAGTCACCAGAGGGCACTGCAGTAATATATTGTTTGTGCAAAGATAAAATGACGAATTTGATTTGGATGCAGTGTCAATGATAAGTTCAAGTTTAATTAGTGCATGTTCTTGGATATTATGTTTTATCGTATTAACTCACCAGGGGGCGCTGCAGTAAACATTTGTTTGTAATATTTAATGCAAAGCTACAACTACTAGTCCGATTGCGCAGAGTTTTTAGTATTAGAGTTACCTTTACTTGGTGTAAGTTTTTAGGTCTTTTTTTACGTTATGACACGCCAGGGGGTGCTGTATTAAACATTTAGTTATACAAAGCTAAAGCTACAAGCCCAGTTTGGATGCAGTTATCAAAGATAGGATCAGGCTTAATTAGTGCGTGTTCTCGTATATGTGTCATGGTGACACCTCACCAGGGGGCGCTGCAGTAAGCATTTGCTTTTATTTTTTGTGTGAAACCTATTTAGATGCAGTTTTCTGTGATAGGTTCTGGTTTAATTGCTGCGTGTTTTTATATGCCATATCACGGACTACCACGGGGCGCTCCAGATAAATTAGTTTGTTCAAAATCAAAACTACTACTGGGTTTTGTGATTTTCACTGATTTGGTTAGACTTAAGTTTCGTGGAAATGTTACGGTGACAATCTGCCAGGCGCTGCAATAAGATTTGATAACCAGAAAGCATTGGGTTTATAATTTCTTTTGGATTTGCATGAAGATTAATATAAAGTACTTCGATATTATGTAATAATATATAATGTGTATCTATTCACTTTAAAAAGTTTAAAATAAAAAGCAAAATTAAAAATTTTGAAAAAAACCCACGACGGTTTAATTGTAATTAAAAAAAGGATAAAATAACTGTAAATCCCCCGCCTAAAAGAATATATGTAACGAGATGATGGGGACGACTTCGTCGGGGGCTGCCAGTTGCAATCCCTATTTTAAATATAGTAGCTAACAGTATAGATTTCGTTTTAAAGTTTTTAAAATACCAGTTATCAAAACTGTAAATTCATATTAATATTTTAATTTTTTGGGAACCTGTTTTAACAGCAAGAAAACCTATGAGAAGGTTTGCGCAAACTTAAAGTAATAACAGCCCCCGACGGAGTCGTCCCCATCATCTCGTTACATATATTCTTTTAGGCGGGGGATTTACAGTTATTTTATCCTTTTTTTAATTACAATTATCCTTATTAACGATTTGTCGTAACATGAAGAAGGACTGCGGCTTTAGATTTCAAAATTGGTATGGCACAAACTGGGCTCGTTGAAACATCTATGTTGGCTATTATGAAAATAATGAGAACCTTAATCGTTTTACAATGAAATTTTGTATAATATCAAAATTGTGGTTAAGTTGGAATGTACATTATTGCTTAAGAATTGTGGGTTGGATTTTAATTAAAAAAAATATTATTTTATACCTTTACGCTGTATCCCGCACACAGCACAGGGGTAGGGCAGAACGAACCTACTGTTAAAACACTCCGTTCACCACTTTCCACCGAATTCGGAGGAGTTGCGTGTAAAGTGGAGGAACTTAACGCCGCGTTTTGTCTTTGATATCAGAGCGAAGAAATGGAAATATTAAATATTTCCACTCCTCGAGTGGGAATCGAACCCACAACCAACCATTTACACGTTCGTGCCACTGTGCCACGGGTGCCCCCATTTATAATATATTATGGATTTATAATATAATATATTTTATAATATATTGCGGAATAAGCGAAAAATAAGTAATTAGATAAGAAATTATTTACTTTCCAAAGTTTATGACACAGGCTATGACACTAGAAATGAAATGATAATATACTATTTTTCTTTCTCCATTCTGACACGTAAGGTAAAGTTACTTTCATAATTAAAAAAATATATATTTTTCTCCTATATCAAATAGCTTCAAAATCAAAATTATGTGTGAAGATAATAGAAAGCTTCTAAACATTTAAATAAATTATTTACTAACTAAGTTTTAGCAAAATAGGTAACAAGCATTTCTCCTGAACGTAGCTAAGTTTACGGTTAACCGTAAATAGCGTATAAAGATCGACCCGACGGATTTCGGTCATGACAGCCAATCTGCCTGATTGATTTAGACTAGCTAACTATAAGCATATGGGATAATATGAAGTCTTATATGCATGACTTAGTGAAGCTTTTGACTATATATGGTCTATATATGGTGGTTTTGGCCTTAGAATTTATATATTTTTTATTTTTTAATAGAATTTAATTTTTTATTTAAAAATAAATACTAATAGGTATAATCAAATTTTTGCGGCGCTAAATTCCGCCACTTAAAACGCAATGCCTCCGAATTCGGCAGAAAGTGGGGAACGGAGTGTCTTAACACTAGGTTCTCTCTGCCTACCCTACTGTGTGCGGGATACGGCGTGAAGCTAAAAAAAGAAAAAGGAAAAAAAATAGTGGAAAACGGAGAATGGAGTATCTTACGACGACGACTACGACGCTAGTATTAACTAGTATTGAGATACTCCTTTTAAAGTTTTGTTATTAAAAAAACTCAGAATCATTTTGTTAATTTGCACTCTAAATATTTTAGTCTCATTTGACAATTTGTATTTAGCTTGTGTTATCTTTAGTTAGACGTAATCTCCACATTCACGATTGTTAGACAGAAAGAACCTACCGTTGAGACCTTTTTTCTCTACTATTGAATTTTTTCAGAGATAATTCGTATTAAGTGGTCTCCTACGTCTTCATTAGTCATACTAGGGCAAAGAAATTATATAATCCCTAGTTACCTGCTCGCGGCTTCGTCTGCGTGAACTATACAACTATTTCACCATAGGCATGCACCGCCACGCCGCCATCACATTAGAAATCTCTTAGATTATCAGTGTTTCTCTTCTATATTATGCATGTATTATGCATATAAACCTTTCTTTTCAATCATTCTATCTACTAAAGGCAAGGAACCGCATCAAAATCCGTGCGTTGCGTAGTTTTGAAGATCTAAGCATATATACATATAGACAGATATACATTCTATGTAAAGATTACACGAGTAGGAATCGAACTTGCAACTATAATGTTTACAGACATTGACAATACTACTGTTTTACTTTAATTTATTATAATTTAATTTAATGAAAGTACTTTACTATATAAAAGCAGTTTTGTACAATGTCAGCCGTTATGACATTTACGGGACCAGTTAAAATAATAGAAGTATTTCATACGCAAATAGAAACTATGCTTCGTGTGAAGTAAATTAAGTAAAGTGTTTTCAAATTATGATAATAAATGAAAGTCGTGGTGTATGATTATGATATTAACGTTGGATTTTGGTTGAAATTTCACTTAAAAAATATATAGCCTTTCCGCATAGTCAGATTTTCAGAGAGAGACAGTGTCATGATACTCTCCGAAATTGACTTGACTAACTCAACGCCGCTCCTTACCTTATGCACCTCTAAATTAATGTATTTCTAATACATTATAATCATAGCATAATAAAAAAAATCTCGCTGTCATAGCGCAGTGGGATGTCTGCATGTAAACGCGACGGTTGTAAATTCGATTTCCACCCTAGGTTACCTCTGCCTACACCCTGCTGTGTGCGGGATACAGCGTGTAGCTAAAAAAAATAAAATATGATATATTATTTTACTTCTCTGCTCTCCAGTTTAGTTCCACTCTTTAACTACATTTATATACCCATTTCAGTTCCAATGCAAAGTGGGGAACAGAGAGTCTTGACACTAGATTCTCTTTGACTGTCGTGAAAAGCTACAAAAGAATACAAAAATATGTTGATAGTATTGGTAAAATTAAAAAGAAAATTTCTACAGTTGTAGGCATTGTGTATTTTTTGTTTTGACTGTTATTTTCTCCATACAAATTTTTATTCAACAAATATGTATCTGGCATATTTTTTCTTTGTTAACTTCAATATTTTTAATTTAATATACAAATTTATGTACTGCGACATGATATTAAATTGAATGCAAATATAATTTATAGAAACATGTTTTGGGGCCAGTCGTGGCGCAGTGGCACGAACGTGTGACTGTAAACGACTGGTTGTGGGTTCGATTCCCACTCGAAGAGTGGAAATATTTAATATTTCCATTTCTTCGCTCAAACAGTCCCGCGCGCTTTACGCGCGGTACTGGTTGTGGATTCGATTCCCACTCGAGGAGTGAAAATATTTAACATTTCTATTTTCTCCGCTCTGGTGTCGAGGCAAAGCACGTAATGGCACGGCAAAATTCGGCGGAAAGTAGAGAACTGAGTGTCTTAACACTAGGTTCCTTCTACCTACTCTGCTGTGTGCGGGATAGAGCGTGAAGCTAAAAAAGATAACACAGATACGTCAATTGCACGATTCATTTGAATTTAAACTGTTTGAATATTTCAAGCGTTGATTAAAGGGTTTCCCACTACAGTTGCAAAGAGCAGAACTGAATACTTAAGGAAATGCAAAACTAAATTATTGCTAGAATACTGTTCGTTCTTTCTGTATATTTTAAATACATTTTGTATATTTACTTAAAACTGAAAAAAATATTTATTTTGTAGCTTCACGCTGTAGCTGTATCCCGCACACGGAAGGGTGGACAGAGGCAACTTAGTGTTAAGACACTCCGCTCCCCAATTTCCACCGAAAGTGTTATTAGCTGTGTATAGGACTTTAGGCTACTATTATTTATCCGTGATCCTTCTCTTGTGTTGTTATTTTTACAAAATTTCGAACTTCAGCACTATTAAAAGTGTAAAAAGAATCAATCCTTAACTAGTGATTCTTAAATGTTTTTGTACAAGCTTCCCCTGCGTTGATCAATTAACAAAAGAAATCTTAATTCATGTTAGAAAACGTAATAAAACTTTGATCTACATTTTTAAGACCGATAAGCTTGAAAATTTTATTTCATATTTTCATGGCAAGAAATAGGGTGTTAATTGTGCATAAAACGTGCTAATTCCAATGAATTGATCAATATCGATTGTACACAATTGTTATGTATTCTATTCCCACTCAGCGGACTTATAGAATACGTACAAGAAATTGATTGGAGCCGGACTCGAACTCGTACCTCTTAGAAAACATTATGTATTACTGACCACTAATCCTTACGTTATATCCAGCAATGTTGATATTAGTGTGTGTTTGTTACAACTTACTTTCTAGCTAGAATCTCTGTAAAGAGATTGTTATGGTGGTCAGAGAGAACCTAGTGTCGTGTAGTACAACTTATTATTTCTAACAACTATCGCTTGGCAAAGGAAAATACAATTTATTAAATATTTGAATTTTTTTCACGTTCAGAACAAGAAGAATTAAAAATTTGTACATAATGGTAATCGAACCTGCACCTATAGATGTTATAATATTATAATAAAAAAATCATATATGTCGAAAGCCAAACTGATGACAGCTAAAAAATATGACAACGGAGCGAAGCTAAGCTAAAATCTATGACGAACGACGGCATAAATCTCCACAACAAACAGGCATACATACACAGTGCAATACGAACCGAGAGATAAATTTCGTTCGCGTTAGATTTTAAAATTTATTACCGGAGACAGGAATTACTGATGCTAAATTTTACAGCTCGCTATAAAATTGAATATAAAATTTTCAAATAAAATTGATGACAATTAAGAATTTTTGCTTATGATGTCATGTTTTCTACTTCCTTTACTTTCAGTACTGCGTCTTATTTTTTTTTGGTAGCGCGATGGTAGGCCATTTGATTTCCATTCAATGAAAATATTATTTTTGTTTGTCTACTCTAGTGGTTTAACCGAATAAAGATTGAAATGCCTTGAAACTGGAGTCTCTATTCGGGAAACTTTGTCGAATTGCTTAAAAGTCTACGTTTAAAACAGTCATTTCTCAAATATATACATTTAATAAACGCTGTACCCGCAAATAGCAGGGTAGGCAGAGGGAACCTAGTATTAAAACACTCCGTTCCCCACTTTCCGCCGAAATCGGAGGCTTGCCTGTTAAGTAGCGGAACTTAACGCCGCGCTTTACCTCGACGCCAGAGCGAAGGAAATGAAAATATTAAATATTATCACTCCTCAAGTGGAAATCGAACCCACAACCAGTCGCTTACAGTCACACGTCCGTGCCACTGCGCCACGACTGGCCCCATCTTCTGGATCTTTTATTATAATGATTCCTTATCATGCTTAAAGCCAGATTGCCGATAATAATAATAATGCCTATAACTGACTAAAATTTAAGTCTTCATGGCGCAGTGGATGAATGCCTGTTTGCAGCCGCAATGGTTGTGGGTTTGATTCCTACTCGGGGAAATAAATATATATTATTTTCATTTCTTCACTCTTTTACCTAATACAAAGCTGGTAGTTGCGTTCCGCCGTTTAACATGTCAGCAACAGCAGTGTCTAGATTCGGACGGAAAGTGAAGAATGGAGTGTCTTAAACACTAGGTTCTCGATGACCTCTCTGCTGCTAAAATTGTGAAATTTCGCAACTTGTAAATCATCATAATTTAACTAAATAATAGATTGTTTAAGATATAAACAACTTACGTATTTTAAACAAATCGAAGAAAATAATTTAAACTAAACTAATGGCCTTGCATACAATAAAATTGCAAATTTAATATATCGAAAGTCAATATAAATTTAAATTGAATACAAATCTATCAGCCAAGGTAAGTTTTCTTTCAATCCGTCTCGGATACACTTAACTGGATATTCGTCGAATCTTAGTCAAATAACTAAAGAGTCCAATATCCTAAAGGTTCCGCATAAATCATTTGAGGACCCTCGAATTCCTGATGCTTGAAACGAAGGCATCTTCAGTTAATGCATTTCGATGGCATTTTGAAATTCATGAGATGAGATCCTATAGAAGAGCGTCTTAATATTACTATAACGGCCTTTTGACCGAGATTCTTAGCTTTCTCACTTGAGAAGTTGACAAATTTTCAGTAGCTACTCAATTTAAATATTTTTTAAAGTATTATTCACATGCTTAGGAAATTGTTAAGCATTTTTAGGAAATGTATAAAGATTTGAAATATTATGGGATTCGAACTTGCGCCTCTTGGAAGCTGAGATACGGTCAGAGCTCATGGATGTTATTCGTGAGACGCGGGTTCGAATCCGCTCCATTGGAGTTTTTATGTACATTTTAAACGACATATTTTTTATTATTTAAAATCGTGAAAAAAAATAGATACAGACTGAATTGTTACTAAATTTATTTCCTTTAAAATATACGTAAATATGGTGCATTTTTCTGTTGAATATTTATTGATCAACAGAAAAATGGTAAAAATGCATATATAGTTATTAGAACATTTGTTGCTACTACTTCTCTATAAAAAAGAAGAAGCTTCACGCTTTTTTCACGTAGTAGGATAGGAATAAATTTCACCCCAAATCGAGACAATAATGCGTGTTGGGGTGAGACATAACGCCGTGTTTTGTCATCTCAACAGAGCGGAGAAAAGAAAATAATAAATATCTGATGTTAATTAAAAAAAAAAATAACAAATATTATAACAGCAACCGTCACCGTACTATTGCTGAAAATTTTGTGTTCATGTGAAAATCTAATTGTATTTTTCAAAAAATGCTAAAGTTCATCATTTTCTTAAATTTATATATATATGCTGAAGATAAATCTATTATTAATAAAAAAATATACATAAATCTACCAAACAAATTCGCGCCAAATAAGCCGAAACCATACAGCCATTTTTCCATCCACCATTCATACATACATATATACATACATTAAACGCACTCAATTACTTAACACGACAGCACCTAGCCAAGAAATGACTTAGAAGCTCAACTTAGAACTCAAGTAATTACCTTTAAAAAATTCCTCTCGCGTGCTATTTTACTAAAAGCCTTTCCAAATCCACTCTGAATCTATATTGTATTCTTGTGCCAGGAAAATAAAGGAATTCTTTCTTACCTGTCTGGCTGATGGTTTGCTTCATCAACAAGATTAATCGCATATCGAGTACTTTAAAAGCTTAAAGCTGGGGAAAAGCTACGCTCGTATCTAATTTTGTTTTAAAAAGCGCACATAGCAAGTGGCTTGGCAAAAAATTTAATTTATTATTTGGTATATTGTAAAGATTTTTGTTTTAGAAGCGATGATATATAATAGGATGAACTTTTGTGAAGCTTGAAGCAAAGCAATGCAATTGAAGTGTATGTGTAGAACCACAGCCAAATATTTTTTTTTAGCTTCACGCTATATCCCGCACACAGCAGGGTAGGCAGAAGGAACCTAGTGTTAAGACACTCCGTTCCCTACTTTCCGCCGAATTCGGAGGCATTGCGTGTTAAGTGGCGGAACTTAACGCCGCGCTTTATCTCGGCACCAGAGCGAACAAAATGGAAATATTAAATATTTGTTATAGTGAAAAGAGAAAGAAAACTTATGTTATTCTATCTTCGTTCCTAAATATGATGTAGTCCTTTATATAGTGCTACGGCTCGATTTCCCAGGACATTTGTATATATATGTATATACATATACATATAAAAGATTCTTCTAATTAGACTGTTATGATATTCAGGAGAGTAGCCGTGGCATGTTAAGATACTCAGTTCCCCAGTTTTCACCTGAAATCGAGACTTTGTGTCTTACATAGAGAAAATGAATCATAGGAGAAATTACGCTATACTACTGCGTCACGCTCATAAAATTTTACTTATATTTTTTCATATTTTTTTAGCTTCACGCTGTATTCCGCACATAGCAGTGTAGGCAGAAAGAATCTAGTGTTAAGACACTCCGTCCCCACTTTCCGCCGAATTCGGAGGCATTGCGTGTTAAGTGGCGGAACTTAACGCCGCAATTTGCCTCGACACCAAATCGAGGAAAATGGAAATATTCAATATTTCCACCCCTCGAGTGATAATCGAACTCACAACCAGTCACTTTACAGTTACACTTTGTGCCACTGCGCAACGATGGCCTCATAAAATTTTACTTACAATTTTAATAGCTATAGCAATCTTTAAACAAGCAGCATCTAGTACAGTTGAAAACAAACTTATTCTTAACTTAAAGAAAGATGTTCTTCTTATAAGTATATATATCGAGCATTCCCCACACGTCTAACTACTCGCAACTTTTCCGCGATTACGCAGAATTAACACTTAATTACAGTACTTTGGCAAACTTTGCAAAAACAGTATAGTATCCTATGAAATTTCATTTTACATGCTATCATTTAACAATAAACGGGGTCAGAAGTCGATTCAATACTTATTATACAGGAATGTTACATGTTACACCTCACTCTACGAATCGAAAAAATCGAGACATTGCGCATTGATATTTAGTGAAACTCAATGGCACGCTTTGTCTTAACCACCAGTACCAGAGCTAAGAAATAAATATTTTAATATACCTAATCATTTCCCCGAGTAGTAATCGAGAGTCAAACGCTTTCTCACTACGTCACGATATCCTGTAAATCCACTCGCGGCTTCTCCTGCGTAACCTACACAACCATAACTTATTTGGAGAGCGATTAAAGTAAAATAAACACTAAATAGTAAATAAAGCTGAGTACAATAGAAATAAACTATTTGAAGGAACGAAAGTGAAGCCACTTCTGACATTTGAGTCAAAAAATGAGTATAAAAAAATAAGTAATAATCCTTGTTTATATTCTATTACATTTATAAATTAATATCTCCAATAATAATTTGTCTTACATATCTTCTATATACAAACATCGACCGTAAACATTTTTATTAGATGTATTGTTTTTTTTTTGTATTTACCCTTTCTGGTTAAACAAACGCAGTGTTCCAATTTCGCGGAAAGGGGAGAGCAGAGTGTCTCGACACTAGCTTCCCTTTAATTACTTGCATGTTAAAATGAGCATGCAATAAACATGTATATTGAAATGGGAGCAGTCTATTTTATTTGGCTCTTCATCTAAAACTCAATAATCCAATAAAAGAATTTTATTTATAGTATGAATATCAATCAATTTTATAATAAAACTTGGCTATTATCTTTTATTGAATTTAAGCTATAAATCGTTTTATGATGAAAGTGTGCTAACATAAATGTTATTTAAAATTTTTGTATGTAATTCAAAAATGGATATAATCACCATAATAGAGTAGACAGTAGACTAATTATATTTATGTATATTCGGTATTTTTTTCAGCTTCATTTTTCCGCAGTCAGAGAGAATCTAGTGTCAAGACACTCCGTTTTTCACTTTTCGCCCGAAATCGGAATATTGCGTGCCAACTGATAGGATACAGATACTACGCTTTCTTAATGCCGGCTTTGATTATCTTTGACTCGAGAGTGAAGATATAAAAATAATCATCAGATGCTGACGAGAAATCAGTATGACGCTGTCACATCGCGCCACGGTGGCCTTCACTCCTTTCACAGCCTTTAATAGACATTACCTCTAACTCAATATATAATAATATATATAGCGCGATGGTAGTGGGTTCGATTTCCGCTCAGGGAAACGATTATATTTAAACTTTCATTTTTTAGCTCTGGCACACAAGACAAAGCGCGGTGTTGAGCTCCGTAACTTAACGTGCAATGTAATTTTGGGCGGACAGCGAGGGACGGAGTGTCTTGTCACTAGGTTCTGTCTGACTACCCCGCTTTACGCGAAAAAGCGTGAAGCTGTAATATTTATATAAAATTTCCAATACAACTTTTAAGCAACTAAATACAATGGCTTAAACAATTCCACAAACTTTGAACCATCAGTCAAGCTGCAAACGGAAGACATCTAGCAAACAAAGAAATGGCATTATTATGTTTAGAAAAGAGGTTTTTACCGGGAATGGGCGGAAGTGACGTCAGAGCGGTTACTGGCGGGTGCGCTTTTAATGAAAACCGAGAAGCACTCTCTTATGGCCAGGAGTAAAGCATTGTTTTCCTAAAAATATTTTTTAAATATATATATATTTTAGCATTTAGAAAACAATAATATAAATAATCAAACTATGGTGTATAAGACAGTGTGTGATTGTAAAAGCGGTTGGTCGTGGGTTCGATTTCTTCTCTAAAGTCTGATTGTATTTAATTTAATTGATAAAGCACGGCGTTGAGTTCTGCGACTTAAAATGCGGAGTCTTGGGTTCAGATGGAAATTGGAAAGTGGAGTTTTGAAATGCTACGGAAAAGAATAAAACCATAATTGAACTTAGATTTCTTCTAATAAATTTATTTTTTTGGATGTAAATTACAATCATATACTTACAGAATGATGGTGATATTTTGGTATACTTAGAAAAGTTATATATAAAAACATTAAAAGAAATAATAAAACTGTATCTGATCTTTCGTTTAAAATATTTGAAAATTTCTATTCTTTTAAACGAAACGAACGAATTGGAGGCCAGTCGTGGCGCAGTGGCACAGACTTTAAACGACTGGTTGTGGGTTCGATTCCCACTCGAGGTGTGGAAATATTTAATATTTCCATTTTCTTCGCTCTGGTGTCGAGGTAAAGCGCGGCGTTAAGTTCCGCCACTTAACACGCAATGCCTCCGAATTCGGCGAAAAGTGGGGAACGGAGTGTCTTAACACTAGGTTCCCTCTGCCTACCCTGCTGTGTGCGGGATATAGCGTGAAGATAAAAAAAAAGAAAAAGAAAAAGAAAATTTCCTTTCTCAAATGCTCGCTTATTTAGTGGCCCATCGAGTTTCTTAGCGGAAAATGGAATGTAAAGTGCAGAGGCTTCCTGTACAAAACACGCGGTTCGTGTTACAAAATCTTAAGAACTCTTTAGTGTTATCGTGTGTATGTAACTTAGTTTTTATTTATGATATAAACTTACTGTACTCTGATAGCATTGTAGTAATATCCAAAATTAATTAATTACCTGCTAGTTAAGGAACTCCTTAGCATCCTATGGATTCACGGTGCTTATACGGTACTTGTGATACAAGATGTAGGGTCGTTTTAAAATACATATTATTATCATCTTCATGTATAAATAAAATAAAAATAAAAAAGCCTTTTATTTCCTGTAGTATCCAATTTACAGTGTTATACTCGTATTTACATTTAATATTTACAGTTAGAATGTTGCTATACATTTCATATAAATTTCCTTAATTTTTATCTTAATTTTTATTTCATCTTCATGATTACAAATAAATAAAACAGAAGTATCTGCTTGTAATATAAAAATAAGGACTTTTTAAAAATTGCGTATATTTTTATTGTTGGCATACACCGATTTCTTTTTATATATTTGTCGGAAAGCTGATGTTATAAGAAGTAACTTTGGCTACTTTCATTTTAGAATAATATTATTTTTATAAAATTCCACATTTTTTTTCAAGTCCTGTATGACGTGAACGCCATTCGATACACCTAAATTTATAAATTAAAAAGATTAAATTTTCAAAACTACACAATTATTTAAATGAGGCTAGTCGTGACGCAGGGGCACATAAGTATGACTGTAAAAGTGAATGGTTATGAGCTCGATTGCTACTCAAGGAGTGGAAATATTTAATTTCGAGGCAAAGAGCGGCGTTAAGTTCCGCCACTTAACACGCAATGCTTCCAGAATTCGACGCAAAGTGTCTTAACACTACCATTTCCTCTGCGTACCCAGCTACATGCGGGAAACGTGTTCCGTGATTGGCTCTAATGTCTTGAATCTATAGGAAAGACAGTCATCAGTGATATATTAAGATATATTCTTTCGTTATAGTTTCGAGTAACATGACCAGATCATCTTATGCCCAATATCAATAATTGATCCTTATTCAAAAACTGAAACCTTACTTCGATCTAGTTATAATTTTTTTTGAATAAATATATATTTTTAATTAAAGTAAAGGTTGAATACGCATTCCTTTGTTTGGTTATAGGTAATAATCAGATTTTTTATTAGTATCAATTATTGATATTAAGCGTTAGACGATTCCCTACGAACTTATTCGTAACGTCGCTCTTCGTAGCACTTAAGAAGTGCTCAATTACGATGATGTGTAAAGCTAGACTTATGACTGATCTCTTAAACTTTTATTAATTGTAAAAAAAACATACGTAATGTTATATTTACAAGATATTAGAATATATGTATATTAGATCGAGCATCAAACATTTTGTTCTTCACTTTCTGTTCTAATTTGTGACATCGCGTATTGGGAGACGCAGTTAAAAGCCATATTTTATCTTACCAGAGAGGAAAAATGGAAATAATTTAGATATAATCATTCCCTCGAGTAGGAATCGAACCTACACCCGTCGTGTCGACAATCTGGGCCATAATGGCCTTAATATTTATAAATATGTACACAAACAAGTTTTCAACTGCCCAATCTAACACCACAGCAGCGTCGAGTGGAATTTATTTTTTATTATTATTTTATTTCATCTTCAATAAACCAGGAAATCGCTTTGATAAGTTTCAACGAGACTCCTTTCATTTTTACCTTCTTTCGTGCATTCACGTTTTAATTGGAGTAGCGCGGTAACGAAATTATTTTTTGAGCATTTATTAATAACTGAGTGCCTTTAACTCGCGGTTTCGCCAATGTACGTATGTACTTGTATAACTATGCCTATGGAGGTTTCAAATATTTCTATTATATTTTAGTTCTAAAGACCGTTCTGACTGTAATTGTGATCGGTTGTGGGTTCGATTCCCGCTCGAGGGAACGGTTATTTAAATTATTTTCATTTGGTGAATAGTCACCATAGCGGATAAATGAAAATAATTGAGATTGGGAGAAGTGAGATTTATCAAGAGAAAGCACGTCGCTGCTATACAAGCTATGAATCTCGAATCCAAGCGGAAAGTGGAGAACAGAGTGTCCCGACACCAGGTTTTCTATGACAAACCTGTCATGTAGATAAATCTATGATCTATAGATACTACCCCTTCAAGTAGCTTACCTCAGACGACAAATCTTTTTACCGGGGCGGAATAATGAACATAATTTAAACTTAAAATCATCCCACGTGATTACAGTCAGACGCTGTCCCACTGCGACGTAATGGACTCATATACATAATAATATAACTTAAGTATTGCTTAGAACTAAAATTACCACTAACAAAATTTTTAAATATCGCGATTTAAATGTTAATTAAACGCATCGTTCTTATATATAATTAAATTTGCATAAGAAGCCAATATTTGTTATAATAAAACATTACATACATATTAAAAATATGTATTACACACTTATGTACAAAGTGACACTACACGTTAGCATGGCAACCCATTTTTTACACATCAAATAATGTAGTGTATGTAGTGATAAATCACTCACAAAACTCTCAAAAGTCGAAAGTAAAAACGAAAGTACAGACACAAGAAACCCCAAACAAATGATAAACAAAGCGCAAATCTCAATATCCTGTAGGTTTAATAACACACCCACATCTGAAGGACGAGATGAAAAGGATACGCGAGGAATTTTCATTGCAATATCTTTTGGGAATCCGAGTCAACCGCTCAACGGCATGGTTGTTGCCGTAAAAATACTTGAAATACGTATATTTACGATATATGTAGAAAAAATAATATCACATATGAATCTATTACAATATTTTTTTTAACTTCACGCTGTATCCCGCACACAGCAGGATAGGCAGAGGGAACCTAGTGTTAAGACACTCCGTTCCCTACTTTCCGCCGAAATCGGAGGCTTGCCGTGTTAAGTGGTGGAACTTAACGCCGCGCTTTACCTTGACACCAGAGCGAAGAAAATGGAAATATAATTTCCACTCCTCGAGTGGGAATCGAACCCACAACCAGTCGTTTACACACTTGTGCTACTGGGCCACGACTGGCCACACACATTTAAAAAGGCAAAAATATTATAATATATGTGTATGTATTTAATTATTTCCTGTCAATCTGTTTGTTAATCGACATAAGTAATGGGCAAATATAAATGAGACTTTTGTTGTAGTGTCTGCCTACCCTGGGCAGTGTAGAAAAGAACCTTTTTTGCATTTCTTAAATTCACTGTGTGTAACATGATGTACCTGGGACTTGTGAACCAAGTATATGCTAAAGGATGCCTTTAAAATTACATACAACGCTCGCCCCCGCAGTCCCAGCTCCTCTGTCCTATATTTTTCTATTTGATGTAACAGATAGTGACAGACAACGTTGTGAGTTCGATTTCCGGTTGGTAAAATGATTAAATTTAAATAAATTTCACTTCTTTGCTTTAGTGACACCACACGTAATATTAGAGGCACGTAAAGACTATGGGAGCAAGGGAAACAGAAGCCTATAGACAAAGAGATCCTTCTCAGAAAATTTCGCTGGATCGGACATGTGTTAAGAAGACGGGATAATCACATTTCCAAACAAAGCATTGGGTGGCAGGCAACATGATAGGAGAAAACCTGGCCGCCCTCTCACTACCTGGAAGCGATCCGTCGAAAAGGAGGCAGCTTCAATTGGTCTGGGCTGGCAAGACCTGGAAGCTGTCGCACACAATCGAGAGCAGTAGAAGCCCCTTCTATGTCCCTTATGTCCCTGATGAGGGATAAAAGGACGACATCATCATCATCATCATCATCAACACACGTAATATTTTAGATTAGGGTGGAAAGTGGAGAACGGAGTGTATTGTCACTTGGTTCCCTCTGTGTATTCTGCTGTGCTGAAAAAAACGTAAAGTTGAAATAAAATAAAGATATAACGTATGAATATATTTTTGCAAACGCGTTAAGCAATCTATGTTTTGATACTGCATACGTTTTATTTTTTCATTTTTCAAATGAATATAGGATTTAGAAATAAAACGGTATACATTTTTTCAGGTATTTTATTATTGCGGCAGACATTGTGTCGCAATAGCACATTGTTAAAATATAAACATGATGGTAGTGGGTTTGACCCACACTCACTTATTATATTAACTTCACGTTCCATCCCGCACACAGCAGGGTAGGCAGAGGGAACCTAGTGCAAAGACACTCCGTTCCACACTTTCCGCCAAATTCGGAGGCATTGCATATTAAGTGGTGGAACTTAACGCCGCGCTTTGCCTCGACACCAAAGCGAAGAAATGGAAGTATCAAATATGTAAACTCCTCGAGTGAGAATCACAACCAGTCGCTTTACAGTCACACTTTGTGCCTCTGCGCCACGACTGGCCCCAAACTGGTTACATTAATTTGAATATTGTTTGGTATTTATTAAAACTTATATTTTTTTTATATAATCACCATATTTCCCTGATCTGTTAAGACATAACGTGGCGTCGATCGCAACAGTCAAAACGCAATATCTCGAGTTCAAACCGAAAGTAGAAAACAAAGAATTTATATATTTGTTTTTTTTTTCATTAACATAAGGAAATTTCTTTAAGGTACCAGCCTACACTATGAAGCCATGTACCATATCTACCATATATTTACATATGTCTGCAGAATAATATATCAAGACTCCATTCTCCACTTTCTGTCCGAAAGATGTGACGCCAAGACGTGGTGGAATTCAACAAAATTTAAAATATTCATTTAAAATGGAAATATAAGGCAAATACATTTAAATATAGGACCCAAGTAAATAAAAAAATCCCCCGAGTAGACATCGAACCCACAACCAATCGCGTTCACATTCAAACTATTTTACTTATATGGAGATAAAAAAAATAATAATATTCAACAATTTGCGCATATCCTTTCCATTTTGGTATGAAAATAAATAGCTTCTTAGTGTGAAGTAAATATGAGTCGACACTGCATCATGGGATGTAGACACATGAATATTTGATGCCTAAAAGATTTATGAGATATGATTTATAAAGACAGGGGAGGCTTTCTACTTTCCCTGTTCATATGAAAAGTTATGAAATGTAAAGATATAGAGAAACTTAAGTAGTTATTTAATATACAAGTAGGAATATTGTAGATCGTAGCGACAGATTTCTTGTTAATTTTTTGCAAATTTGAAGTTAAAATTATTTAATGTAAATATTTTATAATATAATGATATAGTAAAGATAATAATAATCCAAAATATATTTTCATATTTTGGATACAAAAACTAAACTAAGAAATTTAGTTTAAAAAAAGTAGTTAGATCCTAGTATTAAGACATTCCGTGCCTGATTTTCCGCCAATTTTTTGGAGGCATTGCGCGTTAAGTGGCGAAACTTAACGCCTTTCTTTGCCTTGATACCAGATGAAATGGAAATATTAAATATTTCGTACGAATAGAACCACCAAAACCAGTTGTGTTTACAGTCACACTTTGTGCCTCTGCGGCACGGCCGACCTCATCTCACATTTGTAATATAAAAAAAAGAAAACCTAATCACTCTGCTCTTCAGTTTCCTCTTATTTTAAAGTAATTAGACACTATCTCAACTGGGAAATTCTTCTAAACTCCAATTGATGGTATAACCACCGTGGTGCCGCTGTTATATATTGTTAGGTAATAAATTAAATTAAATAGACATATTAACTGACACATTATATCTATTTAAATAGAATTAACCCAGCCGTAGTCATTTGTCACCTGAGAAAAATCTATTGAACATACGTAGCCTACGTAGTAAGTTAAATAAAAAAAGCTTTTAATTTTCCTGAAACGCACGTTTATCTTTATGAATATTTATTATACTATACAATAAATATTTGTTTAAAAGTCGTTATATATTACATTGTTCAATATTATAACTAATCGTGGCGTAGTGTAACGCTGAAAATGCGACTGGTCGTGGGTTCGATTCCCACTCGATGAGTGGTAATATTTAATATTTCCTTTTTTCTTCCGCGATTTAAAGTTCCGCCACATAACAAGACAGAGTGTCTTAACACTTGAGTGTCTAAGTACAATTGAAATTTTACTTATCGTTCTAATTCTGGGTTCGTTTTTTATTCAAGTACTTAATAGTTTGGTTAAACAAAACGGGGCATTCACTAGTCACAATAAATATATTATGCCTCTAACATAGTCATGGATTTATAGAACAGAGTGTTATGACACTCGGTTCTCTCTGCTTGCCCTGCTGTATGCAGAAATGAGGAAGTGTTTAGATATAGACGTTTATAATAAAAACTACTTCCGGCTTTCCGGCCGGACGGTTATTTCACAAAACAGGGTAGTCAGAAAGATCCCTAGTGTTAAAACATTCCGTTGTCCACGTTTGGCCCGAAATCGAGTCATTGCTGGCAGTTTGGCGGAATTCAACTCCGCGCTTTATCTTATTAGAGCAAAGGAATGAAAACATTTTAGCTTCACGCTATATCCCGCACACAGCAGGGTAGGCAGAGGGAACCTAGTGTTAAGACACCCCATTCCCCACTTTCCGCCGAATTCGGAGGCTTGCGTGTTAAGTGGCGAACTTAACGCCGCGCTTTACCTCGACACCAGAGCGAAGAAAATGGAAATATAATTTCCACTCCTCGAGTGGGAATCGAACTCACAACCAGTCGTCTACTGTCACACTCTTGTGCCACTGGGCCACGACTGACCACAATGAAAATATTTTAAATATAATAATTTTCACGAGTGGCAAACGTACCAACAGCCATACTGAAAAAAAATAAATAAAAACAAAACAACTTCTTTACAAATAACAGTACTTTAGAGTACAATACTATATATAAGTTGTAATGTATAACAGTATTAATCAAAGTGTCGGTGTGGAGTGAACGCACTTACCAGCTAATGCACCTGCTGGGGCAAGCTTTGTTCAGTTACATTTTAGTGTTCCGTATATATATAAGGAACAATAAAATGGCTTGTAAGATTTTTTTTATATATGTCTGTCTGTCTGTTTGTTTGTTGCTAGAAAAAAAATAGATTTTTTTTTAAGTTAAATTATATTGTTAGTTAGAAAGTAATAATATATGAGTAAGCAATATTCCGTTTATGAACAAGAAATAAAGTATTTTTTTTATTGACATATAATGCATTTTCGTAAATGGGAATTGAACCCATATTTTTGCGCCTAATATTGAATACTGTGCCACTGAGCCACGATGACGTTTATTGTAAATAACTAGACAGTTGAATATTTTGAGGCCATTGTGACTTATTGTGGTAGAGTGAGACTATATAACCACGATGGTTATGGGTTTGATTCTCACTTGCGAAAATTATTATATTAAAATTATTTTTATTTCTCTGCTCAGAAGACATGGCGGCTGAGTTCTACGATTAAGTACGAAATATCTCCGATTTGGACAGAAAGTGGAGAACAGTGTCTTGAAATAAAGACATAAAGTGATTTTTCATATAAAAACAAACTCAGTACTCAGCAATGATACTGAACCCTGGTATTTTCCATTTGCATCAAATTTATTTATTGTTATACATCTCTCTTTATGAAATGGTTGTTATTATAGTGGAAATGAATATACGTTTATGGCGAAAAAAAATGTTTGCACTCTTTTTCCAGAGAGAACCTAGTGTAGATACTTCTGTCTCCGTTTTTAACCCGAAATCAAGACATTCTGTGTTAAGTGGCGAAACTCAACGCCGCACTTTGTCGTAAGTATCAGAGCAGATAATTGAAAGCGCCTTAGAAATAACAAATGTTAAAATCAAACTCAAAGTATTTTGCAGCTCTGTCCTCCACTGTTAAAAGTGGTAATAGAGGCAGGGGAGACCTCGCGAGACGGTTGACCTTCAAAAACACAGCATCGACGATACTGGAAGAAGGTCACGTAAAAGGCATGACCCCCCGGAGGGCATATATGAAAATGTTGATGACAGTGGACGAGGTGAAAGACCATAGCATTTAGCACGCCGTTCTTTCTGACTACCCCGCAAGAGATACAGCGTGAAGCTATAAAAAATAATCAAAGTATTCTTTATTCAAACTAGTACAAAACACTTTATAATCGTCTATTAATATAAAAAATGTCAGTATTGACAGCAGTCCTACAGGAAGCTACCACTAGCCCGAGTAATAACCATTTAATTCAAAACATTCTCATTACTATAATATTCTAGAATAGATTAATATAGTTTCCTGAATAATATGTCTTTAATCTTGAATTTTAGTTGGTCAAGTGGAAACTTGGTTTTTCTTTGTGGTATTTCATTATACATACAAACAAACGATTGACATATCTCTCTGGTACCGAAGACAAGATGCGGCGTTGAAATCCGCCACTTCAGATTCATAAGCTGTATTTTGAACGTATAGAGGAAAACGGAGTGTTTGACCCTAATGTCTCTCTGACTACGAGATAGACGAGATAGGTATAAGCATTTTCTCCTAAAAAATAAATATTTTCTCCTGATACGAAAAAAAGCATGATGTTTTTTTTGTAAATAATACTTTTAATATTTTTAAAGTGTTATTTACATATTTTAGAATTTGAAAAAGACATTTTGAAGTTGTATAAAATAATCCCGCTGCCTTCCATTTTTTTTACGTTTTGTAAATATCTTTTTCAATTATGCTATTTATTAATTTATTTAAAATGTAAAAAAATTGACTACCACAAAAACATTTCTCACAGCATACATTAAATAAAGACCAATTAAAATTCTCCTACATTCCTCCGCAGCCAGTTGAAAATAAAACGTCCCCACATTTGTATTAACTACTAATGAACTGTAGCTGTGTTTTGTTACTTCCAGTATTTCCCCTTTCTTGGTCACTTTTTGCGATGAGGCAAAAAGAGTAACAACGTATTGTGAGGCAATTACAAGAATTGCAGCTAGTTTAGAAAATTTGTTCGTGTATGAAATTGTTGAAATTCTGTTTTTAATTTTTAAATGTGTTAAGATTTTAAGTTATGCTTTTGATAATATACTAGAGGACTCTGTTGACGAGTAAATTGTGTGTTGCCATGGCAACGTAGATATTACTTTCATAAAGCAGGCATTCATTCTGCGTGTAATATTTATATAATTCATTATTAAAAAGTGATTTCACGCATTTTCTCGAGGAACGAGGTAGGCAGAAAGGATTTAGTGTTAAAACACTTTGTTCTCTTTCAAAATGATAGCCGCTCTTGATATTGTCCCCAAAGAAAAGGAATTAACCCACAGTTAACGCAAATTTGCTTAGACACTGCCACCTTGCTGGTTGACCTGAAATAAATAAATGAGCTACAAAATCTGACCCGCATGTTTGTTTATGTAGAATGAAAAATAAAAAGTCCCAATTTGTTCTATGGGGCCAGTCGTGGCACAGGGCACAAAATGGCTGGTCGTGTGTTCGATTCCCACCCAAGAAGTGGAACATATATTTGAAGTTTGACATATATTTAATATTTCCATTTCCTTTGCTTTGGTGTCGAGGCAAAGCGCGGCGTTAAATTCCGCTACTTAACACGCTATGCCTCTGAAAGTGGGGAATGGTGTGTCTTAACACTACGGCTTACCCTGCTGGCTTTTAAGATTTTTTTTATATATGTCTGTCTGTCTGTCTGTTTGTTTGTTGGTAGAAAAAAAAGATTTTTTTAAGTTAAATTGTATTTTGTATTGTTAGTTAGAAAGAAATAATATATGAGTAAGTAATATTCAGTTTATAAATAAGAAATAAAGTATTGTTTTTTTTATTGACATATAATGCATTTCCGTAAATGGGAATTGAACCCATATTCTTTCGCCTAATATTGAACACCACTGAGCCACGATGACGTTTATTGTAAATAACTAGACAGTTGAATATTTTGAGGCCATTGTGACTTATTGTGATAGAGAGTGAGACTATAACCACGGTGGTTATGGGTTTGATTCTCACTTGCGAAAATTATTATATTAAAATTATTTTTATTTCGCCACTCAGATGACACGATAAAGTGCTCTTGAGTTCCACGATTAAGTACGAAATATCTCAGATTTGAACAGAAAGTGGAGTGTCTTGAAATAAAGACATAAAGTGATTTTTCATATAAAAAACAAACTCGGAGCAATGATACTGAACCCTGGTATTTTCCATTTGCATCAAATTTATTTATTGTTATACATCTCTCTTTGTGAAATGGTTGTTATTATAGTGGAAATGAATATACGTTTATGGCGAAAAAAATGTTTGCACTCTTTTTCCGGTATAGCGAGTAGTCAGAGAGAACCTAGTGTAGGTACTTCTGTCTCCGTTTTTAACCCGAAATCAAGACATTCTGTGTTAAGTGGCGAAACTCAACGCCGCACTTTGTCGTAAGTATCAGAGCAGATAATTGAAAGCGCCTTAGAAAGATAATAAATTTAATAATATCAAAATCAAAGTATATGTAGATCCGTCCTCCACTGGTAAGAGTGGTAATAAAGGCAAGAGAGACCTCGGTTGACCTTCAAAAACACAGCATCGACGATACTGGAAGAAGGTCACGTAAAAAGCATGATGACCTCCCGGAGGGCGTGTATGGAGAAGTTGATGACAGTGGACGAGGTGAAAGACGTATGCAGGGACCATAGCATTTAGCACGCCGTTCTTTCTGACTACCCCGCAAGAGATACAGCGTGAAGCTATAAAAAATAATCAAAGTATTCTTTCTTTATTCAAATACAAACACTTTATAATCGTCTATTAATATAAAAAATGTCAGTATTAACAGCAGTCCTATAGAAAGCTACCACTAGCCTGAGCATTAAGCATTTAATTTAATACACTCTCATTACTATAGTATTCTTGAATAGATTAAGATAGTTTTCCGAATAATATGTCTTTAATCTTCAATTTTAGTTGGTCAAGTGGAAACTTTGTCTTTCTTTGTGGTATTTCATTATACATACAAACAAACGATTGACATATCTCTCTGGTACCGAAGACAAGATGCGGCGTTGAAATCCGCCACTTCATATTCAAAAGTTCTATTTCGAACGTATATAGAAGAACGGAGGGTTTGACTCTAATGTCTCTCTGACTACGAGATAGACGAGATAGGTATAAGCATTTTCTCCTAAAAAGTAAATATTTTCTCCTGATACGAGAAAAAGCATGATGCTATTTTTGTAAATAATACTTTTAACATTTTTAAAGTGTTATTTACATATTTTGGAATTTGAAAAAGATATTTAGAAATTGTATAAAAGATTATAAAAAAAATCTTAAATTAAAATAATCCCGCTGCCTTCAAATTTTTGCACCATTTCTAAATATATTTTCCTTTTTTTTCTTTTTTTTTTAGCTTCACGCTGTATCCCGCACACAGCAGGGTAGGCAGACGGAACCTAGTATTAAGACACTCCGTTCCCCACTTTCCGCCGAATTCGGAGGCATTGCGTGTTAAGTGGCAGAACTTAACGCCGCGCTTTACCTCGGCACCAGAGCGAAGAAAATGGAAATATTAAATATTTCCACTCCTCGAGTGGGAATCGAACCCACAACCAGTCGTTTACAGTCACACGCTTGTGCCACTGGGCCACGACTGGCCACTATATTATATTTTTCAATTATGCTATTTATTAATTTATTTAAAATGTAAAAAAATTGACTACCACAAAAACATTTCTCACAGCATACATTAAATAAAGACCAATTAAAATTCTCCTACATTCCTCCGCAGCCAGTTGAAAATAAAACGTCCCCACATTTGTATTAACTACTAATGAACTGTAGCTGTGTTTTGTTACTTCCAGTATTTCCTCTTTCTTGGTCACTTTTTGCGATGAGGCAAAAAGAGTAACAACGTATTGTGAGGCAATTACAAGAATTGCAGCTAGTTTAGAAAATTTTGTTCGTGTATTAAATGTAATTGTTGAAATTTTGTTTTTAATTTTTAAATGTGTTAAGATTTTAATTTATGCTTTTGATAATATATAAGGGGATTCTGTTGGCGCGTTAATTATGCGCTGCCATGGCAACGTAGATATTAGTTTCATAAAGCAGGCATTCATTCTGCGTGTAATATTTATATAATTCATTTTTAAAAAGTGATTTCACGCATTTTCTCGAGGAACGAGGTAGGCAGAAAGGATTTTGTGTTAAAACACTCCGTTCTTTTTCAAAATTATAACCGCGCTTGATATTGCCCTCAAAGAAAGGGAATTAACCCACAGTTAACACAAATTTGCTCAGACGCTGCCTCCTTGCTGGTTGACCTGAAATAAATAAATGAGCTACAAAATCTGACCCGCATGTTTGTTTATGTGGACTGTAAAATGAAAAGTTTATTCTGTTTCGTAAGAGTTTTGAAAAATCCTCTGTAAGAGCTTCCATATCCATACTTATATTATAAATGCGAAAGTCTGTGTGTTTGTCTGTCACGCTTTCACAGCTAACCTACCAGTCCGATTTGGATGAAATTTAGAATCGAAGTAGTAAAGTTTCTGGGTCTAACATAGGCTACTTATTTTTTCAAAAATCAACCACTAAAGGGTTGAAATAGGGAATGAAAGTTTATATGAAAAATCTAAGCCGCTTGACCGATGATAATGAATTTTAGCATAAATATAGTTGATAATCCAAGCTTATGTAGTTCACGCGGCGAAGCCGCGAGCGGGCCACTAGTAGTATATACTTAAAGAATTAAATTTTAGCTTTCTATGCCCAATAATTACGGCTGTGCGTTACATACCAGTTTTTATATTGTATGTACAAGTACCTATATACAAGTACCTATATACAAATTAATTAGTCAAGTACCAAGTGTAATATATGTATTTTCGTATTCCCATAGTTTTCATTGCAAGGCTCCTTTTTTTCTTGTGTTTTTAGTATATTTTTTTAAAATAATCTGTTAAATTAACATATAATCTTTTTTTTTAGCTTCGCGCTGTATCCCTCACACAGCAGAGTAGGCAGTGCTAAGACACTCCGTTCCCCACTTTCCGCTAATTTGGAGGCACTGCGTGTTTAGTGGCGGAACTTAACGCCGCGCTTTATCTCGACACCAAAGCGAAAAAAATAGAAATAATAAATACGAACCCACAAGCGGTCGCTATACAGACACACTCTGTGCTATCTCTGTGCTATGTGGAACTGGACCCTTAACATATAATCTTCACAAAATTTCACCAAAACTATAACAATAAACATAGTTAATTGAATATTTTAAATTATTCCACACAAAATGACTTTACAACAAATGTATTTCGTAAACGAGCTTTTGTTATTTAATTAAACACTGCACTGCGCTTGTAAGATCGTCTTGTAAGCTCGCGGAACATATTAAATGGGTTGAAGTATACTGAAATATGTTACTTTTCGTACATACATAAGCTTAGAAATTCATTTTTCCTTGAAATCCTGTGTTTTCAAATTCAAAATTTCATAATTTTTGCCTTTGAAAGGATGAGTGGCGCAGTGTACCCCAGTGTAGTAGGGAGGGGGATATTTATTAAGAAAAAAAGGTAACCTACGTTTGACCCTCGATCTATCACTATTTTAATTCCAAATTTCATCCAAATGGGACTAATAGCCTAACTCAAAAGCGTAACAAACATACAGACTTTCACATTTCTAATACGGACGTACGGACAGAAAATACCACGAATAATAAAAAGCATTTCTACTCTTTCAACCTAATAAAAATCAGCTTCAGTGGTTTAGATAATAAAAAGTTTAAACACACATATTTTAGATGAAACTCATAAACTAAGGATACAATAAAACCGCTAACATACATTCGATTTATAGACAAAATTGTGTTCGCTTTGGTCTACTTTTGATTCTATTGCATGACAAACAATACGGTCTTGTTTATAGCGAATGCTTCGTTGAAAACTGTTTTATTTAAATTTTTATGGTAAAATTTTTAAATTATTACGTTATTTCGGCTTAGTTCGGGTGGTTTAGTATTATTGGTTATAGGTTCATATTGAGTTCAGGGGAATTCAATGTTTTTATTAATAAACTACGGCTATGTGGTGCATAATAATTTAAATGTTTAAAATATGGGATAGATTTCATTGTATATGGACAGACTAACAAAATAGTATACTATATGGACTAACTGAAAGTTGGATTAGGATAAAGTGAATGAAGCAAGCCTGATTGACAGAAAATAGACAACTTAAGAGAAATATAATATTATTGTGTATTTCTTGAGAAAGTTAAGACGATTATTAAAATATGTTACGAGTTTAAGCAGCCTTCACACCTTTTACTAAAGAGCAGAATAGTATGCTGTCAAGACACTTTCCACTCGATCTTAAAATAATGCGTATTGAGTAGCGGAACTATAAAAACTATATAAAACGTTCAGAAGTATGCTCGTGATACAGGAAATTTAAAAATATATTTAAAAGTTACCATTTATCAGCGCTAAATTTATATCATAAAGTTTTAAATTATTTGATAAATAAATAAAACAATAACAATTATACCATTATTAGGACCGTCGTAGCACGATGATTGACTATCATGGTCTGAGGATGTACGCAATGAGTATAGGTTCGACTCCCAATCTCAATGGAGAATACATACTTAAATATTTAAATTATTTTCATGGCAACGCACTCGCACACTTACAATCAGATCCTATAAAAAGCTATGATATAAAGGTCATATGTCGTATTTTTTTTTTTTGGATAAATGAGGCAAATGAGCAGGAGGAACAGCTGACGAGTGATTACCTTCACCCATGGACTTTCACAACGTCAGAGAAGTTGCAGATGCGTTGCCGATCGTAGCGATGAAGGTGAAAAAGAAGGAGAAAGGAGGAGGATGGTGGGAATGGGGAAAAAGCTGGCTTATATGCCGTCGAACCGGGACACATCATCAGGTGTTTGGTGGTTCGTCTTTAACATGATAGGGGTCGCGAGCCAGTCGGAGAACGAATCTCCTGTCACCAAGCTACTGGGCTACCCGCCTTTTCCCAGTTGCGGAGGGGAATTGTATTCTTGACCCGTCACCCCACGGATGAGCATATACAAACAAATCTTTTTTTAAAACTACCATTCAATATCTTTCCTATATATTTAAATTTCCAATAACAAATCAATTATTTTCCATTACACATTGACCGTAACTAAACTATATTTCAAAAACTTTTTCTAAGCTCATCAAAAGTAGGCGGTAAGCCGATAAAAATGGCCAAGCAACGTGAAAACGTCTAGGGCAAGTTGGCCGCGCTCACAAAACGGAGTTTGAAGTAATGACATTACTAACTTCTGCCTACTGCTGTAGTTAAGGTGTAAGCTTATTGCGAAATGACTACATTATATATATTTTTAAATATTTAGTATGAAGACATATTTATTTGATCTCCACTTTTCACCCTTTGATGTGACTTTATGCTTAAGACCAGAGAAATGAAAATAATAAAAATCATCTTATTTTAGATTTACTACTGAAAAAATTTAAAATCATTTTAAAAAGAACATATTAATAAGCAAGGCCTTTTATACTGTAGAAGAATGTTAAAATGATAAAAATGCGTGGAACTAATCTGATTTGAGGCCAATGCAGGTTAGCTACCATTGTATCAAATAATAAAATTGTAATTTTTATATTTGAAAACAGCAACTGTTGAGTTTCTGGCCGGCTCTTCTCAGCAGAACTGCCTTCCGAGACGGTGGTAGCTTTGTGTTCATTCGACGATTCAAAAGTGTTTGCAAAAGTCTATTTGAATAAAGATATTTGGAATTTTGAAGTTTTATCTTAAATACAAAAAGCGGCATTTAGTTGAGCTACTCAACACGCAATGTATCAATTTCTGTCAAACATATAAGAACGAAGAAGCTTGACGTTATGTGTGTCTACCCGGAAAAAGATCTGAAGATGAACATTTTGCCGAGTAAGTTGAAGCTATAATTTTTAAATTTTTATATTATTATACATAAATTTCAGATCTTTTTCCTTTTTGAACAACGGTTGTTTTATGTAAGTATCAAATTGTCTCAAAAAAGTAAAGATTTTTACAGGCCTATTAAATTTCAAATGCTTTCTATGATAATAATATGAACTTAATAAACTAACACTATCGTCTCACAGTGGGACAGCTTCTGTCTGTAAACACGATTGCTTAGAGGTTTCATTTTTATTTAGATTAAGATATTATTTTCCTTCCCTGATATTACAAAGTACAGCGTTGAGTTACGTGACTCAACACGTAATATCAATAAAGTGTTTTATCACTAGACTCTCTCTGCCTATCTTGCTATGCAGAAAAAACTGCAAAACTAAAACAAAAATAAAATAACTCTCTCTCTCTCTCTCAGCTATTTAATTTCATTCTCCCAGAAAATATACTTATTTTTTTTTTATAAAAACGCTTAAGCGTATAACCTACACCACACGCTCTAACGCCCAACGTCGCTACCTACAAAACTTAACAGAAAACTATTTAACTAAAAGGTACATCGTTTGAAAACATTTCCTTAGAGGAATTATTAACTACTTAACTGGCTATGAGACGCTCTTTGACATTGCTCTAGTAATAGGCTATTTTACTAACTTTAGCGTAATGGCTATTTAAATTTATATAATGAAAAGTTTATGGATATTTACAGCAATTTATAGACATTTATTACTAAGTAAAAGTTTTTTTAAAGTTTAATCGAAAGTACTTGGTTCGATTTCTTCAAATAATATATTGAGGCCAGTCGTAGCGCAGTGGCACGAATATGTAAACGACTGGTTGTGGGTTCGAATCCCACTCGAGATGTGGAAATATTTAATATTTCCTTCGCTCTGGTATCAGAGGTAAAGCGCGGCGTTAAGTTCCGCCACTTAACACGAAATGCATAAAAAAACATATTTACGCTAATTATTTTACGAAAACGTTAACCTTTACGTAAACTTTCATGTTATTTCATCTTATTTATTATATTGTAGGCGAAACGATCGTAGAGACATGATAATCATTTATGCTTTAGGTATCATTTTTAGACATTAATAGTTGAGTGATGGTTACGCGGAACTTAACGCCGCACTTTCTCAACCATACTGAGAAACATTTACGTCTTACTAGTGATAATCAAACCTACAATCATCGCGTATATTGTTTACTAGCATCGACTTGCATTAATATTGTCTTTCTTATGCTTTTTTTTTTTATTATTATTTTTTTTTAATCTTCACGCTGTATCCCACACACAGCAGGGTAGGCAGAGGGAACCTAGTGTTAAGGCAATCCGTTCCCCACTTTCCGCCGAATTCGGAGGCTTGCGTGTTAAGTGGCGGAACTTAACACCGCGCTTTACCTCGACACCAGAGCGAAGAAAATGGAAATATAATTTCCACTCCTCGAGTGGGAATCGAACCCACAACCAGTCGTTCACAGTCACACGCTTGTGCCACTGGGCCACGACTGGACTGTCTTTCTTATGCTTTTTATTATTTTTTATAGGCCAAATTCTATTTGTATTTGAGTGCCTTTTTTCTCCTTTACAATACAATTGTGCTCGGAAGTCCGACACTGAGCTGTCACTCTTAGTTTAAATTGTTGGCTCATTTCAACTAGTGCACTTAGGTTTTGTTAGGTTTAGTCTAAAAACTTTTTTATTTTCATGCATTTTCACTAAAACCTTTGTTCTTAATTTATCGATTATTGAAGGAATATTATGCGTGGCGGAACTCAACGCCGCACTTCATATCACTGATCGATTAGCTCTAGATATCTCCATTAATAAGATTTTTTTAATGCCTGCTTTGTCTTAAGTACTAGGACGGAGTAATGAAAACAATATATAATCTCTTCCAAATCAGAATTGAACCCACGATCATCTCGGTTACAGTCAGACGTCACATTGCGCTACGATAGCCTCTAAAAAATTCTTATAAGTAAAAATATATATTTACATTATTACTTCCTATGTGACTGTAAACGACTGGTTGTGGGTTTGATTCCCACTCGAGGAGTGGAAGTTATATTTCCATTTTCTTCGCTCTGGTGTCGAGGTAAAGCGCGGCGCTAAGTTCCGCCACTTAACACGCAAGCCTCCGAATTCGGCGGAAAATGGGGAACGGAGTGTTTTAACACTGGGTTCCCTCTGCCTACCCTGCTGTGTGCGGGATACAGCGTGAAGCTAAATAAATAAATAAATTATTACTTCAATGTTCAGGCTCAGAATAAATTGTCAATAGGGATTTATTTACATTATATTACTTATAAACTTTAATTTTATATAATAAATCCTTTAACTTCCGTCTCTAAGAAGTAATTAAGATGATATAAGATATAAAGCATTATCCGCCATTTGTCGAGACGCCACTCGCAGTCGCGCTGAACGCGTCATCTTTGTCTTAAGGTGTAGTTTCTCTATGAGATCGTTGTTTTGATACTTATTTTTTTAAGCTTTACACTGTATCCCGCACACAGCAGATGGAACCTAGTGTTAAGACACTCCATTCCCCACTTTCCACTGAAATGTGGAGGCATTGCGTGTTAAGTGACGGAACCCAACTCCGCGCTTGGACGCGACTCCAGAGTGTAGAAAATGACTTTTGTTTACTCTAGTAAACTCCACGACCCACGGGTTTACTTTATCTATCTACATGACTAGAACTATATCATTTTTCACCCGCCAGTGATATAGTTTAAATAGTTTTAAGATTTAAATAAAAACATAAATGTTAATTGAAGTTTATAAAAATATAATAGTAAAACAGCATTTAAATTAGTTAAGCCGTTTCTAAGATTAACGTGCATAAATTCACAGACAAACAGAAAAGAAAATTAAAAAACATTATTTTTCGTTCTGTAACTTTTATGCACAGACCACAATCTGATATATTTTTTATTATTTGTATAAATGACTTTCTTATTAAACGATGATATTTCATTTTTTTTTCGTTGCATTTTTAGGCTTTCGTGTTAGTTATTTGTGTTATATGATAGCATAAACCAATAGCACGTCCTGTCTAACCCTTTCTATCTGTGAAAATAGAATATATTTTATAAACGTTTATTTGGTTTTACCTGTCACGGTGTCTGAATGTTGGTAAGTAATTGAATATAGTAAGCTAGTATTTGCCCATTAGCCAGATTTCAGTTTAAATTAAGAATATAAATATTGACATATAAATATACAGCACACTATGAAAAATATACAAATTTAATTACAATATATCTAGAACGCTTAAACAAAAGTCTTTTTACGGTTATCTTTAATTAATATTCCCTCGAGAGAAGATCGAACCTTCAGTCATCGCGTATAGAAAGAAACAAAAAACCAGAGGCCAAATGCTGTATGATGAACTTTTTTATCAGCTTCACACTTTTTCCTATAAGACAGGATAGGCAAAAAAAATCTAGTGTCAGACACTGTTCTAATTGGAGACGTTTCAAGTTAATTACCGGAACTCAACGCCGCTATATATCTTAAGACCACTTAAGAAGAAAATAATTCAAGCATCATTCTTTTAAGTAGAAATGAAACCCAAAACCATTGCACATACAAACAGACACTAATATGAAGTTTATTAATTTCTTTATAAAAAAAGTTAAAACCATGACATACACAGGCATATTGTAGTAAAAAAATATTTTTTTTATATAAAAGAAATAAAAAATATTTTTTTTAACCTAACAAAAACCAACCTTAACCAGCGTAGCGTATAAATCATAACTCTTTTGTGGGTACCGTCGCGTCGCCTTGTTTTATATAGTCAGCAACCGCATACATACAATTTATATTAGGGACTAATGTGTTTACGCCCTACTGTTTGCTTGAATGTTAAATAATTTACTTTATTTAAAAATATTTAAGTTTATTGTGGTAGTGGGCTTGTGGTTGACTGAAATATGGTTGCCAGTTCGAATCTTGTGAAGGAAAATATTTATATTTTATATAGTACTTACTTCACGATGTATCCCTTGCGAGGTAGTCAGGGAGAACGGAGCGCCAAACGCTACGGTCCCTGCATACTTCTTTCGCCTCGCCCATTGTCATCAACCTCTTCATACACGCCCTCCGGGGGGTCCTCATGCTTTTTACGTGACCTTCCTCCAGAATCGTCGACACTGTGTTTTCGCAGGTCAACCGAAGTCACCCCCGGCCCCTCTTACCACTCACCCTTGCTTCATATATATTTCTTACCATTCTTTCATCACTCATCCTCTCGACGTGCCCAAATCTAAATATATAGTAAGCATATTAATTAAGATATTTGCAAAAGTTGGTAAAGATAATAAGGTATCCTGCTGCGTTAAGTTACGCAGGTTGTTATGAGGGCCTGATTTTTTCTGGAAAAAAGAATCATTATAACTGATATTTTACTTTTTAATGAAAAAATAAATATGAAGATGCAATGAATTACTCATATAAAAGATAAGCAAAAACTATTTCTGAGGGTATATTGCTTTTAAAAAAATATGTTAGTCTTCTCATCACAACATATAGAGAACAAACTGTCTTCACACTAAGTTCTTCTTTTAAAATTTTCGCCTTATTTAGAAGAAAGTACGTATCTCAGTGCAACCTTATACCTCTTATTTGACTAAATTTGAGTAAAATACCATTTCTGAATATCATGATCATTTCCTTGATTAGTAAATGAATCTACACAAGATTTATAATTTAATAATCGCTAATAGTGTTACAGATACATCATAATCAATTGATTTTTTTTTAAATATTAAATTCATTTAAATCACAGCTTAGTTATAAATCCTTTGTTTTTGCATTTGATTCTGACTCGGAGAAAAATTTATATTTAAATTACAATATTAATATTTCTCTATTCTGTAAGGAAATGCGTGACGTTGTGCTCTTCCAATCAACACGCAACATTTCGAATTCGAAGGCAAAATGGACGACCTAGTGTCTCGACACTCTCTGACGACTATGCTAATTGACAAAAAGAGTATATCTGTAAAAAAAAATATTTTTAAAAATACAAACAAGCAAAGCTAAGTTAACATTTTATGAAAATAACCCAAAAAATATTTTACTTTAAGCAAAAGGATATAAATTAGCGTCGGCCATTAGCGCGATTATAAGAGCATCATAACTTTTAAAGACCGTCATAAATGTAATATTTACAAAAGAAAACACTTTCCGTCGCCACGCCTATGCTTGGAGCGAAAATATTTTGTATTGTGACTCACTTTAGATGTCATTGTCGTAGTTTAATGTACCTTGAATATGTGGATGGGATTCGAACCCACACTATTATTGTTATTATACTTTTACACGCTTCACGCTATTTCCCGCGTAAAGTTGGCAGAGAGAAAGTAGTATTAAGACTCTCCGTTTCCCAGATTCGCGATTGGTTCTGCTTTCGATGACCATTCGGGAAAATAATTGTCCAAAGGGGACAATCGTGGCGCAGTGGCACAAGCGTGACTGTAAACGAGTCGTTGTGGGTTCGATTCCCACTCGAGGAGTGGAAATATTTAATATTTTCATTTTCTTCGCTCTGGTGTCGAGGTAAAGCGCGGCGTTAAGTTCCGCCACTTAACACGCAATGCCTTCGAATTTGGCGGAAAGTGGGGAACCATTGCATAACATAACACTCGATGGATATACGTTCGATACCTACTCGGTGAAATGTATGCATATATTTAAATTATTTTCTTAATTTTGCTCTGGGAAAACAAAGGACGACGTAGAATTTCACTATATAAATCTTCTTCTTTTCGTCTTGTAAATTGAGAGGAAAGTGGAGCACGAAGTTATATATGTATATTCAGTATGTGAACTTCAAAACTAAAAAAAATGACACTTTTTAACATTTCATTCATTAATATTGATAGTGATTGTGGCCAGTCGTGGCCTAGTGGCACAAGCGTGTGACTGTAAACGACTCGTTGTGGGTTCGATTCCCACTCGAGGAGTGGAAAATTTTTAATATTTCCATTTTCTTCGCTCTGGTGTCGAGGTAAAGCGCGGCGTTAAATTCCGCCACTTAACACGCAATGCCTCCGAATTTGGCGGAAAGAGGGGAACGGAGTATCTTAATATTAGGTTCCCTCTCTACCCTGCTGTGTGCGGGATATAGCGTGAAGGTGAAAAAAAAATTTTGATAGCACTGCAAAATTTGATCCCGCTGCGTTCAGAAGCGAAAAAAAAAAAAAAAATGGAAGAAATTGTCACTTATAACTCTGGTATTCATCCCCATAACAAGATTAGCAGCAAAGGTATCCTAATAGACTGAATCTTTTAAGATACCCTCGGCTGTACAGGAGTAATTAATCGCGTCGTCCCCGGGCGGTTACAGGTGGTTCTTAATTACCACTCAATTTACTTTCAGTTTCTCTAATTAGAAGGGCGGAAGTTCCTGAATTTTCGAACGGTTTTTAACTTTAACTAGTTTGTCGTTTTCGGTTTTTCGATATTTGGTGATGTTTAGTTTTCATTTTTTATGGATAATTTAAAAAAAGGTTTTTTTTTTTTTTTTATATATATTAACAGAGAGATTGTCCCGCATTGCAAAGTATTCAGAGAGGGCTTAGTGACAAAGCACTTTATGCTCCATATTCCGAGGAAATTTAAGCATTGTTTGATGAGACAGAAAAACTGCAATCTTAGATTGATCTAAGAGTCATTTTTTTTAGTAAATTAATTTCGAGTAAAGTAAAGGTTGAATTCGCAATACTTATAGCCAATCACCAATCGAAGGATCACAACTATATTAAAAAAAATGATATGATGAATAAATGATACTCAAAGAAATGATATTTACTGAGAAATGATTACCAGATCAATCTAGGGTCGATTAATGATATTTTGGGTAAGATAAATACATATTTATTAAAAGTAAAAGTTATATACAAAAGTAACTCAATCAATTTCCGAATAAAACGTTTCACCCTTTATACAGCCAGCACAATTACACAACAAAATTCGCTTAATAGAGAGAATTGCCCTTATCATGGGAAAGTTAAAATCGCATTACCGTCGCTAACGAGCCGGACGCGATGCTATCATAGTATGAACGTAGGCCAAGTTGTAAGTGGTAGACGTTTAGGCTTAGTCTATTTTTTGGTAGCTTCACGCCATTTCCCTATATGGAAGGGTAGTTAGAAAGTACATAGAGTTAAGACACTCCGTTTCGTCGTCACTGCGTGTTGTGTATGGTGGAGCTCAACGTCGCGATTTGTCGTAGGTAGTATAGCTTATAAATAAAAATAGTGTATATGTAATCATTTTCTCGAATAAGAATCGAACTTACGACCATGGTGTTTGCTGGATACTGGGTTTTCTCTGACTATTTTACTATGCGGAAAAAACCGTAATAAAATGATATAATAATATATTATTTATATTATAAGTAAAGTGGGGAACGGAGTGTCTTAACGCTAGGTTCCCTCTGCCTACCCTGCTGTGTGCGGGATACAGCGTGAAGATAAAAAAAATATATATAAGTAACACCCACAAATCTTACCCCAAATCGTTTTTGAACCCACTATAATTTTTAATCAAGTTCAACATAACCACTTTATATAAAAAATAACATACAAAAAATACTATTTCTTACAACTTAAACCATAGCTAGAACTAAAATTGTGCGGTAGAGGCTCAGAATTGTTATTGGGTGGTAATTCGAGGTAATAGGCGCAAGTGGCAACAGTTAGACGTGTACGTTTTTATAGGCCACGTGTATGAATGAAACTGAGACTTTTTATATAGAGATAGTGAATGGAAACGGTTTAATTGAAAGGTTTTTTGAAATTGATGTGCTTATTTTGAATGGGTTTTCATGTTTGGGTAGTTGTAAAAGGAGGAGGAGAAGAAATTTCATCGTTTTTTCAACATAACAAGGATAGTAAGAGAGTGATTAGTGTAAAGAAGGTTAAAAGTGATAGTGGGTTCGAATCTAACTTGGGGCAAAATGTGTGTATCATAATATAGAACTGTAGTATATCTAAAAATCAATTTCACACGTTTTCCTATATAGTAATGTAAAGATCCTAGTGTCAAGACACTGTTTAGTACTTTTTTTTTATAGCTTCACGCTGTATCCCGCACTCAGCAGGGTAGGCAGAGGTAGCCTAGTATTAAGACACTCCGTTCCCTACTTTCTGCCGAATTCGGAGGCATTGCCTGTTAAGTGGCGGAACTTAACGCCGCGATTTAGTTTGACACCAGAGCAAAGAAAATAGAAATATTAAATATTTCCACCCCTCGAGTGGGAATCGAACCCACAACCAGTCGTTTACAGTCACACGCTCGTGCCACTGGGCCACGACTGGCCACACTGTTCAGTACTTTACGCCATTTAAGAAATTGCATCTTGAATAATGGGAACTATAGCCGTTTTTTGATTTAGTTAGTAAAGCCATCGTGGCACAGTCTCTGACTGTAAGCGCAGTGTAATTTGATTCTTCAGATTGTAAGTTTGATTCTTACTTAAAATTATGGTAAAATTATGATAATTTTTTAGCTTAACGCTGTGTCCCGCACACAGCAGGGCAGGCAGAGGGAACCTAGTGTTAAGACATCCAGTTCCCCACTTTTCGCCGAAATTGGGATGCATTGCGTGGCAAGTGGCGGACCTTAACGCCGCGCTTTACCTCGAGACCAGAGCGAAGGAAATGGAAATATTAAGTATTTCAACTACTCGAGTGGGAATCGAACCCACAACCAGTCGCACGTTCGTTCCACTGCGCCACGACTGGCCCCTAAATATATTCTATATATAAAAGTTAATTAACATACAAACAAAAAATATTCACCAAGTGAAATATCCCTTATGTAATTAATAAAAAACATATAAAAACATGTAATCTATAGCAAAAACAAATTTGTTTTCAGTTACTCGGTAATACCTACAAATATAACACATGTATGTATATTTACTCAACATTTTTCAATTCATTCATTTCATACATTCCAATTTTATTCCTGGAATTTTTTATCTGGTTAAAGAAGAATTTATAAATAACTTTTAAAAAATCTATACGATTACATAAATACTGTAATATCTGGAATACATTAAAATGATTTAATTTAGACCATAATTTAGACCAGACTGCCTGCATGTACGATACTTTTAAACATTTAGAAAACGCATATAAATTTCGACGCAGCTGGTAGTAGAACGCATGGCTCAGTGGTGAGAGCGCCTGAACTGTATTCAGGAGGCGCGGGTTCGGAACCCGCTGCGTTCAATTTTTTATACATTTTCTAAATGTCTTTTGCATGTACGATGTTGATGATTCAATTTTCATCCGAGGAAATTGTTAAAATTAAATTATTTTCATTTTTCTGTTTTGATGACAAGACAAAGCACATCGACGGATTCTATTAGGAACTGGAACTCAACATACAATATTTCGGATTCAGTTGAAAAATGATTTGGAGTGTCGTAGTAGACAAAGTAAGCCTAGTGTTAAGATACTCTATTTTCTACATTATGCTCATTCTTTGATGTCGCATATAAGATATAGGGCTACAAGATATACAGTTAGATATTAAAATATATTAAATATCCACAATATTAAATTGGAGTCAGTCGTGGCGCAGTGGCACGGACGTGTGATTGTAAACGACTGGGTGTGGGTTCGATTCCCACTCGAGGAGTGGAAATATTTAATATTTCCATTTTCCTTCGCTCTGGTATCAGAGGCAAAGCGCGGCGTTAAGACCCGCTACTTAACACGCAATGCCTCCGAATTCGGCGGAAAGTGGGGAACGGAGTGTCTTAACACTAGGTTCCCTCTGCCTACCGTGCTGTGTACGGGATACAAACGGGATACGTAAAGCTAAAAAAAAAAATTAAAAATAGTGTAGTATTATTAGTGAAAATCGAACCCACAACCATCGAATACAAAGAAAAGTCTACCACTCCCCCATGACCACGCATATTATGTACTATACAATACATTTGTAATTCCACGTTAGTAGAATGTCAATACGTCAAAGCTATGTTTGACCCGACTCTCGTATGTTGACACTCCCAATTCCACTGCACGAGTCAAAGCAAATAATTTAATCGACACCGACGCTGTGGTCGCACTACAATACTGTTTGTTACTACCAGTTTTGAATGCACGAAAGTAATTAAAAGTTTTGTTTGTGTTTTAATTCTATTTATTATTTATTTTTTGACGGAGAGAATATAGTGTTGGATTACTCTGTTTTTGCATTGGGAAAAGCCTGGTGGTTGAACAAAGTTGCGTTAAGTTCTGCCATTTTATAAGCAAGGTAAGAAAATTTAGACAGAATTTAAACAATAACAATAAATATAAGTAGTGATAGGCATTCAAGCTATTACACGTTTTTTTAATAAGGAGGTACAGAATATTGAGCGTTAGAAGGAAACACACTATGGGCAAGCTTAGAACCTAAAAAAAAAAACCTAAAAAAAGTGAGTTTCTCAATTATATATATCTCCGTTCATACTCCGATTCGCACTTGACCGAGTTTATGGTAGTTAGATTGACCACAACCTAGATCCACCACTGTGTAGAAAAAAAAGCTCCTTAATATTCTTTATATTCACCGTACCCACTAGGCCATCGCCCATATAATATAACTTAAAAAAGCGATTTTTCAACGATTTTCACCACCAGTATCGTAGTACATATTAATTAAATTTCATAAAATATTTACTTGATGTAAACGGCTCGTTATAAAAAGTCCGATATACGGCAAATAAACTGTTTGATGTTGTAAATTGGTTTTTATTTAAAAGGAGTAATACAGTATTTTGTAAATTACTTTGAAGTCTATTAAAAGCTGATATACCTGTACGAAAATTTTCAATTAATTACTTCCAGATTTGTGTTTATACTAGCATAGCAGGCAGGCAGAAAGAAACTAATGGCAAAATATTTCGTTCTCCACTATTCGAAGAATTTAAGACATAATATGTTGAATGGCGTAACTGAACGCTGTGGTTTGTCTTACAACAAGGGACAAAGAAAAGTATATATAATAAAACGGTAGAAAAATCAATTCTGTACATGAAAATTGACAGAATTTGTTTAAATAGGTGTGTTAATATATCGATAACAGAGACAAATAAACCTTTTGCAAAATCTATGTCTACATGTCTGTCTGTTAATTTGTTTGCCAATTACCCATAACTTCTGGAAAGAAATCAATTAATTTTGGCATGATAGTAGCTTATAGTCGTTCTTCAATCTCGTTTATAGTCATACGCTGTCCCACTGCAATACAATAGCAACTTAATAAAAGTGCCTAAATCTATAACAGTTTTAAAAGAGAAAATAAAACATATTTATGTTCAATTTTAATTATATAACAAAATAATAAACTTAAGAGATATTATCTACCAGATTCGAACATGCACTCAATATAACCGAAATACCACACAAAATCCTATCAGTAAACAAAGTTGCTTTATGAACATTGAACAATGAACATCTATTGTTTAGTAAAGTTATTATAACACACTATTGTGTTCGTGATAACTGATAACTTGATATCGTTCCTATCAAATTGTGCCAGCGATATGTGCCGTGTTTATTTTGATAGATATAAAATAATGTCTATAGAAATAAAATAACATTGAGGTTTTATTGATGCAATGTGAGTGTATCTGGCCGTAAGCACGAAGGTTGCAGGTTTGATTCGCACTCAGGGGATTATTTTAAATCCATAAATTAAATATTTAATAAATAAATTAATAATATAAATTATATTATTAAATTATTTTCGTATGGCAGCTATGGTGACAAAACAAAGATGGGCGTCGAATTCCACCACTCACCTTGCAGTGTTTCGGTTTGGGGCCAAAGTTGGAGAACAGAGTCTCTTGGTAATAAGTTCTCTCTTCTAAACCCTGTTATATGCAGAAAACATGAAGTTAAAAAAACCAACATCATTTAAGTAATTTACCTCTTTAAACGAGAACAAAAATTACAAAATAAGTTGTATTGTAAATCATAAGTAGAGAGTAGGTTCTCTCCATTATGTAGCTTCACTCTCTCTGAGCTAAAGTAAAGAGCTAAGCTAAAAGACAAAGAGAATTTAAAGATAGACAAATCCATTGAAATGCCTTCATGTTAATGCAATGGAAAATGGAGAATAAAGTAGTTTATCAATACCTTTTTAATTCACTTCAAATGTTCTTTAAGATATTTAGGAAACGTATAAAAATTTGAACCGCAAGCGTTCAACCGAATGTGTTCAATGAAAGCATGGCTTAGCGGTCAGAGCGCCTGGACGGTTTCCAGGAGGCGCGAGTCCGAATCCCGCTGCGTTCAAATTTTTATACGTTTTCTAAATGTCTTTTTCAATTTTCCTAAGTGTGAAATAACACTTTAAAAATGTTAAAAAGTAAATATTGTTTAGTCCAACGCAAGATGTACCTAGAAAGTCTAAATATTTATTATCCGAAAAACGCATTGAACGTCTAAATATAAAAATGAATCATAGAAATAGTTCGAAATCACAATCAAAAAGTAAATAAAATCAATATTACTCGATTATTAGAAGCGATAACATTTTGACCAGCGATGTCCTCGGACGTTGCTATGACGACGACCTAAACCGCAAGCTGGTTGGGGAGGGTTCAAATACGATTGGGTATTTTAATTCAATTTAGCTACGAATATAATGATTCAATATTTGAAAGCATTAGTAAGATTTTTTCAAATTTTCCTAAGAACTGAAGGCGAACGTTAATGTGCATTTTTTTAACTTCACGCCGTATCTCCCACAACAAAAAATGTACACCTAACATCTGGAAAATCTGGAATTATTGGCGGAATTTATTTATTTTTTGTTTTTTTTAGCTTTACGTTGTATCCCGCACACAGCAGGGTAGGCAGAGGGAACCTAGTGTTAAGACACTCCGTTCCCCACTTTCCGCCGAATTCGGAGGCATTGCGTGTTAAGTGGCGGAACTTAACGCCGCGCTTTACCTCGGCACGAGAGCGAAGAAAATGGAAATATTAAATATTTCCACTCCTCGAGTGGGAATCGAACCCACAACCAGTCGTTTGCAGTCACACGCTTGTGCCACTGGGCCACGACTGTTGAATTTTTTTTTATATATATAAATAATATCCGTAATATGCATATCTTGTGACATAATTAATTTATTTACCTTTTGAAAAAGCCTTTTATCATATTTATTAAAGGTCCGTGAAGGTAAAATATAAGTACATTAATATCAATATATAAATATTTTCGTTTACACTACAAGAGTATATATATGCAACTAAATGTTGTATGTGTGCTTTACGGTATATTACGAGATCACAATCACGATATTTCTGAGTTTTGCTTATAAAAATTAATGTTATTTTTAAGACTTCTATTTTATTTTTTTTTTTTTAGCTTTACGCTGTATCCCGCACACAGCAGGGTAGGCAGAGGGAACCCAGTGTTAAGACACTCCGTTCCTCACTTTCCACCAAATTTTGAAGGCATTGCATGTAAAGTGGCGGAACTTAACGCCGCGCTTTGCCTATGATACCAGAGCGAAGAAAATGGGAACAACAAATATTTTCATTCCTCGAGTGGGAATCGAACCCACAACCAGTTGTTAACAGTCATACGTACCTATCACTGCGCCACGACTGGCAGCTTGTTTTTTGATAAAGTATTTTATCTATCTTTATCTGTGTAATATAATATGTTTTACAATTTCCACGCTTTGTTATTTTTCACAATTAAAATTTTACACTTTTGCTCGTATAAATATTCTCTTAGCCTTTAGATAAGTCTATAGCATTGCGTTTAAAAACGATATATCCTAAAGATACGCAGTTACCTCAGAAATGACTGTACCTTACATTTTTGTGGCAATAAAAACATATATTCACGTATAATTTATTATTCTAGTACTACATTAAAAATAATATAGCGGTGTTCGATATGGAAGGAATAACTTATAAACGTATGTTTGTAATAAAAACATTTATAGTACACATGAAAAACGTATTGGAGATATTTTTTGAAACGTTATAAGTATAGCTATGAATATATATAAAAATATATTAATATATATAAAAAATATAAAAATAATATATATAAGAATATAAAAAAAAATATTTTATATAAAAGGGAGCAAGAACCACCTGATGGTAAAGAGTAACCTTCGCCCATGGATATCTTCAATATTAGAGGAATTGTGGATGCGTTGCCGGTCCTGAGGACGGAGGAAGGAATATGGAATAAGGAAGGCTAGCTTACGTGTCATCGAATCAAGACACATCATCAGATATTTGACGGTTCGTTTTAGTGATGATAGTAATCACGAGCCAGTCGGAGAACAAATCTCCAACTGACAAGTTACTCGGTTACTCGCTTTTTACGGGACGCGACCCAGCACCGGAAGGGAATTGTATTCTTAACGCGGGTAATTTATAAAAAACATATTTAGATAACGTATAAAAATTAAAATTCACCAAATTTAAGCACAAAAACAAAAAGGAATACATGATTTTTTTTAATGCGATGGGCCTTTTTTAAACCTAAACTTTTTTTTGCTTTCAGTAAACCTTTCTTGTTACAGTACTTTATCCACTACACTTATGACAGCTATGTATAATATTTCAAGCTAGTAATCAATAATTTCAGCCTTGCGTTATGTATCAATGCCTTAGTAAGATAAGATTAAATATAAGTCTCAGTGCTTTTGAATTGTCACACTATATGCTAATTAATACTAACAAACGCCATGGGCACCTGTGAGCCCATGGACAGAGTTCCTTTATTAAAAAAATAAAAAAAAATGTCTTAGTAAAAAGCTTGATTTAAAGAACAAACAACAAACGTGTGGGGAGCAGTGTTTAACCACTAGTTTTCTGCCTACTCTGGCTTACAGATAAAAGCTTCAAGTTGAGACAAAAAAACAACTTTACGCTTTTCCCCCCATGGCTTCACGCTGTATCCCGCACACAGCAGGGTAGGCAGAGGGAACCTAGTATTAGGATACTCCCATAGCTGGGAAGGTTTTTCCCCCAGAGAGAGCCTAGTGTCAAGACACTATGTTCAATTAGTCAATTAGTAATAATAAATAATCAGGTATGTATATGCATGTATATTTATGTTAATATTATTATGCTAAAGATTATTGTAATACTTACTTATTGCGTCTCTCTGCGTTTTCCTACATTAAGTATTGTTCGCTAATGGTTACCTGGAAAAGATCGCTTGTAATGCACAAATGCACATAATATGTAACTGTTTTGTGCATTAAAGTATTAAAAATAATCATAGAATACGTACCTTTATATAAAGTGACACCCATATAATATGGGTAATAAAGTAGATATTATCTACTTTACATGTCAAGAAGGCCTCTAACATATAATAATTAAGGCTAGTTATATAATACTTAAGCTTAGACTACAATCAACCTCTTCAACCTCTTAACTTAAGAGTCCTTCGTGGCGCAGTGTAGAAACATGTGAGTGGAAACACGATGGTTGTGTGTTCAAATCCCACTCGATGGAATTATAAGAAATGGTAAACTATATGTTTTCTATAAATTATACTAAAACTGATATATCATTAGTGCTAATTCTAATTTGTGTGCAAAATGTTTTGTATTAATATAGCCAAATAAAAATTAATATTATTTTTCATCATTTGAGGCCTATATGACAGCCTCCAACTATAAACGCGGGTTCGATTCCCACTTGGGGAAATTATTTGTATTTTTCCGCTTTGGCACACAATATAAAACGGCACTGAATTCCGCCACTCAAAAAAATACAAAATCTCGATTTCAGGCTGAAAGAGGAGAACAGAGTGACTTGACACTAGGCTCTCTGTAACTCTCTGCTATGCGGAAACAACCATCAAGTTGCTTTTTCTTCATACACTAAGTTTAACCACTATCACGAAAACATGATATACCCAAATCCATCACATACTTATGATAATATCATCCAAGAATACTGCATACATATACATAAAGCAAGAACTTTTGCTCGAGACAGGGCATACCGCAATTTATTATAGCGATTAATTCGATCTTCACCGAGTCCGATATGAATTGATGTTCACTTCAGGGCGACTAATGTCCCGTCAACAGAACCTGTACTGCATGAGGCGGATGTATGGAACATGCAATGCCTTGTTTTCTTGACATGTTGATCGTATTTTAATGTAAAATATAAGAAATATATGCCTTATTTTTCTTTGTATTCTTCAATACATATCCCAAAATACGATCCCCAGTAATAATGTTATTAAACAATGAACTGTAAATTTATAAATTCACACAAAAATTTAAACTTTTAATAAGCTTACACTTACACGTATCTAGAATTTCGAGCGTTTTGATACAACTCGCAAACTATAATAATGGGTGACATCGTCAACCATTGTTCCGGTTATAATCCCTTATGAAAGTGAGCTCTCTACGGAAACCTATCGTTTGAGCTGAAACTACAGGTTTTCCTATTGTTACATACAAGAATAAGGTAATACTGATTTTTGTTCTTCAATCTCTTTAACTCTCGAATAGCCTTTCAAAGTATTTGAAATGTATTCTAAAGTGGAGATCGGAGTGTCTTGACACTAGGTTCTTTCTTAGTGCTGTACGGAAAAAGGAGTGAAGCTATTTTATAATTTGTTGTGGCTGTTTTTTTGATAATTATTATTCTAGTATAAGTAATATTCTTCTTCCACTTTCTTGACTTTCATAGAAAAGTGGCTGATTTCTGTCCCCGTGATCGCTAATGTTAATATAAAAAATCATCATAAGTACCTAATATCGTATAAAGACTATGGCGCATCGAGACAGCTTATGCGTGCAAACGTGATTAGTTGTAGTTCGATTTCCAATCGGAAGAATGTTCGCTTCGCTCTGGCAAAACACGTTAACCGCGCGATCTGTTTCGCCTCGAATTCCAGCGACATGTGGAGAAAATTCATGACATTCTTTCTGCTTTTTGGAAAAAATAGTGAAGCCAAAAGAAAAAAAAACGCAAAACAAAAATTACATACATTATTACATTTCTTCAAGTCAATATTCAATGCGACCAATCAAAGGATCAATTTGTTTACTTTACTATTAATGTAATTATATCTCTCTTATCAACCACCTGCAAGAAAGGCTTAAAATCTTAGCTACTATTATTTAATAAATATCCAAATTATTTTACATATACTAGTTATACCCTCGTTCCCGTCAAAGCTTTTAAAAGTTAAGCCAATGGTGAAATATTTTAACTTTGAGTCGAATTTATTACTCATATATTGATAACAAAGTATCTTTCCGTGTTACGGATTCCTCTTGGGTGTAAAAGTTTGCAAATTCGGTTCTAAAGTATGAGAATATGGATATGGATACGATGCTTATGTTATATTACAGTTTTGGAGCTCGTTCTGCCTATTTTATATAAAACAAGCGGTTTTGCCTAACTTTGTTTGAATAAAGTAGTTATTATTTATTTTCAGGTGCCAGTTGAGGTGCATTGACACGAATGTGCAACTGTAAACTACTGGTTGTCGATTCCCGAGTGGAAATATTTAATATTTCCATTTCTTCGCTCTGGTATCAGAGGTAAAGCGCGGCGTTAAGTTCCGCCGCTTACATGCAACGCCTCCGAATTCGGTGGAAAGTGGAGAACGGAGTGTCTTAACACTAGGTTCCCTCTGCCTATCCTGCCGTGTGCGGGACACAGCGTGAAGTTAAACAAAAAATATTTTCTGTTACACGGTCATTTTCCTTTTTCAAGTTCTTATAAGTAATTTTGAAAATAAGTTGATATTTATATCATTTTATACTTATATAGCCTCCGTATATTATTTATTTTTTTATAGACGGAACATTTTATAAGAATCCTTCTCTATTCCTCTATTTGAAAGAGAATGCAATAATAATTATTATTTTTGTTGTTAGCTTTGCGCTTTTTCTATTTTTCAAGTGCATATATAAAAATGTGTTATGTCTTAAAAAAACACCGGCAGCACTATACAAAAATGACTGTAGTGATAAACAAATATCTTTGACAATAAGTTGTTTTTATATTTCGTTACGCTTTATAATAATAGAAGCCATTTTTCATCTCCATCCCTTAATTTGAATATTAAACAATATTATTGTTATTTTGTTTTCGGCTTCACACCTGTTTTGTAAGTTAATATAAAAATATGTTATATTTTTAAATGTTACCGGTAATGTTCCTGAAAATCTTTAAAAATTAACTACATTAAAAATTTTGCGAATACTTTTTCTTTCGAATTCTGTATGCGGATACAAAATATATATTTTTTAGCTTCACGCTGTATCCCATAAACAGCAGGGTAGACAGAGGGAACCTAGTGTCAAAACACTCCGTTCCCCACTTTCCGCCAAATTTAGAGGCATTGCGTGTTAAGAGGCGAAACTTAACGCCGTTCTTTGCCTCGATGCCAGAGCGAAGAAAATGGAATTATTAAATATTTCCAGTTCTCGAATGGAAATCGAACCCATAACCAAGTCGTTTACAGTCACACGCTTGTGCCACTGCGCCACGACTGGCCCCAAAATATATAACAACAACACACTCAAAAAAATCCATTCACTCAACACCCACGACAAAAAACCTACCAAAATATTATATTTCCTTATTAATACTTATTTTGACTTAACAAATAAAAGAAGCCAGATCACATTCAATTACGAAAGAAGTGCTTCAGTAAAATGCGGGCGAAATAAGGAATAATTTAATCTTGCCCTCTTGACATTATGATCAAGCCGCAATGCCAACGTACTTATTACTTAGCTGCTAGCAAATGAAAGTTTAAACAAAGGGACTGTTATGATAGAGTGGTTGGTTTTCGGATTTTTACAAGGCAGTGCCTCTCTGCTCTTGAATAAGTTGATGTGGGGTGGAACTGGAGATTTAATTAGTATATTTTATTTGTGGGAAGTCCTTATTCGATTTTTTATTAATAGGAAAGTTAGGGAGGAATATGAATTAGTTTCTTTTTTAGCTTCACGCTGTATCCCGCATATAGCAGTGTAGGTAGAGGAAACTAGTGTTAAGACACTTCGTTCTCACTTTCTGCAGAATTTAGAGGCATTGCGTGTTAAGTGGCGGAACTTAACGCCGCGCTTTACGTCGACACCAGAGCGAAGATAATGGAAATATAAAATATTTCCACTCCTCGAGTGGGAATTGAAATCACAATCAGTCACTTTACAGTTACACTTTGTGCCTCTGCGCCACGATTGGCCCCTATAATAAGGATGGAATTTATTAAAAACTTCATAAAATTTTAACGTCGAGATTCGAATCAGCTCCTCTTGGTAACTGTCTAAGCGCTCTGAATGCTGTACTTTGTGTTGTGAGTGGCACATATGGCCATGTGGCGCAGATTCGAATCCTAAAGCGTTAAATTTTTTATACGTTTCCTAAAAATAAATGTTTTTTTTTGTTCATAATTTTCCTAAGTAAAAGAGTAACATTATAAAAATATTACAATAAATATTGAATTCTAGTAACTTTTACTTTTTTTTTTTTTTTTTTTTTAGCTTCACGCTGTATCCCGCACTCAGCAGGGTAGGCAGAGGGAATCTAGTGTTAAGACACTCCGTTCCCCACTTTTACTTCATATATATAATAGTATATTCTGTTAACTCAAGCGAGATGTAATATTGAACTATGAATTAACATAAAATATAAATATTTTCGCTTTTTCAATTATAGCAGGCTAGACAATAAAAACTTAATGTCAATACATGTTTTCCACTTTCCATTCAATCAAAACATTGCATTGTTAAGTAGCGTACCTCAATGCCGAAATTTCACTATAATCCATCTTTCGAGTGGGACTTAAACCCTGAGACTCTGCCCTCCTGCCCACAATATCCTATATGATAATATTAATATTATTTTTCGTAACACTTTTAAGAGATTAGCCGTGGTTGCTTAAGGGTTGATGCTGCACCTCACGTTCCAACGCCATTTTTCACAGAGCCTTCCTGGTGCAGTCGCAAAGAGGGAAATTAAAGTAGTCTTCATCGCATTCCGGATCTATCGCGAGGTAAATTATGATATGTACACAAGTCGGATAATCTATAAGTACGATATGGCCTTTGTATATTTTTTTAGTGTTAGAATTCTCCATTCTCTCCATGAATTCGAGACATGGCGGGTCGAGTCATAAAACTCAACGCCACGTTTTGTCTTAACAGAACTGTAGAATAAAAATAATGAATTTTCAAACTGGTGTGTGATTGTACCCACAACCATCACTCTTACATATATAGAGGCTACCTCACTGAAAAAACTAGAAAGCTGAAAGAATATATGATGAAATTCTATTAACTTACATCCTACTACTACAAACATTTAAGTAGAAAACAACAAATTTAAAAGTACTGTTTTCTAATATTTAAAAAACAGCTTTACGCTAAAGAGAATATAGTCTCACACACTCCGTTCTCCGTAAGTGACGGAACTCAACGCCGCACTTCGTCTTATGCACCAGAACGAATAAATAAAAATTTAAAATATAATCATTCCCCCGAGTGAGGATTGGACCTACAACCAGTAACAGTCAGATGCTGCCCACTATTCATGACGGCTTCAACGACACTAACGACAGTCTTACTTCTCAAATTCGGCTTTTAAAGGGAAAAATGGAGGGATCTGACACAACGTTCCTATTGGCTACTTTACCACGCGAAAAGACTCAATAGCTGGAAGATTAAATATCTATTAAATTATCAACAATAAGCAAAAATAAACTTATTTCAAAATTCATATTATATTAATATTATACTTCATAAATTACATATACTTCATAAATTACTAAAAACTAAGCCAAAAAAATAAAAATTTTTTAAGCTTCACGCTGTATCTCGCACGCAGGGTAGGCAGAGCGAACCTAGTGTTAAGACACTCCGTTCCCCACTTTCCGCCGAATTCGGAGGCATTGCGTGTTAAGTGGCGGAACTTAACGCCGCGCTTTACCTCGATACCAGAGCGAAGAAAATGGAAATATTAAATATTTCCACTCCTCGAGTGTGAATCGAACCCACAACCAGTCGTTTACAGTCACACGCTTGTGCCACTGGGCCACGACTGGCCCCAAACATAAACATAAAAATACTTATATATAATAATATAATATTATAATCATAATGACGTAATAAAAGGATTAAATACTAACAAAACAATAGGCAACATTGAGATAATGGACAGGAAGGGCGGCCATTAGATACAGTTACAATTTCTTAAGTAAACGTAATTTTCGATAATACTCAATTCAGATGAATCATCCCCGCGTTAAATGGAACAGCCTTTAAATTATATAATTTCTTGCTGGATTCTTGATTTGGGTAGAAAGATTTTGTTCCACTTCGTTTTAAGATTTTGTGTGTCGTTTTTTAGGTTATTCTTGTATAGTGTAGGTTTTCTTAAAAAATCTAAAAAATATAGCCTAATATGTGGTTTTAAGTTATGTTTTTAATGTTTAAAATGAGATGTGCCGAATGTAAGACTTTGCTGAGTGGCAAAACTTAACGCCACGCTTTGTTTCATTAGGGTGGATGAGTGAAAATAATAAAATAATGTTTAATAGTAATATGTCGCGTTTAGTTCGGTTTTTATATCTTAAAATGGGAGAATGTGGAAATCAATATGATAGGACTATACAATGTTACTCTTAAAAATACATTACTTACTAAATAAAAAATAGTATTTGAGAATCTATATGCTTAAAGCCTAAAATTTATAATATTTAAGATTTCACCCGTGGGGGGACGGGTTAAGAATACAATTCCCCCCCGCCGCTGGGTAGCGTCCCGTAAAAGGCGGGTAACCCAGTAGTTTGGTGGTAGGAGATTCGTTCTCCGACTGGCTCGCGACCACTATCATGTCAAAGACGAACCGCCAAATATCTTATGATGTGTTCCGGTTCGATGGCATGTAAGCCAGATCTCCCTATTCCCATCATTCCCATCCTTCCTCCCTCCTTCTGTCCTATATTCCCAAGGCTGGCAACGCATCCATAACTTTAATGTTGTGGATGTCTATGGGCGAAGGTAACCACTTAACACCAGGTGGGCCTTCAGCTCGTTTGCCTCCTTTATACCATAAAAAAAAAAAAAAAAAATATTTACGAGAGGATTCAGACATTTTAAATTACACTACAATAACGTGATATTCACATAATTAATAATTTAAAAGACTTTCCTTATATTTAATACGTAGCAGTTAAAACGTCTAGTGTCATGACACCACTGCTCTCCATTTTCCACCTGAAATCGTGACTTTACACTAGTTGAATTGTAAAACTAAACGCAGCGCTTTATATTACTAGAAGTTGGAAATAGAAATAGTTTAATTTTGCTTTTTATAACAAGTGAGGATCAAACTCTTAACCAATAGCGTTTACCGTCAGACATCATCAGGCCACAAAGACTTCTAATATATATAAAGTACTTTAAATATATCAACATTTTTAAATGATTAGGTAATCGAAAAACATTTCGAGAAAATATATGAAAAATTAGAAACACTACTATAAATAAACAGTACTATAAATAAATATATTAATAAATACTTCTACTTAGCGAAGTAACTTTACATGGAAAGCCACCCTAACACCCTGTAACGGTAACTCGGAGTGTTTGGGGAAGGGTGCGGCATTATGTTATTTATTACATCAGTGATACGTTCACGTACACATTCACGTCTTTATAAATCACGCAAGAAGTTCTGAAGTTAGGAGAAAAATGTATGATGTTGTTTTAATATGCCTCTTTTAATGTTTATTTTATTATTTTTGAGAAAACCTATGTATGTTAATAGAGGATGCAGGCAGGATAGGCGATTTTTTGCCCAGAACTGTCAAATGGAGATAGCTTTTCGCTCCAGGCTATTTCAATGGTATCATTATCAATATATAATTATATAATATCTGTAAATACGTGACTAAAAAAAATTAAAAACAAAAAATCGTCCCACTGAGTTTCTTGCGCCGGTTCTTCTCAGGTCTGAGGCATTAACTTTAGTGAACCGGTGATAAATTATTTGACGTTCTAAAAATGAAGCATGTAACTTGTTACTTTGAATAAAATTATTTGATTTTGACTTTGACGTAATATAATCGTCACCGACTGGGAATCGAATCCATAGCTATCGCATTTACAGTCGCCGTTCTATTGCACCACTACAGTCTTTTTAATAGTTGATAATGAAAGACATTGGCTTTCTGCAATCTCTCCTGCTTATAAACTCATACGCAATTTTAATACAAAAAGTTCTTTACCGTTTTTTTCTTTCTTATTACCAAAAAAAAAGGTCCAAAATTTCCTTCACATATGTCAATATAACATAATGAAAAAAAATACTTCAATTTTACAATATATTCATAATGGTAATAAAAAAAAATCTTAACATAATGAAGAATAAATTATTCGTTTAATAAACAAACAATTCAAAAATTTTACTTGAATTGATTTAGGTGTTCGAATTTATTGAAGAAACTAATACTGAAACTAAAAGTTCTCAACTTCGCCGTGAACAACGCTCGGGTCTACAGTCCGGTAAGTTTGGGGTCTCGTAAATTTACATATAAAACATTTTACTATTTATATTTCAAGTTTAAATGTAGTGAAGGGACGTTTATTTCAGTTTCAGGCTTTTGTGTGTTTAGCTGGGTGTTCAGTTAGAGAACTTAGTGTTAAGACACTCCGTTTTTCTACCTTTTGCCATACTTTCATTGTCAATATATAATTATCTGTAAATGCTTGACTTAAAAAATATATATATATATATATATTAAAAAAAAAATCGTCCCGCTGAGTTTCTTGCGCCGGTTCTTCTCAGGTCTGAGGCATTAACTTTAGTGAACCGGTGGTAAATTGTTTGACGTTCAAAAAATGAAGCATGTAACTTCTTGCTTTGAATAAAATTATTTGACTTTGACTTTGACTTTGAGCAGTTACGTGTCGAATTGTGTTGTACCAGAGTGAAGAACTTAAATATCACCTAAACTAATATATAATCAGACAATGGAAGTCACAGTCAGACACTGTCTTACTGAGCTAAAATATCCTGAATTTTATATATTTTTTTTAATTTCTCCGCTCAGTGGAGTTTAACGCCGCGTTTTATCTTAGGCAATGCCTAATTCTACTATTAAACAAACAACATCGCCTTCAAAAGGAAAGTGGAAAACGGAGTGTCTCGACACTAGGTCCACTCTAACTACCTTACTATGCCTGAAAAAACCTGAAGTTGGAACAAAATAACATTATTTCTTTATCCATAAGTGATATGATAATAGAAGGTAACATTTTATAGCGGTTTTTATGATTTTACAAGACTACAGCGAATTCATTTCTTAAATTCGCCTTTTGTACGCTTCCTGTCATTTTGTGGGAGTTCTATAATAATAAAATAAAGGAAAAAAAACCCGAAACAAACATTTGTACTGAATATTTTAACAAAAGGGAGAAAAAGGATTACAATTCAACGTGTATTTTTATATACAAAAACCGTTTCTGAGATGAAAATAGTATATTTTATTGTTTAAAATAATATTTTAGTTATTGTAGTTGCCATTTTCGGGTATTTCAATATGACAAATTTTGGTGTCCACTTTTTTTATTAATGTTAGTTTATTATACAATACTAGCGGCCCGCTCGCGGTTTTGCCGCGTGGTCTACATAACTGTTTCGTTATATTGCAACCTTCGAGGGTGGTAGCCTATGTTTAACCTTGGATTATCAACTATATGTATGCCAAAAATTTATAACAATCGGTCAAGTGGTTTACATATAAACTTTCATTTGCTATTTCAACTCTTTGTAGGTTGATTTTCGAAAAAATAAATAGCCTATGTTTGACCCTGGATTTTAGCTACTTTCATTTTAAATTCCATCCAAATCCCGTGGGGGGACGGGTTAAGAATACAATTCCCCCCCGCCGCTGGGTAGCGTCCCGTAAAAGGCGGGTAACCCAGTAGTTTGGTGGTAGGAGATTCGTTCTCCGACTGGCTCGCGACCACTATCATGGCAAAGACGAACCGCCAAATATCTTATGATGTGTTCCGGTTCGATGGCATGTAAGCCAGCACTCCCTATTCCCACCATTCCCATCCTTCCTCCCTCCTTCTGTCCTACATTCCCAAGGCTGGCAACGCATCCATAACTTGAATGTTGTGGATGTCTATGGGCGAAGGTAACCACTTAACACCAGGTGGGCCTTCAGCTCGTTTGCCTTCTTCATTCCATAAAAAAAAAAAAAAAGAAAATCGGACCAGTAGATTACCCGTGTAAGCGTAACAGACAAACAGACAGACTTTCGCATTTATATTATAAGTATGAATTGATGCAACGGAATTCGAACTCATGCCTCTTTTTTTTCATATATCACATGTGTAAATACACTTCAAAAATGTTAAAAATAGTAGTGGAATTTGCCAAATTGTACCACTACGTTAAATCAAATTGTTGATAACATTATGTACTATAAATTAAATTTTGTATAAATTTTCGAGCAGACGAAATTTTATTATGCCTATTAATAATTGGATTTTTAAGTTCAGCCCTGCATCCGAAATTCATTTTTCCCCCGGAAAGAACTAAGTGTCAAGTCACGTGACACTCCGTTCTTCAGTTTCAATTCGAATTTTACATATTGAATGGTGGATTTCAGCGCCGCGGTCTATTTTATTAGACCATGGTAAGTTACCTTCACCTATGGACATATAGGACATTAGAGGAATTGTGAATGCATTACCGACCTTGACGGTCGCCCTCCTTCAGGAGGGAGAAGGACGTATGGGAATAGGGACTAGGGAAAGCTGCCTTACATGTCACCAAACCGGAACATATCATCAGATATTTATCAGTTCGTTTTTGGCATCATAGTGGTCGCGAACCAGTCAGAGAACGTATCTCCTACCACCAAGTTACTGGGTTACCCGTCTTTTACAGGACGCCATCCAGCAATGGAGGGGAATAGTACTCTTAACTCATCACCCCACGGCTAAAATATGTTCTAATTAGAACACCATTGTATTATATACCTACATTAATACATGTACGCATTAATAAATAATTAATCTCGAAAGCAAATTACTAGATATACTGATATCTGTTAGAGGGGAACTTATTGAGGCGTAAAAGAGGCCTCGGGGGTTGATGAATATATGAATTGAATCGGATAACCGCAATACGAGCGGTTAGTGATGGAGACGATAGATGATTTTCGTTAATAAGGCGATAATAGCATGTGTAATACTAAATATGTGCCATATATCTTTACTATAACAATATTTTTTTTTTAAAATCAAGCTTATTACTTTTTATTATTACTCATGTAATTTAGATTCGTATCTATATATGTATAATTGTATATACATGTTTGTCCGTTATATTTTTATTGGCATTTCTTCTATTTGTTTAATTTATACATATTTTTTAAGAAACTGTTAAGTTTCTAATTCCTCAATTAAAATTTAATTCTCACTCGAGTTACTCGATTGTAACTGACAAAAAGTGAGGAATTCCGTTCTGACACAGAATGAACAGATCTTGACAGACAATCGAATTGAGAACATTATTGACATGAAGAATAGTGCCATGGTATTCATACTATTATTATAAACTAGCGGCCCGCTCGCGGCCTCGCCGCGTGAACTACGTGCTGTTTCGGTATATTGCAATCCTCGGGGGTGGATTTTTGAGAAATAAAGTAACCTATTTTTAACCTTAGATCATCAACTATATTTATGCTAAAATTCATTACAATCGGTCAAGCGGAGTAGATTTTTCATATAAACTTTCATCCCCTATTTCAACCCTTTAGAGATGAAATTAAAAAAAAAGGAGCCTATGTTAGACCCAGTAAATTTTACTACTTTCATTCTAAATTTCAATCACATCGGACCTGTAGATTAGCCGTGAAAGCGTGACACACAAACACACAGACATGCGTATGGATGTGAAAATGTGAAAGTATGTATGTTTGTCTATCAGTCTGTTACTACTAGCACGACTGAGATGGAATTTAAAATGAAAATTATTGAAGTCCCAGGTTCAAACATAGGTCATTCGAAAATCAACCCCGAGTCGATGGAAATTAGGGATAAAAATTATATAAAAATCTAATAGTATCAAAATGTAAGGGATAAAAATCTAAACCACTTAACCGATTTCAATGAATTTTCTCAAGAAAATATTCTAATTAATGCCGGCAAAATCTCTACTAATTCTTACACGTATATTCTACTGTAATTATATCTTTTACCCACCAAAAAATATTTACAAATTAAAAAAAAACAACAACATGTATTAACATGTAAATTTTATGCCAATGGCGTCCTAAATGTGATGTATGAACGTTTTAATGCATTGTAATGGCATTTAAAGAACAATATACAGCAATTTACGTTCTTCGCTGGCAATATTCGCGGACCGCGGCGGATTGGATGGGGGCCAGTTTTTAAACTAACTATGTATAGTGCAATACTAACTTGACATGTCGAAGATATATCTCTACTGTATTTCTCGTTAATTTTGGTTGCTTTGTTTTAAATGTATGTGAGGCCAATCGTGGCTTATGGGCACAAAGTGTGACTTTAAATGCCTGGTTGTGGTTTCGATTCCCACTCGAGGAATGGAAATATTTAATATTTTCATTTCGCTCTGGTGTAGATGCAAAGCTTGACGTTAAGTTCCGCCACATAACATGCAACGCAGTTATGAGTTCGATTTTAAATGGTGAAACAAACAAATAGGCAAAAAGGTTAAAATTACTATTTTTGAATATCCTAAAATATTTTTTTCAAAAATATATTTATCGAGTGAGTGATATAACTTAAATTGTCGTACCTTTTTTATTTCTAAACGGATTGCAATAAAATAAGCAGTAGTTACGAAAGAACAACAATCAAAACTGCATTTAAATCCATTAAACCGTTACTGAGATTAACGTACACAGACGCAAAGACAAATATTTAAACAGACAAACAGAAAAAGAATACATCAATATTTTGAGTTCTATTACATTGATAAAGACCCCAATTATCATTTTTTTTCCATATATTTTAAATGTACAGTAACCTTTTTATAACATGTATAAAAATACAGACACAACATTTTACTCTTTTATAATATATCATAGTATATAGGTAAATTATACTATACTACAGATTTTATAAATAATAACTTTTTTTTTCACCACTTTCTGCCAAATTCAGAGGCATTGTGTGTTAAATGGCGGACCTTAATTGGCATTAAGTTTACGTTTTAACCTCGACACCAGAGCGAAGAAAATGGAAAAATTAAACATTTCCACTTCTAAGTGGGAATCGAACCCACAACCAGTAGTTAACAGTCACACGCTCGTGCCACTGCGCCACGACTGGCCCCAATAACTTCTTTATATTAACTTTATAAATTAATTTTTCATTTTAATCAGTCTACTTTGTCAATTACTTCAGATTACACGCTTTTCACAGATCACAGAGTATTTGCTCGTAAAATTCGTTTAATTAAAGCAAATAGCAATATGACGACAATGCATGTAAATGAATATTAATCTGGTTATATGCAAATTAAATTCATGTATTTAATTAAGTTTTTACATGTTAAATATTTGTATTTATAGTGTAAAGTGGAGAGTGGAGAGTGGAGTGTTTTGACACTGGATTCTATCTAACTTGCTATGTTGAAAAAAGCGTAAAGCTGCAAAAAAACGTGTTTCTTGCCTTAACCTTAAAATGACTGAATTAATTGTGTTAAGACTTTAAAGAGCATGGTACACTTTTAGTGTATTATTGTTTATATAGTATAGATATTAAATGAGTTGCAAATACTTTTTATTAAATTAGTATTAATATACGTATAAAATGTTTCTATACAATTAAAAAAAATACATATCATTCATCATTTTTGGTTCTTGATTGTAAATTAAACACTAGGCTCTATAAAAATATCCATAAATATATGTATGTATGCTTGGGTTGTGATTGATCTCCTAATTATGTGTACAGTAAGTAAATGGCCAGTCGTGACCTAGTGGCACAAGCGTGGGACTGCAAACGACTGGTTGTGGGTTCGATTCCCACTCGAGGAGTGGAAATCATATTTCCATTTTCTTCGCTCTGGTGTCGAGGTAAAGCGCGGCGTTAAGTTCCGCCACTTAACACGCAAGCCTCCGAATTCGGCGGAAAGTGGGGAACGGAGTGTCTTAACACTAGGTTCCCTCTGCCTACCCTGCTGTGTGCGGGATATAGCGTGAAGCTATTTAATTTTTTTTTTTTAATTTTTACAAAAATATATTTATCGAGTGACCCGGTCGTAGCTTTGCCTCTGTTCACACGACTGTTTCGTTTTCACCCGCCCGCGACGTAATTAAAATTATTGTACTTTTTTATTTATGAACTGATTGCAAAAAAATACACAGTAGTTACCAAAGTACAATAATTAAAACTGCATTTAAATCCATTAAGCCGTTAGCCTGAGATTAGCGTACACAGACGCAAAGACAAATATTTAAACAGACAAACAGAAAAAGAATACATCAATATTTTGAATTCTATTACATTGATAAAGACCCCAATTATCATTTTTTCCATATATTTTAAATGTACAGTAACCTTTTTATAACATGTATAAAAATACAGACACAACATTTTACTCTTTTATAATATATCATAGTATATAGGTAAATTATACTATACTACAGATTTTAATAACTTTTTTTTACCACTTTCTGCCAAATTCGGAGGCATTGCGCGTTAAATGGCGGAACTAACTAAATTGGCATTTAGTTTGTGTTACACCAGAGCGAAGAAAATGGAAAAATTAAATATTTCCACTTCTCGAGTGGGAATCGAACCCACAGCCAGTCGTTAACAGTCACACGCTCGTGCCACTGCGCCACGACTGGCCACAATAACTTCTTTATATTAACTTTATAAATTAATTTTTCATTTTAATCAGTCTACTTTGTCAATTACTTCAGATTACACGCTTTTCACAGATCACAGAGTATTTGCTCGTAAAATTCGTTTAATTAAAGCAAATAGCAATATGACGACAATGCATGTAAATTAATATTAATGTGGTTATATGCAAATTAAATTTATGTATTTAATTAAGTTTTTAAATGTTAAATATTTAAAGTGTAAAGTGGAGAGTGGAGTGTTTTGACACTGGATTCTCTCTAACTGGCTATTCGGGGAAAAAGCATAAAGCTGCAAGAAAAATGATGAAATGATGAATTGTGGCCAGTCGTGGCCCAATGGCATAAGCGTGTGACTGTAAACGACTGGTTGTGGGTTCGATTCCCACTCGAGGGGTGGAAATATTTAATATTTCCATTTTCTTCGCTCTGGTGCCGAGGTAAAGCGCGGCGTTAAGTTTCGCCACTTAACACGCAAAGCCTCCGAATTCGGCGGAAAGTGGGGAACGGAGTATCTTAATACTAGGTTCCCTCTGACTACTCTGCTGTGTGCGGCATACAGCGTGAAGCTAAAAAAAAATGATGAGCTGATTGTGTTGAAACTTTCAAGATTTTATATTTTAAGTCCATAAATGTAGATTACAATTGAAAACAAATATTTTTTATTTGATTTATTTTCAATGCATGCTATGCACTATAAATATACTATTAAAATAAAGTCCCCTTCATATTTTCATAAACTAAGAAAGATTACAATGAATATAATATTATAATTAATGCATGGTTTGGAGTATGCAGTAGTAAAACGTTTTTATACACTTAATTTAAATTATTTTAATTGGCTATAATTTTTAGCTTCACCCTGTATCCCTAGAGGGAACCTAGTGTTAAGACACTCCGTTCCCTACTTTCCGCCGAATTCGGAGGCTTGCGTGTTAAGTGGCGGAACTTAACGCCGCGCTTTACCTCGACACCAGCGCGAAGAAAATGGAAATATAATTTGCACTCCTCGAGTGGGAATCGAACCCACAACCAGTCGTATACAGTCACACGCTTGTGCCACTGGGCCACGACTGGCCACAATATTTAATTTAATAAATTAATTAAATTAGTAATAATTATCAAAAAATAAAGTAATTGAAATTAGCCAATTGTCATTGAAGTTAACTATATACGGAGTATCATACATACGGTCACACACACGGTCATCGTTAGTGGGATCTCTAAAAACGAGATTGTTTGTTCAAATCCGGTCAAAAATTACCATTTTTTATTATTTTTATGTTCTCCAACTGTAATAATTACTTTATTATATTGTATGTATAGTATTTACACTTTAATATTAACCTAATATTAACCAAAGAGATTTATCTATATTTAATGTATGAAACAATTAAATCTAATGAAACGACAATATTCTTTAAAAAAACGTATTTCAACATACTTTCTCAAATATAACTCCAATATAAAAAAAATAAATATCATTCTTCATATGCTAGACTAAGCGTAAACTTAAGTTGAATATAACAAAGTTTGAGTACTCGACTCTTATATACGAGGTACGAGTACAGGTGTGGATCTAGCAAACAATTTAAAGTTTAAGTTCGGCACTTATCCCCTTTGAAAGCTCTAAATACTTGTAAGTTTTGATGTTGGCTTCTTGTTATGTATTATGAGGTAAGAAATTAAGATTGAATGCACGTGACTGGATTTGTCGATAATTTTAATTAATATGGAAAATACTATTCTCTTGCACAGTCTAGTAGTTAGTCTATAAGGCAAAAATTATTGAAAAAAACTGTCTCTCTGAGAAAATTCATCGAAATCGGTCAAAAGGCTCAGATTCTTTATGCAAACTTTTATACAGAGCGAAAAAATATAAACAAAACTTACCCCAAGCTGTATTTAAACCTGTAAAGAGCAGGATACGTCCATATGTTCTAATCGCATAATTTAGTAAGCATTTCTTATTATCTAATAATTTTTTTACAGCTTCACGCTTTTTCTTGCATAGCAGAATAGTCAAAGAGAACCTAGTGTTACGACGCTTCATCGTCGACTTTCCGACAGAAAGCGAAATTTGGCGTGTTAAATGACGGAATTTAACGCCGCGTTTTGTATTAGGTACCATACCGAAAAAAAAAAAATATATAATCATTGTCCGGAGTAGGAATCGAACCTACAATCCTCGGCTTTACAGTGCAACTACGCCACGACTAATATAATTATATACTAAAAAGAATAAAAAAATATAGGCACAGATATGTTCACGCTGTGTCCCGTGCACAACAGGGTAGGCAGAGGGAACCTAGTGTTAAGACACTTTGTTCCCCACTTTCCGCCAAATTCGGAGGTGTTAGAGACCGGCGTTAGTTTCCGCCAGTTAACTGCGTGTTAACTGGCGGAACCTAACGCCGCGCTTTGCCTCAATACCAGAGCGACGAAAATGTAAATATTAAATATTTCCACTCCTCGAGTGGAAATCGAACTCACAACAACTCGCTTTACAGTTACACTTTGTGCCACTGCGCCACAACTGCCCCTTACAATAATACTATTAAAATATTATACTTTATCCAACAAGTCATTACATTATAGGTAGTTGATTAAAGTTCCATCTGCACTTCAATAGAGCAAGAAAGCCGCGTCAGCGTCAAAGGGAAGCGTAATGGCGTTATTGGTGCGGCCTGAGATAAAGGAACTCAATCACGGACGCGATTCAGCCTGATAGAAACGGTTTTAGCCAATGTTATATAAAAATGAAGGTTTGGATAAGATTTAATATAACAATCTTAAATTATATGTTTAAGAGGATGAAGGAGGTATTTACTTTTGGAGTAAGCTTGGGCAGCCTGTCGTCCTATAGTAAAATAATACTCCTATGAAGGTTGCAGAGAAGTGTGCTTATTGTAAAAAATGGCCTGCTTATATACAAAAATATCAATTAATAATAATAATATAAAAAGAGACAAAAGCACGAATAACAAATGTATAAAGGTGAGATAGCGATAACATTATTATTATTAATACAGCTCGAGACAAAACACGTGTAATAATATATAAGGCTTTGGTAAGGTGCTTCGATTGATGGTGTATTTGTAGCGTTGCTGTTAAAACTTCGACGAATAAGTTAGTTATTTTATACCATGTAGATAGGTAGCTACATATGTTTGATTTTGTTGGCACGAAGTTCCTTATCGCATTGTGAAAGGGCGCTAGACGGAGAAAATCTCACGAAAAGTTGTAACGACATTTTTTGCTATAGTAAGCTATTGTAAGCTGTGCGGCGTGCGCATGTTTCTCTCTCTCTCTCTCTCTCTTATAGAAAGCAAGCTAGATATTTTCATTTCTATTTCGCATTGAACAGTGTGGTGTCGCGACGATTATTTTATTATTTATTATTTTATTAAATTTATTATTTTAAATTATAAAAATAATTAAAAAAAAAAATTATTACAATTCCTTCACTAATTAATTGAACGGAACTTCAAATATTTTTTTTAATTATTTGATATTGCGCGGCGTTGAGTTCTGATAGTCAAAGACGTAATGTTGATTTCATGCAGAATGTGGAAGACGGAGTGTCTTGACACTAGGTTCACTCTGACACTAGGTTGTCTCTGACTCCAGGAAAAGTATGAGGTTTTTTTTTAAATTTCTATTCGATTAACGGCAAGCCAGACCTGTAACATTTTGCAGTAAGATTGTGGTCACTCTGGTCGCCTTTATCGTAGTCTAAAAAGTATTTGCAAATGCCATAATATACCTACACGTTTACTAAATAAAATAGTTTCATATAAAAACCTGCAGTAATACTGATTGAAATTGTGAAAATACAAGTAAAAATACTTTTAACATTTTAAAGTGTTATTTACAGACTTAGGAAATTAAAAAAGACATGCGTTAAGAATTGTGTTCTGACTGCTAAGCTATTGAGTGGATGTCAGTGCGCTTGGACGGTTTCCTAGAGAGTTTTTATTTATTAATTTTTTATTTTAATATTTTATTACACCAACAAAAGTGGGGAACGGAGTGTCTTAACACTAGGTTCCCTCTGCCTACCCTGCTGTGTGCGGGATATAGCGTGAAGCTATTTAATTTTAATTTTATTTAATTTTCAAAATTTAACAGTAAGCCCAGGAAAAAAACAACAAAGTACAATTTTGGTGTAAAGGCGGCTTTATCACCACAGGTGATCTCTACCAGGCAACAATTACCATGAGCATAATAGCTAGATTTTTTGTATTTTTCTCTAAAATTTTCTTTTTATACAAGAATAATTTTAGGTAACATGAGTTTAATTAAGAAATTCACGGTAGTAAGCCACAGAAAGCCTTAATCTATAATCTATGTCTTAGTTGCAGCCAGTCGTGGCCCAGTGGCACAAGAGTGTGACTGTAAACGACTGGTTGTGGGTTCGATTCCCACTCGAGGAGTGGAAATTATATTTCCATTTTCTTCGCTCTGGTGTCGAGGTAAAGCGCGGCGTTAACTTCCGCCACTTAACACGCAAGCCTCCAAATTCGGCGGAAAGTGGGGAACGGAGTGTCTTAACACTAGGTTCTCTCACTAGCCTACCCTGCTGTGTGCGGGATACAGCGTGAAGCTATAAAAAAAAATAAAAAATTACAGCGGTAGTTAACGCTTGGCTTTTTTTAAAATATCGTCTCCCAAACGCACACATCGAACCCGCAGTCACCTCAAATACAGACACATCCTAACATAGACAAGATGATGTCTTTATTTTATATTTTTAAACATTTTAAAGTGTTATTCCACACTTAGGAAAATTGAAAAAGACATTTAGAAAACGTATAAAAATTTGAACGCAGCGGGATTCGAACCCGCGCCTCCTGAATACCGAAAAATGTTTTAAAGTATTTAATAAATAGCATTCTCTCTGGCCAAACGTAGAATAATCTTTGGGTAGCAGAAATTTGTAAAAATCTCTCTAAAAAATTGTAATAAAGCGTATAAGAATTTCGACGCAGCCGATAGTAGAACGCATGGCTCAGCGGCGAGAGCGGACGGTATTCAGAAGGCGCAGGTACGAATCCCGCTGAGTTCAAATTTTCATACGTTTTCTAAATATATTTTTCACTATATATTTTAAAATATTTTTAAAACTTTCAAACTAAAATTATATTAAAAGTGTTCGCAGATAACGACTGTAAATGATAACTTAGAAATGTACTGGATAGCTGATCTCAAAAGTTAGTGTATTAAACTTTGCAACTTTGATTAAGAATCACAGCTATTCGTTATATTATGCATTCGTCTGGGAACTTTTAAACTATATTTATACAAGTTTTATTTTAAAATTCATATTTTATATATATTTTCTAATATATTATCTCATCTTGGCATATATATTGATATTCAGTAAGGGTATTAATTAAATCATTATACATTATTTCAAGTAAAAAAATATTTATATACTTTTTTTCTATATTGTGTCAAGACATTCTATTCTCCACTTTTTGCCTAAAATTACGACCTATCTTGAGTTAAAATTCAAATTCAAAATATTCAAAAAGACTTTTTTAAGCGCTTTTGAATATATAGCTGGCCCCGCTGGCTGGTTCGTAAGGCAGTTCTGCTGAGAAAAGCCGACGAGACACTCAACAGTTGCTCTTGTGGTGGTGGTGGTGTGTGGCAAAACTTTATATCTAAAAATAATTTGAAATATAATAGTAAGTAATAAATAGTAGCAATTGAAACCCCAATCAAACCTATTTTACCCATTTTCTCTAACTACAAGGAAATTACAAATGGAACAAGGAAATATTTTAAAATATAGCCATTTTTTTCAAGCGAGAATCGAATTTACCACCACCTCTATATATAAACAACCCCACAACAATGGTGTCAATATCATATAACACAGAACACTTTATATTGAATGAAATAGCAATTAAAAAGTTGGAAACAGAATAAAAGTTCTATACAGAAAGAGTTTCGAACTGACTTATAAGTTGAAAATTGGATCTTCATTAACTATCGGCGGAAGCCAGCTTGGGATCATATAGGATAGAAGTTGGCCTTTAATTGGTTTCAAGGAGTTACCTTATATTAAACACGTGAAGATGTTTATAGTACAACATTGTATACAAATTCATGAAGTATTAAGGTAAGGAATAAAATATGTGGCCAGTCGTGGCCCAGTGGCACAAGCGTGTGACTGTAAACGACTGGTTGTGGGTTCGATTCCCACTCGAGGAGTGGAAATGTTTACTTAGCAGAAATTTGTAAAAATCTCTCTACAGATCTCTGTTGTTGCTAACAACAAAACAAATCATAATAAATATATAAACATTTCGACGTAGCCGGTAGTAGACCGCATGGCTTAGAAGTAAAACGCTTGGGCGGTTTCCAAGAAGCGCGGGTTCGAATCCCGCTGCGTTCAATGCTTTATACGTTTTCTAAATGTCCTTTTCGATTTCCTAAGTATGTGAATAATACTTAAAAATATTAAAAAAATGTAAATAAAATGTTTAAGTTCTTTGTTTTTATGCATTGTACCTACACTGTAAAACAAAATAAACAAAAAAAAATCATTAACCGGATGTAAATCATACTGTTAATTCTGAAAAATGTATATACATATTTATTTATTTATTTAAATACTTTATTACACCAACATACATAGAAAACAAGAATATATAAACTAGCACATAATATCGGTGGAAAGGCGGCCTTATCACCACAGGTGATCTCTTCCAGACAACCCTTACTAAGTAAAAGATCAGAGGACGCAAGAATATTGGTTGGTGTACAAATGCATTAGAAGCTCTAGCTATAATAAACTTACTTAAAAAATTACATACTATATGATACATACAAACTTACGTAAATACATTTTGTATAATATACAGATATATAGACCATATATATCTGTATATTAATACATATATTAAAATTATTAATAATAAACTTACATAAAATAAATACATAGACATACATTTTATAATGATAGGAAATATTTTTTGAGACGACGCTTAAATATGTGAACAGATTAGACTCACGTATATCCCGTGGAAGGTTATTCCAAAGGACTGCAGCCTTAATGGTAAAAGAGTCGCCAAAGGTTTGTGTGCGACTCAGTGGCAATTCCAACTTGTTGTCATTTTGTGATCTGAGGTTAAGAGAATGGTTGGAGCCGAGGAAACAGAACCTTGACTTAAGGTACTCTGGAGTGTGAGGATGGTAGAGGATGGTATAGAGGAGTGCAAGGATATGGTGATTACGACGATGCCTAATGGTGAGCCATTTTAGTTGAATCCTATGCTCAGAAATATGGTCGAATTTTTTTAAGGAAAAAATGAATCGGATGGCCATATTTTGCAAACGATCCAACTTATTGAGAAGGGTTTGAGATAAGTCACAATGGCACGCATCGGCGTAATCGAGTAGGGGAAGGAGTAGAGTCTGGGCAAGGACTATTTTCGTTTTAATCGGAAGAAGATTTTTCCATCTTCTCAATCTCCTAAGCACAGTAAAAAAATTTCGGCTAACTTGGGATATATGTGGTGACCAGGAAAAAGTGTTGTCCATTATAAGGCCTAAGTTCTTGACTGTGCTACAGAGCTCCAGATTAGTTCCACCAAACACTATAGGAGACAGAGATGACAAATGGATTTTGGAAAGCTGTTGACGACTGCCAAATATAGCAACCTGAGATTTGGCCGCGTTTATAGATAGTCCAAATGACTTGCTCCATGTACTGATATAGTGAAGATTAGAGTTGAGAGTAGATATAGCATTATGGATATCATCAATTGATGTAGTTACATATATTTGCAAGTCGTCAGCATAGAGATGAAAGGGTAAAGAAAGAGAGTTAGTAATAGAGTTAATGAAGATAGAAAAGAGAAGAGGTGACAGGATACCGCCTTGGGGTACGCCAGCACTTAGTTTGGCAAATGATGAATATTTATTGTTAAGTCTAATGCACTGCAGTCGGCCATACAGATAGGAGTGGAACCAGTTAATACAAGTGGAAGAAACGTTAATGGATTTCATAACAGCAAGAAGTATGTCGTAGTCTACAGTATTAAAGGCATTAGAGAAATCTAATAGAGCAACAATACTTACTTGCTGATTGTCAATTCCGTATCTTATGTCATCGCAAATTTTAATTAGTGCAGTAGTCGTGCTGTGACCCGGGCGGAATCCTGATTGAAAGTGAGAGAGGATATGGTTTTTGGATATATGTGATAAAAGTTGGTAGTAAATTATTCGCTCTATTACTTTTGAGAGGAAAGGGAGGATAGAGATAGGTCGATAGTGAGAAAAGGAAGTTGGATTTGAAACTTTAGGGATAGGGATAACATAAGCAGTACGCCAGCAGGTTGGGAAAGAGCCAGAGGAAAGAGAATAGTTGAGGATATGGCCAAGAATAGTAAGGATGTTGTCAAGAGCAAAGCGTATCATCTTGCGGCTCAATCCATCACTACCAATCGCTTCTGAAGTAACTGCAGCAATATGCTTCTTAATTTCCGCACATGATACTGGTGTAAAATTAAAGGTCTCAAGATTAAGAGTCGGATTAAGTGTGATGGAACTGAGAGTTACGGATTTGGTGTTAGCATCAAGTAAAGGTACGGTACTAAAATGTACATTAAGCGCTTCCAAATCCAGGTTATTAGCGTTTGAGGAAATTTTGCGGTCACGACTAATACGCAATGGGTATTAAAACTTCCAAATCTTAGCACAGTTACTGTTATTGACGGAAGTGTGAATAAAGTTTCGTTGAGCTGTGCGGCAGAGTCTATTACAATTGTTCCGTAAAACTTTATATTTGTGTAAGTTTTCAGCAGTGGGGCTAAGCTTATATTTATATTTGGCTCTATTACGTCTATGCATTAAAACCCTAATGTCACCAGTCAGCCAAGGTGCTGGGAGGTGTTTCAACTTAATTGGCCTAAGGGGAGCATGAATATCAAACAACTCTGTCAAAATAGAGTTGAAAATGTTAACCTTGTCATCAATCGTCGAGGCATTAAGAACAACGTCCCAGTCAATTACCCTAAGATCTGACATGAAGTTATCATTATTAAAGTTCTTGAAGTTTCGTCTCATTATGATCGTAGGTTTGACCTTAGGTGGACGTATTTTGTACGATAAGTATAGTAAGTCGTGGTATGAGAAAGCGTCTGCCGAGAATTGCCCGTACGCGCTTACATGATCGGTTGACGATACAATTAAGAGATCGAGCAATGATGGTGAACAGTCCGGAAAGAAGTGAGTAGCGTTTTTAGTGTTAAGTAAGTTAAGATTGGCGCTGTTGACGATCTCGATCAGGTGTTTAGATCGATAATCGTCCTTAAGTAAACAGGTGTTAAAATCTCCCATTATTATAGTATGGTCAGCGTAAGGGGCATGGCATTCCAGCAGCGCTTCAAAATTGCTAAAATAATCTATACGTAAGGACGGGCTATAAAAAACTCCAAGCAGCAATTTAAGAGTGCCAAATAATAATTCGATGACAATATATTCAGCTGATTCCGAATATTCAGTTTGTGATTTGCTGAGTATATTGAAAGGAATATGGCTACGCAAATAAATGGCCACACCCCCACCTCCCCTACCCGTTCTGTCATTCCTAATTAAATGAAAGCCGGGTAACGCAAAAGATGTAGAGGGTAGGCAAGGCTTGAGGAAAGTTTCTGAGACCAAAATAGCGTGGATATCTTTAGATTCGAATGTGCTCAGTAGGACGGGATAATGGGCGGGAATGCTTTGCGCGTTAATATGTACAAGGTTAAAATTTTTAGGATATGAAGAGAAAGTAGAGTTTAAGTTGGAATGGAGAGAGCTAGAGGAACTTTTAAAGCTATCATTGGAAACGGAGGAGGAACACGAATAGTAAATATTGCCGTCGTCTGATGAAAAACTGTCGTTATTCCTAATTATGGAAGACATAATAATATTAAAAATAAATAGATAAAAAGGTATAATAATATAAATATATAGAAAATGTTGTCATGAATCTATATGTCGGAGACAGTCATGAAGATGATGGTGAAACGAAGCTGAACACGTTCCAGAGCGATGGCCACACCGCGACGAGTATGTCAACACTCAAAGAAGTTCAAATTGCGATGAAGGCTGGCCGAATTAAAGAAGATAACGTTTTCTCACGCTTGGAAAACGAAGTGTCAATAGATTGACTTTTCGTATAAAAACAAAGGCAACATATTCTTTTGGTTCTTTTCCTGTGAGATTCTATAGTTGACGATTGCAGACGATACTAGCAAATAAAAAGGAAGATAATTGTGCCCGCTATTGTTTTACTCGATAACCCAACGTTCACGCCCATGAGATATTCATCATTATTTAAATAAAATAAAGCTTCTCCGACATCAGAAGTGGGATTCAATCGAGTAAATAAAATGTGTGATGTGAAAATTTTGAAATACTGCAATAAAGAAGATGTTGTAAGTACAGAACGAGCAAATGCAGGCAGAAAATTGAATTCCTTAATACGACTACGTGGCCATTTCAATATAATCCAGATACACTTATAGACTCCATAGAAGGTTCCGGTGTTAATAAGCCTGAGCGCATGCAATCCTGCCAAAAAAGAAACCACGGACTTTGTGCAAGTTGCTTAATAACATCCGTTATGAACCCCCAGCGATAGTGAGCAAATCGAGCGGCGCGGCTAGAACTAAGCGCTGGCGTCGTGGTTGCCAAAAAAGATTGAAAGATGAAGAACTAAATAGATTGACTACAGCTGCTTGTTTATATTACTACTGGAATTGGTTTTCACCATGGCCTACAACGAGAGTTACAGGCAGACGGTATAAGATGTAAAACACCGCAAGACATTAATAATACTTAGGATGGAGCGATGTGTCCCAGAACGCCAACATCGCCGCCTAGATGCTTTTTATGTGGAAATATTGAACAGAAGCATACTGATTGCCGCGATAGGCATAAGGAGTTGTAGGGACTTTACATACGATTCATTTCTCACGCACGTAATATTTCAGGAGTCTACAACTAGGGATAATCATTATCAGCATCAAATGTGAAGAGCGTAGCCACGTCTCCACAAGATGTGCAGTCCGCTCCTGCTGCAATAGCGAGCGTATCCCGAGCGCCGTATCCTGAACGCCATGCTCCGAGCACCGCGACCTGCGCGTGATCGAGCTTCCTACTGGATTACTAAATCCTATCCGGTGGGTCAATAACATTTTATTCTTAGATTAGACCTTACTTAAACGCTCGTTAGTTATATAAGGTTTTGCGAAAAAAAAGGTGGTAAATGTTTTCCTAATGTTATTTTATTGATAGGTGTAGGTAACAGAAACGTAAACCAATGAATACATTTTAAGAACTTTAAATTATCGCATAGGCAATAGAAATCTTACTTTTAAAATTTTGCTCTCGGTCGTAAGATATCGTATTAGTTTCAACGTTCATATTAGAGCAAACGAATTAATTATTGCAATGATATTTATCATAAAAATACAATATTTATGCCTGTGATATGATAGGTAATTTTTATATTTGTAATTAATGTTTGTGTTAATATGGACGCTTGACGTTTGAATGTCAAAAATTATTTGTTAGACAATAATGCTTTATTTAATAACTTTTAAAGTAATTATTCACCCATTTACGATAAGAAAAAAAAGTTTATAAAAATTATAAGAAATAAGTTTGAAGAAACGAAAGAATTTCAATGTAAATTTGTAGAACGCACATAGGTTTAGTGGTTAGTTCGCTAGGGCGGTTTCCAAGGTACACGGGTTCGAATCCCGTTTTCGATTGTTCAAACTTACCTACGTTTTCTAAAATAAGAGGTTGCTAATATTCGCAATATTTCAAATACGACATTGTGTCTATCTGCATATGCGATGAATGTAGGTTCTATTCCCACACGGGGGAATGATTATATTTGACATTGTTTTCATTTCTCCGCCCTGGTGACAAGACAAAGCGCGGCGTCGAGAATTACCGTTCTCTACACAATTTAGGTGAGGTTTATGCCAAAAGAGAAGTGTCCAAACACTCCCGTTTTGACACTCTTTGCCTACTATGCTTGCGGGGAAAACCGTGAAACGAATCTAGGTAGGATAATTTTAATAACATTTAATTTCTAGGTTTCCTACAATTTGCCTAAATATCTGTAACTAGAAAGTCGTTTAATAGATAGTGCTAAAGGTGTCTTTAACTTTGCGTTCCGCTGCCGTACCGTAGAAGCGGAAAATAATGCATAAAATTAGTAAAAGTAAAATTAATTTCAAAAAAATATAAGATTGAGTTATTATTCAGGTTCAGTTTAGATGATTCGGAATGCAGTCATATAGATTAGTATTCTTTCGAATAGATCTTCATTGCAAATTATTTCTTAATAGATATTGCCTCTTAACGGAACCTATTATTTTATGTTAGATTGCGCAATGGTTTTTATTTGATACCTGACATAGAATAATATAGAGTATAACGTTACGGCAACTAGGGAACTAAGACTTTTAACGCTTTTCGACCTGCGTAATGTTCTAAGACTTTTAACGCTTTTCAAAATGGTATGTCTCAGTAAATTTGCATACACTTATTTCATTTATTTGTTATTAATTTGGCATTAATTTATTTGTCTGAAAATAAGACCGCGAAAATTTCAATTCGAAGTATTACGCTGGCGTCGCTAAACGTTATGAGTCGCGTTTTATGCGTACTTGTAAGTACACGCTAGATGTAGGGTAGAGGAATGCACGAGAGCCAAGTATTACTAAAAGTAGAGGTCAATGAGTTGCCTAAACAATAGTGTGGAATCTTAGTTCGGTTGGTCGGACCGTACCTACCAGTAGCCATTTCGTAGCCGTAGTCTGTTGGAAATCGGTGACTGCTTTCTATATGCTAGTACGTGGACACGCGGTGTGCGGGTGGCGCTGGGGAGGGACGGGTCCTGTGGAGACCGCAGAGGCCAAGTGTGGCTCTGGCGGTGGAAAGGTCAGCAGAGACCGATGACGAGTCCAGGTGTGGCTCTGGTGGTGAAAAGGTCAGCAGAGACCGATGTGGAGTCCAGGTGTGGCTCTGATGGTGGAAAGGTCAGCAGAGACCGATGAGGAGTCCAGGTGTGGCTCAGGTGATTGTTGGGTCCGATGGAGACCAAAGAGAAGGCCAAAAGTGGCTCAGATGGTTGTTGGGTCTGGTAGAGACCAAAGGTGAGTCCGGGTGTGGCTCGGCATTCATGTGGAATGCAAGATTTGTTGTTGGGGCTAAGCCCATAGGCCACGAATAAGATACCCACTTTAGAGATAGTATTGTACTTAGCAATGATAATTTGTAATTAGTATTAGTCAGTTCAAAAGGTACTTGGTTGCTCTAGCATTTTCATCTGAAACTGTTTTGCTATATTGACTTACATTAAGAGGCGCTTATAAAGACATTGTGAATTAAATTTGTTACTATTGTATTGTATTATAAGAAAATACCTTGTAGATGTGAATGACAATATGAGCAATAACTTAGTTGCAAACGTGAAATTGATAATTTTTACTTTTCTGGCGGTGTTCATAGAAATAACTCTGTATTCAAAATTTCAATAGAGCGCGATCTTGATTCCCCTTATGAGTACACTAATCTCCACCTAACGCTGTTGAGAAGTCAGTCAAGTTATAGACGTTAATAGTCTGATTTTATTTTAATTATTATCGTGATATCTTATCCTATGGAATATTACTGTTGGACAATGCTCTAGATTAAATCAATAATTGTAATTCAACAAGTATTTTTTTATTTCCAATATAGAAACTAATAATTATCTTAATATCGGTGAAGTTTTTAAAAAGTTAGCTGAGGGTTACATTAAAGTATACTAATATCTTGTGCACAAAAATATTCACAGCACAAAATACAAGAGATTTTAGTAACTAGTTTAAGAGTGTCTAGAGAATTATGATTTATCAGTTGAATAATTTAAAGTCTAGATTAGAGGTATATTTCTTAGGTATGCTGTTGAAGCTCTCTCAGGATGCTAATTAAAATGGTGAATTTATTGTAAAATTACATTCTGCCAGTAGTTCTTGAGCATGAGTGAAGAGTATATGAGAACATATGCTCTTCTCCACAACTGTCCCTGAGGTGTTAACAGCATCCTGCTAATATTGAAATAAGTTTGATTTGAAAGTTCATGCTTACTTGATATTTCAATGGCGATTAATATTATCATACCAACTTTCTATATGTCAGGAATGACCGAACAATGTATACTGTAGTTTTTGTTTTTAGCAGAAAGAAACACCCGAGGACGTGTGTCAGCGCAGGATGGCCGTGTCGGAGACAGTCATGAAGATGATGGCGAAACGAAGCTGAACACGTTCCAGAGCGATGGCCACACCGCGGCGAGTATGTCAACACTCAAAGAAGTTCAAATTGCGATGAAGGCTGGCCGAATTAAAGAAGATAACGTTTTCTCACGCTTGGAAAACGAAGTGTCAATAGATTGACTTTTCGTATAAAAACAAAGGCAACATATTCTTTTGGTTCTTTTCCTGTGAGATTCTATAGTTGACGATTGCAGACGATACTAGCAAATAAAAAGGAAGATAATTGTGCCCGCTATTGTTTTACTCGATAACCCAACGTTCACGCCCATGAGATATTCATCATTATTTCAATAAAATATAGCTTCTCCGACATATATATTTAACTAAGAGCAAAAAAAAAAAAAAAAATAAAAATATGCACCATTTATGCACCCACCAGCAGAGTATTAACATATTTTGCCTAATAAAAAACGTTAACAGACAACCCAAAAAAGCCGACATTTAAGAATAAAAAATAATCATAATAGTGTGAATAGAATTTGTTGATTGTTAAAATTAAAGAAAAATAGTATATTACTTAATAAAATAAAATAAAAGCGGGTATTATTAAAGCGGACATTACAAATTAAGCTAAGTATAACAGAAAGTGAAAAGTTAAAACACATTACGAACTGTACTATACAACAAAATCCGTGAAACAACAACATAAAATAGTGAAATATTTTGAAACATATACAATAAAATTAAACAATACTATAGAAGCTAATCAATGGGCGGGATCAAAATCACTTCTTAATGTTACGTTTGGGCCGTTGATTTTGTGATATAGGAGGAACTTTTGAGGCCACAGTGCTTGCAGTACCTGAAACAGCTGACGGCACCTGAGTTTCGGAGTGACTAAGAATGCTGTCTAACTCCAATATTGAACTGACACGGTGACGGGACCCATCAGGTCCAATAACATAAACACCCCCATCCTTAGTCCAACAATTGGAAAGGCCAACACGCTGTCTTGCAGCCATAAAGGCATCATGTCGAGTCTTAGTAAGAAATTCAGAAATTGTGATGCCCGATCCTTTAAGCTTTGTCTTAGCATACCAGACCTGATTTCTGACTGATAGCTGCTTGAACTTCACAAGTACTGCACGATGTTTATCACCTTTGTTTGAACTGCCTATGCGATGACACCGACTGATGTCTTCAATATTAAACACTGGTACGAGGAGACGATCTGATAAGGAATGAACTATCACTGATGTAATATCTTCAGTTTTAGCCTCTGGAATACCATGAATCAATAATATTTTCTTTCTGCTATACATTTCCATCCGATCTTGTTGATCAGTAAGGTATTTCAATTGCAGTTGGAGATTTTCAAGTGTAGAAAGAATAAATGTTCGAAAGGAACTAAACTGAGCGGCTAAATTTGAAGTTGGGCTTGTACCTGGAATTGCAGTGCTCAGGTTCTTCTGGAACTCAGCCATGGTGGAATTAAAATGCAGTGCCAAGTCATTTATAGATTGCTTGATGTTGTCCATATTGTTTTAACTGCTTTCTTAGTGTCTTCAATTAAATTTTTTACGAATATTGCAAAATATGGCAATAAATGGGAAAGAAAATTAACTAACGGAATAATTGCTGGTAGGTTTCTTATTTTAGCACATATTTAGTAAACAAGAGGTATTAATACTAATTTTCAATATAAAAATAAACTGGAGCTCACAAAATTACGTGTTTGTCACTTGTGTCAAAATATTCTTTTTTAAACATTTATTTTATTTATTAAGTTGACTCTTAAAACTTCGAAGCCAAGTGGTGCAGTGTGTGCATCTGACTATATACCTACGTGGTATATAGGGGGTTCGATTCCCATACTCATGGAAGTTATTAAGCTGAAATTATTTCCATTTCTCCACTCTAATGACAGGACAAAACACGGCGTTGAGTTTGACCACTCAACTCCTGATCTCAGATTCAGGCAGCAAGTGGAAAACGAAGTGTCATGAAACTAGGTTCACTCTGAAGTATACAGAAAAAAACGTGAAGCTTTTCGTGGGTATTTCTAAGTACTATATTAAAAAATATAATATATAAATATAATATTGAAAAAGACATTTAGAAAACGTATAAATCTTTTATTTCGGATTCGAACCCGCGCCTCCTGAATACCGTTCAGGCGCTCTCACCACTGAGCCATGCGTTCTACTAACCGCTGCGTCGAAATTCTTATACGCTTTATTACAACTTATTTTTGTTGTTAGCGTCTCTGTAGAGATTTTTACAAATTTCAAGAGAGAATGCTATTTATTAAATACTTTACGTTTTCTAAATGTCTTTTTCAATTTTCCTAAGTGTGGAATAACTCTTAAAAAATATAATATATAAATATAATATTTTTATTTCTATTATTTATATTTCTTATTTTAAAAGTTTCTTTTTCTAATTTTAAAAGTTGTAAAAACAAAAAATATCCACTAACCGGATGTAAATCAAATTGCCGAGTTGTTTTCAATTAATCTAACAACTTTATGTGTTTTAAGTCGTCTCTTAAAACTTCGCAGAAAGGAGAATATGGACGAAATTAAACGAAATTGTTGATCCTTTGATGTCGTTTTCGAGTAAATTTGACAAGTTCCTTTAATTAAAATTACATTCCTTTACTCCAGATTTTTATTGTTATCTGTTTGACTTGTTTTATGGTGGAAATCGTAAATAAAAAAAAAAATAAACGTTATTTCGTAAAATACCTGCTTAACTAAATTGAGACCATAATGGCACAGTTGGACAGCATCTCATTGTGAATGGGATTGGTCTCGGAATCGATTTCCCATGGGGGAATTTATTTTATAAATTTAAATTAATTTTAATAAATTAATTCTGATTATATTTAAATTAATTTTAAGACAAATCACGAAATGGTAAACCTTAACAAGTTTATTACTGTTCTTATATAAATTACATTGTCATTTAAGCGCTTCAATCTAATTAATGTTCACAAAATGTTGAAACGAAAATCTGGTATTAAATAGCCTACAGCTTTAAATTTATGAAACCTGGAGATATAGCTTCATCCTTTCTCCCGCAATGCAAGAATGTTGAAGAGAACCTAGTGTCATGTTTCTCTATTGACCGCCCGAGTTCGAGACAATGGCGGAACACAACGCCGCACTTCGTCTTAAGCACCAGAACGAATAAATTTATATTTTTAATAAATATAATCATCATCCCTTTTAGTGGGAATTAAAGTCACAACTATCATGTTTACTGTACTTTACTGTAGTACTGCCCCATGCACGCCACATCAACCTCGATCCTGGAGATATGTGTAAAAAGGGTTTTTCCCGCAACGGAGGGTAGTCTGAGAGAACCTAGTGTCATGACACTCCGTTCTCCAATTTCTGCTCGAACTCGAAATATTGCATACTGCATAAGTCACACTTTGTTTTAGTCACCAAAAGAAGGCAATGAATATAATTTAAACATATATCATCATTGTTCCATTGGCTTGGTAATCGAACCTACAACCATCGCATTTAGTCACAACCTATCCTACTGCGTCTACACCTTAAACATATATCATCATTGTTCTAAGTGGTAATCGAACCTACAACCATCGCATTTAGTCACACCATCTCCCATTGCGCCTACACCTTTGAACCTAGAAATATAAAAATGAAAAAAATAATTATAAAAACTAAAGAATTGTTTTTCATCATTGCATGTTTTATATTTATAAAAGCGAAGGATCGATGCGGTAGTGATAGTCCAATTATAGCTTTAATTGGATCGCCCACTAGACCCCGTTGCCGCTGATTTTATGTCACTTACACAGGCGCTTTACCATTTTTAACTATCGATTTGTTGTTATGAAATGCATAATAACTAATAAGCTTGTGTATGCGGAAATTGTTTTAATTTTTTTTGGTGGAGAGATATGAATGAGAATATATTAATGAGTCACTCTGTTGTCCAATTCTTAGTGACTCAGGTCAGTTGGACTCGAATCTCGCTTCCAATCAGCCAAATGACAAAATTGAACTTTTGTAAGTATATTTTTTTAAGTTGTATAAAAAAATACATAATCCCTAATATATATATACTCTTTATTGCACAAAAAAATAAAATAAAAAGAAAATACATGGGAGAGAACAAATAAAACATTAGTACAAAGGTGGACTTATCTCTTGAAGAGATCTCTTCCAGTCAACCCGTGAATGTGGATGAGTAGCAAATAGCGAGATAGAAAACTGTGCAAATTTAAAATGAGTAAGAAAAAGGTTTTGTTTAAGTGAAAAAAATATATAAAAAATAACATACATAAATCAAAACGTATATACATATAAAAAGTAATAAGCACATATAAATACTTAAATAAGTATATATATATAATTATATATATATAAAAATAGATACTTATACATACATACATACAAACATACACACATACATACATATATACATGCATACATACATACATACATACATACATACATACATACATACATACATACATACATACATACATACCAATGAAATGTAGTAGAATTAACATACTTATTTATAACCACTGTCATGTTAAAGTTGAAAGTAGATGTTTTTTTAATAGGCATTTAAAGGAAGTAATGGATGGGCTTTGCTGGATAGGTTTTGGCAGTTGGTTCCAAAGAGATGCGGCATAAACAGAAAAGGATCTCTGCATAAACTTGGTATTGCTCCTTGGAATGTCAAGTGTCGGGATGACATACGACCTCCTTGAGCGCGTGGGAGAAGGAAGGATACTAAAGCGGGAACGTAAGTAAGAAGGGAAATTACGGTAGTTAAGGATCTTGAAGAGGAGTATAAGGATATGCATATCTCGGCGACGGCGGACAGGAAGCCAGTAAAGCTGATCTCGAAAGTGGGAAACGTGGTCAAACTTACGCAGGCCATAAATAAATCGTATAGCGAGATTTTGAAGACGTTCTAGCTTATTAAGTAGCTCCTCAGTCACATCCAAATAGCACACATCGGCGTAGTCAAGAATAGGAAGGAGAAGTGATTGAGCAAGCATAATTTTGGTTTTAAACGGGAGAAAGTATTGGAGTCGCTTAAGAGAGTGAAATGAAAAATGCATGCGCTTGCTAACATCATTAATATGTGATTTCCAGGACATGTTACTATCAAGAGTTAGACCTAAATTCCTAACTTTGTCACAATATTCAATTTCGACTCCCGAGTACATGATTTTTGGTGTCGAACATAAATCTAATTTGTTTCTAAGTCTGTGGCTGCCGATAATAATTGCTTGAGACTTTTTAGGGTTTACTAGCAGACCGAACGATTCGGCCCAAGCTTCAATAGTAATAAGATCTTTATTTAAAACTGCGATGGCCTCGGGCAAATCGTTTAAACTGCAGTGCTGGTATAACTGCAGATCATCCGCATACAGATGGTAGGGAGACGAAATGACTTTGGAGATGTTGTTAATAAAAACAGAAAAAAGAAGAGGAGAAAGAACGCCGCCTTGAGGAACGCCAGCTGTGAGTTCTAGCCACGATGATGAAGTATCGTTAGTTCTCACACACTGCTGACGACCGAAAAGGTAGGAGCGAAACCAGTTAATAACTGAGGTAGAAAGATTGACTGCACGAAGACTGCCTAAAAGTATATCAAAATCAACAGAGTTGAAGGCGCTGCTAAAATCCAGTAGTACCATTACAGTGAGCTTAGTATTATCCATAGCATCCCGTATGTCCTCTGTGATATTGAGCAGCGCACCAACTGTGCTGTGGAGGGGACGGAAGCCTGACTGGTAAGGACATAGAAGGTTATTGGAGGAAAGAAAAGAGTAAAGTTGCTTGTGGACGACGGACTCAAGGACCTTGGATAAGATTGGAAGGATAGATATTGGACGATAATCAGTGACGCCAGTGGGATTAGAGGTTTTGGGTAGAGGAACGACATAAGCATTCTTCCACTGAGCAGGAAAAACATTGCATGTCAGTGAGAAATTTATAATGTGCGTAATGACTGGTGCAATGATTTCCAACACGGGAAGAATCATGTCGAGACTCAGGTTATCATTGCCAAAGGCTTTGGTGGAGATGGATTTGATACACTTCTTGACAACATCTTCACTTACAGTTTTAAAAGAAAAGGAAGGTAAGTCTGGTAGAAAGATATGTGATAGAAACATAAGTGTATCGGATTTAGTTTGGGGGCTTATGCTTAAAGGAGGAGTTGTGAAAAAAGAATTTAAATCATTGAGATCCATGGATATTGAATTAGTATTAGTGGAATTGCCCACTCCAAACGACTCTAAGAATCTCCAAACTCGTGCTTGACACATATTCTGTATGGTGTTATGAATATAGCGGCGTTTGGCATCCCTACACATTCAAATGCAAATGTTACGCAGTTTTTTGTAAGCAGCTAGGGTTTCGGTACAAGGATGTTTTTTGTTTACAGCTTTGGCTTTATTACGCCTAGACATAGCTTTTCTAATGTTGGGTGTTAACCAAGGGGCAGGTGCATGCTTCATTCGAACTGGTCTCACAGGTGCATGTGTGTCGTAGATAGAAATCAATTTGGAGGTTAAATATTCAACCATACTGTCAATATTTGTTGACGAGGTTATGGGAGACCAGTCGATGTTTTCCACGTCCTCTCTTAAGCGAACTAGGTCCATATGCTTCAAGTTGCGTAGAAGAAGTATTTTGTCTCTAACCTTGGGAGGGCGTAATTTATACGAAAGGAAAATTAAATCATGAAAAGAGAAAGGAGAAGTTATTTGGCCATGAGAAAGAACGAGATTAGGATTAGAGACTGACATAATATCAATTAGAGAAGGTCGACAGTTAGGGAAATAGTGAGTGGGGCAAGAGAGAGGAAGAATGTGTAAGTTGTACGAGTCATTTAAAGATTTTAACAAAGCAGATCTGGCATCATTTTTTAAAATACATGTATTTAAGTCACCCATAATGATAACATGTTCGTATTGGGGTAAAAGATATTCAAACGCACTTTCCAAATCACTAAAATAATTCACTTTATCATTCGGGGAGTATAAAACTCCTAGAAGAATTTTTCTATGGTGTAACGTAATTTCTACAAAAAGATATTCAAGAGTACCTATAGATTGATTAGGAGTGCAAGAAATGATAGTGGCAGGGATGTCGTTGCGAAGGTAGATACCAACGCCACCCCCACCTTGTATGGTACGATCATTCCGAAATAGCTGATAACCTGGAATAGAATAACTAATAGAAGGAAGGGATGGTTTTAACCAGGTTTCAGATACCAGAATGCAGTCGACTACACCGGAGCCAAAGGATGTGAGAAGATCTGTGTGATGAGCAGGAATGCTCTGAGCGTTGATATGCACTAAGGAAAGAGAATTAGATGGATTGTCAAAAATCTTCGATAATTTATCTACAAGTGGTTCAAAATCTGAAAGTGATGAATTATTACTTTCAGCGCTATTATAATCGCTGGAAGAGCAAGAAAAGTATTCATCATTACAGTACATAGTTTATTGTGTATAAATATATAAATAAACTAATGAAATAAAGTTTATAATATAATTTATAAAATTAATAAAAAATATAATATACTAAAATAATAATATATAAAAATAAATATAATAAACAATACAAGATATATAAATATAAAAAAAATAAAAAAAAATAAAATAAAAAAAATGTAAAACTAATAATATAAAATAAATGTATATGTTATAAAGGGATAGAATATATGCAAATATCTGCTTAAACTTCAATCCACCTGCACAGATTGATTCTATAAAAAGTTTACACTAAGAAAAATATTGTATAAATTGATAATATTATTTAAAACAAAAGGAGGCACTAACAAATTAACTCTTAATCACTTATAAATACTTAGTAAATCAGTATAAATTAATAAATATAAAACATAACTATAGATTAAATACATGAACCAAAGTAAACAACATGATGACAATAAGCAGTCTTAAAAAATATTTAGTCTGTATTACATTAAAGACTTGACAACAAAATTTTATTAAATACTTATATTTTATTAAATACTAATCACTATTAAGTGCTTAGTAAACTACTATAAATTAATAAATATAAAATATAACCATAAACTAAATACAAGAAGGAATGAACGAACGAACGAACAAATGTAAACAACAAAATGACAAACGAATATTTAGTCTGTTACATTAATGACATGACAACAAAGTTGTATTCACTTGACAATCAGCCAAAATAGTGATAATAAGTTACAAAAATGAAAACAAAACAATAGTATGTGTAAGGATGCATGCAGAATGTACCCTTCAACAAATAATAAGGATAAAGTAAAAAAAAATACTTGACTAATAGTAAAATAGTACAATAGTAAAATAGTAAAAACTAATAGTAAAATAGTAAAATTAAATATGTGAAAACAAATTTACTTAATGCTCGAGGATTTCATAGCAGAACATTGTTGAATTATTTTTTTAAGTTCCAACAGCGAAGAAATCTTACATTTAGTTTTATTAGGTGTTAAAATAATAATCATTCCATCGGCTGACCAACATTTTTTTATTCCAAAATGTTTACGAGCTGCTATGAATACCTCTTGTCGAGTCTTTGTTAAAAATTCTGTTACAGTGATTTTTGAACCTTTTAATGATGTTTTAGCTTTCCACACAGCGGAACGGAATTGCATGTTCTTAAACCTGACGATAATAGGCCGGGCAGAGTCCTTTTTAACACCCAGTCTGTGGCAGGATTCAATAGTTGTAGATCTTACGTCTGACAACTTCATCTGGCTGGTTAATATGTCAATGACTTTCTGTGGCACATTTTCATCTTTGTTCTCCTTCACTCCATGTATTAGAAGAACTTTTCTTCTAGACTGGGTCTCCAAGCGGTCCATATTAAGCACAACAAGTTCAACTTGAGATTTAAGGAGGCCAAGTGTTTTCCATACAAAGGCCTTAAATGTGTTAAACTCATTAGCTAATGTTTTTATGGTAGGCGTGGGTGTTGCAGAACTAGTTAGAGGTAGATTCTTCTCAAACTCACCCATACGTGAGGCAAACATAGAGGAGAGTTCCTCCATACTTTTGACAAGCTGTTCTACTGGTGTCTCCATTGTTATTTTGATTACTTAGTGAAGAAAGTGTGTGAGAAAGTTTAGTTGCGATCAACTTAGCACAGGTCTCGAAATTTTAGCACATTTGTACACTTAATTGTATTTTTAATTTAAAATTAATGCAGAGCTAACATAAAACACGTCTATGCACATTCGTAACTCATACGTACTCATATATGTACGTACTTAGATTAGTATTAGTATCGTTACGCATTAAACTTACCTGTAAACTGTTGATTGGAGAGCATCTGTTGTTGTAGATTCGATTCCAAGTCCGAGGGGAGATTATATTTCAACTTAACAGTTCAAATAAAAACTCATTTATTTGCTCGGGTAAAACAAAGCGAAGCGTTGAGTTCCGCCACTAACATGATATATTTCATAGAGTATATGTATTTCTCTACCTTAGGTCTTTTGTAACTACAGGGTAGCAGAAAAAGGAAAAAAGGAGGATGCTGAAAAAAAAAAAGAAAAAATGTCAAAATTAGGGAAATAATAATAATTTTAGCATTTTTTTTTTTTTTTATTGAATAAAGGAGGGCAAACGAGCAGAAGGACTACCTGATGGTAAGAAGTTACCTTCGCCCATGGACATCCACAACATTAGAAAGGTTGTGGATGCGTTGCCGACCTTAAGGGGGGTGGAGGAAAGGAGGGAAGAAGGATAGGGATGGTGGGAGTAGGGAAAGGGAGCTGGCTTACATGCCATCGAACCGGAACACATCACCACAGAGCCAGTCGGAGAATGAATCTCCTACCACCAAGCTACTGGGTTACCCGCCTTTTACGGGACGCTGCCCAGCGACGGAGGGGAATTGTATTCTAACCCGTCCCCCCACGGATGATAAATAAACCCACAAGCATTTCTTATGTTATGTACGCCACGATTCCACTAGCTTGGTCTCACGCTTGTGTCTACGGAAATTATTTACCGCACATTTTCACGTCAACGAACAAATTTTTTATCAAAGTAGTAAATTCACTCTTTTTTTAAATATTAATCGATTAATGGATATTCTGTTATATTCTCTGACAATTTGCGTTTCAGCTAAACATTTACGCGATGGAAATCTTTTGTGCGGTCGCTTTGTTCTTTTTAAATACATTATACATGTGACAGGATTATGCTTGTATACTCTATAACCAGTTCCAGCTATAAAAAAGTGTTTTATTTAGTTCCACCATTTATCATACAATATCTCAATTTTCGACGAAAGGTGGAGAACAGAGTATTTTGGCACTAGGCTCTCTCTGACTACCCTTCTATGCGAGGGTAAAATTTTGAAGCTACGAGAGACGATTCCTTTAGTACAAACAGAGGGTAACCTAATCCATACTAATTAACCTGTGGTTTTCGACTTACCACGACCACCTGTTCAAATCAACTTTTTTAAAATACGTTGTTATTAAAGACATTTTGAAAACGTATAATAATTTGAACGCAGCGGGACATGTGTTCAAAAGTATGGCTCAGTGGTAAGAGTGCCTGGACGGCTCAGGAGATTTGGGTTCGAATCCCGCTGCGGCGTTCAAATTTTTATACGTTTTCTTTAAATGACTTTATCGTGTTTAGAAGTTAGTAAAAAAAATAGGAATATAATATTTTATGTTAATAAAAAATCGTGGTCAACTAACAAACCAAATATAAAACATTTCATTTCGAACCTTTACAAGATTCCTCTATATCAGAGTGGATAAGTAATTCCCCCAAGTATTTACTAAGAGCTTCTAACGCCGTAATTAAGTTTACAACTCGACGAATTTGCGTTTTAACTCGCTGAACAAATTCTGACGAAACTCCATTGTTTGCAGTTTCGGTTATCATTTTAAATTAAGTTATTTATGTGCCTCGGAATTTACTCGTAGGTCTGAACTGGTCTCTAACTATGACCAGTTATCTAACTAGTTGTTATAATTTAATATCAACCGTTTTCTAGGTTGTTATGTCTTAACATATAGACTGGAAAGGACGTAGCGTACTACTGACACTGGTTTCTAAGTGCAGGAATATATTTAAATTATTTTTATTTATTTTTATTAAAAATTACTTTTTAAAACAATATTTTTCTTATGTCGGTTGTTAACTGGTAGGTTACTTCAATAGTTACTACTATTACTTTATGAACATTAAAAATATGTGTACATATTTACCGATACACTTACTGTAAAAAATAAGACACAAATACACTGTAAAATAATGTATATTTTCTAGAAATATTTAATTTTTTATTTTTATTTATTATTGCTTTGCTCCAAACGGCGCTGAAATCCGCTGTTTAACCTGAATTGTCACAAATCCAGGTAGAAAAATCACTTTCTTCGAGTATCTTCTTACTGTCTTCTCTGCAAGAAAAAGAATAAAGCTGAAATAAACATAGACAAAATCAATTCGGAATCTAAAATAACACTTCCTAAGGCTCTTTTAATGTTAACATCGAAGCTTATATGAAATTTAAAATCTCAATTATTACATACTATGCCTTCAAGGGAACCACTGTCCTGCAAAATCATCCAAAACTAACATCTTCCTACCAAAGTGAGTTAATAATACCAAATAACCTTTCGCCCTCGCGTTACATATCAAATTAGTGTCGACGTAATCCACAGACAAAGGTACGTACAACTTCCACACCCTTTTCAGTGAAGAGATTTAAAGTTGCCCTGTTTGTTATCCTGGACCAAAGTTTACTGATACCATTATTCAAATTCAGCCTATAGAGGATTTTGGATGAAATGCATGATTTTAATAGTTTTTATATTAAAATTTACTTTAAAATTTTCCAGCATTAGTGGCCAGTCGTGGCCCAGTGGCACAGAGTGTGACTGTAAACGACTGGTTGTGGGCGATTCCCACTCGAGGAGTCAAAATATTTAATATTTCCATTTTCTTCGCTCTGGTGTCGAGGTAAAGCGCTGCGTTAAGTTCCGCCACTTAACACGCAATGCCTCCGAATACGGCGGAAAGTGGGGAACGGAGTATCTTAATACTAGGTTCCCTCTGCCTACCTTGCTGTGTGCGGGATACAGCGTGAAGATGAAAAAAAAAAACAATTCCAAAATAAAGTATTAAACTATTTTATTGTGACTTATTGAGAATGTGTAAGCATCTTAGCCAAATTTTATTGTGTCTTCATATCACACCTCAATATGGTGAAATTTTAATATAGTTATTATAGAACAGATTTACTGTTCAAATTTCGTACTAATTTTGGAAGGTTTTAATTACCTTTGAATCTGTTACATTGCCCCTTTCGTTACTTTCTTCTAAAATATTTAAAACTACCAGCTTAACGGTTTAACTACCAATTTTTTAGCTATTATTTATATGCATTTTCAATATATGTATATCGATATCAGAGCTGCTTCGTAACGCGAAGTGACAGCGCCCAACTACTAACGCGATAGTAAGTTCAATCCCTACACGAAGGAATAAATCAAATATTTTCATTTTCAAGCTCTGATAAGACAAAGCGCGGCGCTAAGTTCCGCTACTTATTTGAAAAAGAGGCGGAAAGCGGAGAAAGAAGAATCTTGGTACTGGTTTTTTCTCCGCCCACCTTCCCGTAGCTTCTTGCTACGCCAAAGTAGTTCGTTCATATTATACAAAAATGCAAAATTATGATTTTGCATAGTATTGTCACACTTTTCCAGCATATCAGGGTAGTCAAAGAGAACCTAGTGCTAAGACACTCGGTTAAGACACTCCGCTTTCCACTTTCCCATTAGTATAAACTGGTGAATATAACGCGTAGTGGTATAAGTTCAACAGTTTTTACTTCTTACGACGTCATCAACAAAACTTTCTTAGAAATTATCAATAATAACATTTTTAGTGTCACACTTTTTCCACATAGTGGAGTAATAAAAAAGGACCTGTTGTAAAGAGACTCTGTGCTCCACTTTCCGCTAGAAATTAAGACATTGCGTATTGACTGGCGTAACTTAACATTGCGGCTTGTCTTAGGAACTAGAGCCAAAAAACGAAAATAATATTATAACTAACACTAACAGTCGTGCCACGACTGGCAGTGGCACAAGCGTGTGACTGTAAACAACTGGTTGTGGGTTCGATTAGCACTCGAGGAGTGGAAATATTAAATATTTCCTTTTCTTCGCTCTAGTGACAATGCGCGACATGCGCAATATGCGCAAATGTCCTTCACATTTGGCGGAAAGTGGGGAATGAAGTGTTTTAACAATTGGTTCCCTCTGGCTACCCTGCTGTGTGCGGGAAGCACAACATACACACAGGACAGCGTGAAGTTAAAAAAATGAGTGAAAACCGAAATTTCTTTTTCTATCATTAATATCAATTTTACTCGAATATAATATAATATAGAAATGAATTTACAAATTCACTTATCACATTTCTATCGACAATAATCCACAAGGCAAAGGTAACACCCTTTTCAGCGAATAGATTTAACTCCGACCTGTTTGTTATACAGACGCCAACTTTACAGATAGGTAACCTTATTTAAATTCATTTGATTGTGTTTAAACAGATATAAATCAGAATTATTGATGTTGAGCCGATTGGAAAATGTGGTAGTAATTCTGTAGAATTTCGAAATTAAATTATTTTAACGGGACTAATCGCGTATATTTTTGGTGAACGAAAATAAATTTTAGGAAACATTGACGTTTCGAACACTTTGCAGCAGTCCATGGTCACAAGTAGACTGGTGACTGTTTTATTTAAAAATATGTAAAAATCACGAGAATAAAAGATTGTATTACAATTATGTAGAATTATTATATAAATATATGAGATGAGGATTTTTTTTCGAAAATTATGTGGACGAAGTAGTGTGAACCTTGATATTTTTTTTAATACTTTTTAAAAGTTGACGCTTTTTTCTGCATAGAAAAAGAACTTATTATCAATATTCTCCCTCCGTTTCCGTTTCCTCCGAAATAGAGTTTGGCACGTTTTGTAAAAATGAAAAAAATCTATTATAATTAATCCCCTGATTAGAAATGGAACTCACAACCATTGCGTCAATCAATCAGACACTACCACACTGCACTACAAATGCCATAATATATACCTGCGGAAACAGCATAATAAAAGGTATTTCATGTATAATTCAGACTATCTAAGGCTTCCTTACTATAAAACGACTAGACGAAAAATATTTAATTTTCATTTAATTCAAAAGTCAATGTCACTGGGACTGTGTAATTTCATATGATTTCAAATTTAATTAATACAACCATCTAGGGCTTCTGGAAACTGCCTCAGAGCCTCACAAAATTTATACAAATCAATGCTATGTTGTATTTTATTCATCTATATTTATTAAAGTTAGTAAAAGTATTAAAGTAGAAGCCAGTCGTGGGGCAGTGGCACGAAAGTGTGACTTACAGTCACGTCTGGTTGTGGGTTCGATTCCCACTCGAGGAGTGGAAATATTAATATTTCCATTTCCTTCGCTTTGATATCAGAGGTAAAAAGTGCGGTGTTCATTTCCGCCACTTAATACGCAATGCCTCCGAATTCGGCGGAGAGTGGGGAACGGAGTGTGTTAACACTAGGTACCCTCTGCCTACCCTGCTTTATATGCCGAAGAAGAGAAATGAAAATAAATTATAAGATAAATATTAAATTATAAGATAAATATTAATATTCCACACACTCTCATGTAATTGTGGTCTACATTTGTATAAGTGACAAAAATATACCTAAGTAATGCGTATAATTTGCGTCAACGTATAAAAGTATAAATAAATACATATATTAACAAAACAGGTAGTGTCTTTATAGGACAGGTATTTCGGAGCAAATCTATTTTGGTAAAAGCTAAGAAATCAATTCGAGGGTAAGCGATCAACCATCGTGAAGGGAACGGACATGATACAAAAGAAACAGTGTTTTAGTATAGCTTAGGGAAAGTAGGCTTGAGACGTCCTTTGTTGCTTTGTTTAAATCATTATATAAATTAATTATTATATTTGTTTATTTATTGCTTACTAAGTGTTAAGTCACTCCATTCTCCACTTTCTACTTCGATTTTATTTCTTTGGTTTGATTTCTTATTATTTCTCTCGCGTTTAAAATCAGACGTCATGAGAATTCTTCATTAAAGAATTTCTAAGGAAAGGTCTTGTGGTTAAGGTCTCCAATAAGTATAAATCTCTGAATTGGCAATATCCCTGGATAATGCATTTATAGTACACTTTTTTACATTTTATAACCAAAAAATCAAATGAAACGGAATATAAACAGGAAAATGACGCAAAAGCTAAAAGTACTTGCTATATTTCAAAGCTATTAATAGAAATCTACTGAAACACAAGGCGTTTAACTCTTAACATTGACAATAAACTTTAATTAACCCACCATGTGACTCCAGTACGTACAATCAAGGTATCAGCTAACACACGCACATATGTAAATTAAGTTTAATTGCCATCTTATTCTGAAAATCTATTCGATTGTTTTCCTGGCATGTCTCAATTGTCAATACAGCCTCATGTCGCATGAGAATTCCGCGAGCTACGTTTAATATGAAATACTTGAATGGAATTTAACGTTTTATTAAATTATTTAAGAGGCAATGTGACCGTGTGATTGTAAATGCGATTGGTTGTGGGTTCATACGAGGAGGAATTTTTATATTTAAATTATTTTCATTTCTCCGCTTTGCTACGGACACAATGCGGCGTTTAGTTTCGTACTCAACACGTAAAGTTTTGATTTCGGGCGGAAAGTATAGAACGATGCTTCTTGATGCTAGTTTCTGTCTAGGGTGCTTTGCTGGAAAAAGCATGAAGCTCCTAAAATAAATAAATAATTTATTGCACGCTATAGTACAAGGTGCCTGGTAGTGCTAGATGATGGTCAGTTTGATTATATCTTAAGGCAGATTGTGTATTATTTCTCTGGTTAGGTTAGTCACAGTGGGGCGATAGGCTTAAATAAATTATTTTTAAACTTTTAATTTATCCGTTTTCATTTTCTACATACTTTACTTTACATTGAGGCAACAAAATTAAAATATGTTGTGATCAAGGACTTCTAGGGGATTTCTACACGCAACCACGTTGATGTTAATATTTATTTTTTTATAGCTTTCCATTATTTTTTTAACAAAACTATAAAAAAATCAATGTAGCGGGATTCAAACTCGCGCCTGTCTTGGAAGTTAAATTTTTTATACCCTTTTTATACTTTCATTTTCCTTAATATTTAAATAACATTTTTAAAAACAAAGAAAAAATGATTTCATCTCCTTTTTCCTAACTCGAACAAGTAGCTCAACCACTTTACCAATCCAAACGCAGCACATGTCAGTGTTCAGTGAAAGTAAATACCGCGTGAAATTGAAGAAGCATCGATCGTAAGTAAACTTCGGATGCTCAGATGGTACGTATTGCTTACAATGTACGCACTCAATCTGAATGGGGTATAAAACTTTGTATAGTGTACGATATGTCGTATCTTTGTGTAAAAAAAAATATAATTAGAGTACGTCTTAAAAGCTGTTTACGGTTTGAATTGTAAACCCCCACCGCGTTCTTGTGTTAGTTATTATGTTTAAAATATAATATTAATTTCCCTGCTTTGGTAAGGCATAACGCGGCTTTAATTCCGCCTCTCAACATGCAATATATAGAATCAGGGCTAAAAGTTGGCAACGGAATATCTGAAGATTAACGTGGTCAAACAGATAAACAGAGAGATATAAAAATAAAATTCATACAGATTTATTCTGTAACTATTTTTTTTATTTATGTAAATCGTTGTTTCGTAACCATTTATGTAATGTACAGGCACACTTTACCGTTATATCTCTATTAAACTATTTTTAACCTCTGATCCGTAAAGTAGAGGAATATAAGTTTGACATCTAAGTCTATGTGATGCAAGCATTTTGAAAAGTATCAACTCTTTTTCCAAATGACATACGACGTTTTGACATAAAATTAAATAACTATGTAAGGATGTTTCTTAAACCACTTACAAGTATTTCGTGTACAGAAGGTACATATCGACGACGGAAAACGTATTTGCTGTAAGTAGAAAATATCAAAATTTGGTTTTATATATCATTTGAATCAGAAAAAAAACTGCGTCGAATGATCTAGGTAGTTTTTTGCTGGGATTAAAAAAAATTACTTACGCGTTCTCAATTTTGAAAAAATATTCATCCAATTTGTTGTAACTACCCAAAAATCCGGTGTTTTGCTATTTTTTTTAACTTACAGCAATTGTGACGACGTTAAAAATCTTTAATAAATTAATCTTGGCCTTATTACCTACCCACTTTTTAGAGCTTATTTATGTCAACTTCATTTCAAAAACTTACATAAGTCTTTAAGATAATCCTTATTTAGTGTTATTTATCGTTTACAGTATTTCAATTCCTTTCAAAAGAATCAGAATCCTCTCTCGCCATACAAATTCAGTTCTTACTTACGACATTTTTATATTCCATAAATTGAAAACGAATTGCTGTAAGTAATGAAAAGTCTACTTCCACTTATTTTAGAAACATGTAGATATTTTCAGTATATAAGTAATGTTAAAGTTTGTTCAGGTACCAAAAATCATGTCTTTATTGCTTATATTACCAGAGCTACGACTTTTTTTTAAATTTAAAAAAGTTTTTCGGCTTTTTTTTCAAATTGTACTTTTTCTACTTACAGCAAAATATGTTTTCTGTCGACGATATTTTCTTTTATTTATGTTACCTACAAAATAAATATGCCATATACAGCCTCGTACCAGCAGTACTGAATGACTCAGGTCTACATAACTAATAATATAACTTCTCGATAATAATATAAACCTTATTAACAATAAATAGCGTATAACAACTGTTTAGTACCATTAACTATTGGATACTTTCCAAAATATTGCTACGTTAAAATTCGTCTAATCACGTTTTTTCAATTCTTTTCAACCCAACATATGAATAACACTACAAAATAATAATAAAACATAAATTAATTCTACTATACATAATAACAACAGCAGTCCATCTAGTTAGTGTTAGTTACCGAAGTCACCGAGCGTAACAGGACGTGTTAGGTGTAGGCACATTGTTGCGTGAACTCCACGTCTCAAACGTAGGACAGTGCATTAATTGAGAGGTCAGCTAGTTATTGTTCACTGTGGGTTTCATAATTGGCTTCGTACTCTATACGAATGATATGTAATTATTAAAGTAAATAATTAATAATGTATATTTTTGTGGCCAGTGGCCAGTGGCCAGTCGTGGCCCTGTGGCCCAAGCGTGTGACTGTAAACGGCTGGTTTTGGATTCGATTCCCACTCGAGCAGTGGAAATGATATTTCCATTTTCTTCGCTCTGGTGTCGAGGTAAAGCGCGGCGTTAAGTTCCGCCACTTAACACGCAATGCCTCCGAATTCGGTGGAAAGTGGGGAACGGAGTGTCTTAACACTAGGTTCCCTCTGCCTACCCTGAAAAGAGAGCCTTGTGCCAAGACACTTCGATCTCCGTATTCCATCCGAGTTCTAGTTATTGCGTATTGAGTTATATAAGTGGACAATTAAAATTATTCCACCGAGTAGGAATCGGACCCACAACAAATCGCATTACCAGTCAAATGGTTTTTGTTAATTTTTCCCACTGACTGCTACACGGCTGCGACACGGCTGCTGCGGCATGGCTTAAGCAATCTAAATAAATTTATATATAATGATTAGATATTTTTAAAATTCTAAAAGTTGAGTGAATGCAGTATGTATATGCATGCATTAATAACGTTGGTACAATATTCAGCTTTAAGTTTTTTCCCCCTTAGTAGGGTAGACTTTAAGAACCTAGTATCAAGACACTTCGTTCTTCCCATTCTACGCAAATCAAAGACGATGTGTGGCTTAACTGAACGTCACGTTTTATGCTTTTCATCAAAGCGGAGAAATGAAAATATTTGAACTACGGTCAACCTCTTACTCGATTACAGTCAGACGTTGTCCCACTTCGCTATGATGGCCTCAACTTTAACGAAAAAGCGCTACGAAAACAGCGCTCAATTCAATGTCTATGCTGAAAAATGCTTATATTATTATTTTGTTTCCGTAATCTCATTATAAAAAGGAGCTTAAAATTTCGCAACACACATAATGTTAAGCAAACGGACGCAAAGTAGAAAATGAAGTGACTTATGGTTGAGCCTTTTTGTCTTCCTGTAAGCAATGTAAGAATCCCATGGTGATAAAAATAAGAATAGACCGATGTCCTTTGTGAATGAAAATTGAAAGTCTATCTTATGGAAAGCTGCAATAAAAGGCATATTATATAAAATATATTTATTAAAAAAATATCATCAAGTGGACAGTTAAATTATAAAAACCCGTTAATGAAGAAGATGATATTCATCCTAACATACTGAAACCGTAAACTTACATGAATGATCATATTTAGGATATATATTTCCTTAAGTAAAAGGCAATAATTATAACATAATCTTATATTAAAATTATAATCACAATATTGAATGAAATGTAAATAACTTCTAAAATTATTAGTTACCAATTGCCCGCTCGTGGTTTCGCCGCGTGAACTACTTATTATAACTGTTTCGTTATATTGCATCTTTCGGAAATGGATTTTTCAAAAATAAAGTAGCCCATACTTAACCTTGGATTTTTAACTACAGTTATGGCAAAACTCATTACGATCGGCCAAGTGATTTAGATTTTTCATATAAACCTTCAACCCCTTTTTAGAGGTTGATTTTTGAAAAAATAAGTAGACTCTGAGTTTTTTACTACTTTCTTTCCAAATTTCATCCAAATCAGACCGATAGATTAGCCGTGAAAGCGTGACAGACAAACACACAGACATTCGCGTTTATAATAAATAACAATCAAAACTTTAAGTTAGCAAAGTTCAACTAAGAGCGAATTGTAAAAAAACAGAGTGTCTTCACACTAAAATCTCTCTGCCCACCCTAACGATCCAGAAAATACCATACACCTAATTAAAAAACACCAAACTACCCCCATTTACAAATAAACTTAAAAATTAAAAAAATAATGTCTCTATACCTTAGAAAAATAAAACATGTCTAACATATTCTACTACAACTAGCATTTCATTAAACTTAGCTTTCCATACACGAGTGTTTGTATACCATTTGGTTTTCCAGAGCCCTCACGTGGAGGGCCCTCGCGCTGAGCAGATGTATCATAAAGGCACTTGTGCATATTAAGTTTAAGGGAAGGAGCTTAATACCGATGTGGTTCGCCCATTTCGAAATTTCAATGAATTTCTCATATGTTTTCATCGATTTTAGTTTAGAATTAGCTTTTTATTTTTAGAATTTCTATTAATGTTTAACGTATAGCATTGTATATGAATGGGAATATTGGCCAGTCGTGGCGCAGAGTCACAAAGTGTGACTGTAAAGCGACTGGTTGTGGATTCTATTCCCACTTGAGGAGTAAAAATATGTAATATTTCCATTTTCTTCGCTCTGGTGTCGAGGCAAAGCACAGCGTTAAGTTCCGCCATTCAAGACACTAAGTTCCCCACTTTCCGCCGAATTCGGAGGCATTGCGTGTTAAGTGGCGGAACTTAAAGCCGCGCCCTCTGATATCAGAGCGAATGAAATGGAAATATTAAATATATCCACTCTACGAATGGGAATCGAACCCACAACCAGTCGTTTACAGTCGCACGTTCATGCCACTGCGCCACGACTATCTCCCATATCAAAAACCTGTAAGAAATGTCATCACACAGCTTGGCAGATATAACCAATAATATAAACATCTATTTTTTTTTTTCATATACCTATCTCCTTGAATACACTCGCACAGTAAATTATTTTGTAAATCCTTCGTTCTATACGTATTCTCTATATAGAACACGTATTTTATATATAAAATTGAGAGCGGAAATAAACAAGATTTCTTTAACAATACTGTCAGTGTGTTTTGTTAAGGATATACATTTGTTGTTTCATCGGCAAAATAAATAAAGGATAAATTTGGTAGGAATAAGGAAATATTGAACGAAAAAGTTTTGAAGTATCTGAGTGTAGAGATAGCAAAAGGATCGTCGTTTGTCGTTTTATAAAATATACATTTTTTTATAGCTTCACGCTGTATCCCGCACACAGCAGGGTAGGCAAAGGGAACCTAGTGTTAAGACACTCCGTTCCCCACTTTCCGCCGAATTCGGAGGCTTGCGTGTTAAGTGGCGGAACTTAACGCCGTGCTTTACCTCGAAATATTAAGTATTTCCACTCCTCGAGTGGGAATCGAACCCACAACTTATGCCACTGCGCCACAACTGGCCCCAAATTGGTTAATACTAGAAAAAATAAACATACGAGAGTCGAGACATCAGTAGGTTCTTCTACCTATCTTACACGAGGCGGTAAATGAGAGAAATATAAAAATAAGGAAAAAATTGAATTCCCATAATATTTACCTTTGGTTACAAGACAAACAACATATTCATGTGGAATATATTATGTTAATTTATTTTCTAATGTTTTTATGTATAAGAAAGTTGTATGTTTCTTATATGGCCTTAAGCAAGGTTGTATTTGACAATAGTTAGTAATATGTAAAGCTATTTATAACGAAATTTAAAATGAATTTTCTTAAATTTATTTCTCTCTGCCAACTCCAAATAAAATTGAGGCCAATCGTAGCTCGTGGGTACAACGTGTGACTGTAAATATTGGTTTTGGGTTCGATTCCCACTCGAGGAGTTGAAATATGTAGTATCGCTTTAGCGAATTACTGTTACTATTGATTCTAATATCATAGCACGGCGTTGAGTTCTATCACTTAACGAAATGCCTCCAGAATTCGGCGAAAAGTGGAGAAATTAGGTTCCCTCTGCCTACATTGCTGTGTGCGGGAATCAGCGGGAAACTAAAAAAGTAAAACATATAAAAAAAAACTTTAAAAAAGTAGACCTATGCACAAACATCAGAAAGAAAATGAATCAGGACACTCCGTTTACTAAGGGCTTTGATTTTTGCCAATTTAAAATGTATTTATATTAAAAGAAATTTACATTTTAATTAAAATTGAAAATACTATATTTTCTTAGTTCTTTACTTACCATTCGCATTCGAGGTCTTGTGTATTGAGAAACGGAACTCAACGCTACACATTGTCTTAGATAATAAAACGAAAAATTAAAAATATATGCAAATTTGACGCCCACTAATTCAATAATAACCTTACATGAATTTCAATATATTTACATAAAAGTATCTATAACGTATAAGCCTAATTAATTCGCAGGCCTTCATAGACAAAGCGACCTTTTACGCTACACTAACCCTCATATGAAGCGATATAATAGTTGAAATGTGGTTACATGACAGGTCATGCGAAATATCTAGTGTTTAGTAGATACTATTATTAGAAGCTTGCTTCAGTAATAATTATGTTCGTATAGTGAATTATCGTCCTTTCGTAGTTCATTAGGTGTCCCGGGTTCGATTTTTTTTGAAAATATAAGCTTTAAGGGTAGAAAGAAACTTGTGTTAAGACACTCTGTTTTTCGTATGCCACCGGAAATCGATACATTATAAGTTGAAAGGCGGCAGTCAATTCTGGGCTGGGTCTTGCCAGACCAGATAAATGGAAATTATTTTAATTTAAAATTTTCCCTAGTGGGAAACGTACCTACAACTATCTCGTTTACAGCGAAATGAAAATGATTTATATATTTTGTATCGTATTAAAATATTTTTAATGTCTTATTTACATACCAAGGTTTTACAAGAAGAATGTATTGTAGAAAACACGCAACGTTCTTTACTTTTAGGAATTTTTTTTTTATTGAGGTAGTAGCTTTCGGTTGAAATGAAAATAATGACGATTTAATGTTACTTCACAAACTACTTTGATTTTAATCAAAACTAAAGATTTTTGCATGTGAAGAGAAAATAACAGATTAGTAGAACCTATATGCGTACCAGGTGTGAATAGGTTGACAAATGCAAATGAATATACAGTTTTTTTTAGTTTCACGCTGTATCCCGCACACAACAGGGTAGGCAGAGAGAACCCAGTGTTAAGACACTCCGTTCCCCACTTTTCGCCAAATTCGGAGGCATTCGTGTTAAGCAGCGGAACTAAACATCGCACTTTGCCTCGATACTAGGGCGAAGAAAATGGAAATATTAAATATCCACCCCTCGAGTGGGAATCGAACCCTCAGCCAGTTGTTTTACAGTCACACTTTGTGAGTGTGCGCCACGACTGGCTCCAGTACAGCTTTATCAATAATAATTTAAATAAAATAAAACAGTATTTACCAATAAAAACTTAAAAATGTCCTAAAACATCGTGGCCAATCGTGGCCCAGTGGCACAAGCGTGTGACTGTAAACGACTGGTTGTGGGTTGGATTCCCACTCAAGGAGTGGAAATTATATTTCCATTTTCTTCGCTCTAGTGTCGAGGTAAAGCGCGGCCTTAAGTTCCGCCACTTAACACGCAAGCCTCCGAAGTCTGCGGAAAGTGGGGAACGGAGTGTCTTAACACTAGGTTCCCTCTGCCTACCCTGCTGTGTGCGGGATACAGCGTGAAGCTATAACATAACATAACATAACGATTTATCAGGATATTCACATTATACAGGTATAAAGCATTATCTAATAATTAAAAAGTAAATTTTTAGCTAAGCTTTTGTTCTGATGGAATATTTGTTTGCATAAAATTTAAACCATTCCATCAAAGAAATAGAATACCCATAGAAATTTCTCCACCCCTTTTCTCTCTCTAAGGGATTGAATTTCAAGAAACGGCTTCTTAAACGACGGATTCATTTTCAAGAACCCCTCTTAAAATTTGTATTATTAGCCTTTTGGGCTCAGATAATTAAACATATTTTTTGAGTATTTTTGTATGGAAAAGCATTTTTTACCCGCGACGGAACGGCGACTGTATTTACCCGCGACGGAACGGCGACTGTATATGTGTTTAGGGTGAGAGGTTGTTTGTTTGTTTGTTTGTTTGTTTGTTTGTGTGTTTGTGCAAATTACTATGTCAATTATTTCCAAAACTATAAGTCCGATTTTGATACGGTTTTCTATGATAGGTTTAGGTTCAATTGGCCTATGTTTTTAAATATGTCTTATTGACTTAACTCACCAGGGGGCGCTGCAGTAAGCATTTTACGTGAAAACGAATGTTTTCAATTATCTCAAAAAATAGTAGTCTGATTTCGATAGATTTTCAGTGATAGATTCAAGTTTAATTGGTGGATGTTCTTGGATATGTTTTATCGTGTCAAACCACCAGGGGGCGCTGCAGTAAGCGTTTGTTTGTACTTTTTTTGTATTTATTTGTCTAAAACCGAAACTACTGATCCGATTGAAAAGAGTTTTCAGAAAAAGATTTAACTTTGCTTGGTGCATATTTTAAGATTTTTCTTTTTTTGTTACGGGGAAAACTCACCAGGGGGCGCTGCACTAAACATTTGTTTATGCAGAGCAAAAACTACTAGTCCAATTTAGATGAAACTTTCAAGGATGGGTTCAGGCTTAATTGGTGCGTCTTTTCATATATGCGTTATGGCGACCACTTATCAGGGGGCGCTGTAGTAAGCATTGGTTTGAGTTTTTTTGTGTAAAACCAAAATCTTTCTTGTATTTATTTGTCTAAAACCGAAATTACTAATCCGATTGGCTAGAGTTTTCAGAACTAGATTAAATTTTGTTAGATGCATATTTTAAGATTTTTGTTTTTTCGTTAGGGTAAAAATTCACCAGAGGGCGCTGCAGTAAACATTTGCTTATGCAGAGCAAAAACTGCTAGTCCGATTTAAATGAAACTTTTAAGAATAGGTTTAGGCTTAACTGTTGCGGCTTTTCATATATGTGTTACGGTGACCACTCATCAGGGGGCGCTGCAGTAAGTACATTTGTTTGTGCAAAACTAAAACTACGAGTCCGATTTGAATGCCGTTTTCAATGATAGATTCAAGTTTACTTAGTGCATATTTTCATATATGTGTCATGTATGTTTACTTAGTGCATATTTTCATGTATGTGTCAACTCTCTAGGGGGCGCTGCAGTAAGTAGCTGCTTCTATTTTTTTTGTGTAAAACCAAAACGAGTAGTACGATTGTACAGAATTTTTACTATTAGATTTAACTTAACTTGGTGTATGTCTTTAGTTTTTTTTTACGTTAAAAACTCACCAGGGGGCGCTGCATTAAACATTTAATTATGTAAAGTTAAAACTGAAAGTCCCATTTGGATGCAGTTATCAAAGATAGGATTAGGCTTAATTAGCGCGTGTTCTCGTGTATGTGTCATGGTGACACCTCACCATGGGGCGCTGCAGTAAGCATTTGCTTGTATTTTTTATGTGAAACCTATATAGATGCGGTTTTCTGCGATAGGTTCAGGTTTAATTGCTGCAATAAGCATTTGATAACCAGCAAGCATTGAGCTTACAATTTCTTTTGGATTTACATGAAGATTAATATAAAGTATTTCGATATTATGTAATAATATATAATGTATATCTATTCACTTTAAAAAGTTTAAAATAAAAAGCAAAATTAAAAATTTTGAAAAAAACCCACGACGGTTTAATTGTAATTGAAAAAGGATAAAATAACTAGAAATCCCCCGCCTAAAAGAATATATGTAACGAGATGATGGGGACGACTTCGTCGGGGGCTGCCAGTTGCAACCTCTATTTTAAATATAGTAGCTAACAGTATAGATTTCGTTCTTAAAGTTTTTAAAAGGAATACCAGTTATCAAAACTGTAAATTCATGTTAATATTTTAATTTTTTTGCCAAACCTGTTTTAACAATATGAAAACCTGTTTTAACAATGTGCAAACTTAAAGTAATGACAGCCCCCGGCGAAGTCGTCCCCATCATCTCGTTACATATATTCTTTTAGGCGGGGGATTTATAGTTATTTTATTCTTTTACTATTTTAATTAAACTGTCGTTGGTTTTTTTCAAAATTTTTAATTTTGCTTTTTTTTACTATATTATTATGATAGAATAAAATAGAATGTATGAGATTCTACCGCTGAAGCCGTCGTGGCCCAGTGGGATAGCGACTGACTGTAACTGCGATGGTTGTGAGTTTGATCCCATTCAGGGTAATAAATGTATATTATTATTTATTATATAAGCGGAGCGGAAATATATATTATTATATGAGCGGCGGACTCCGTTTCACCGCGAAGACAACGCGATTGAATTCCGCCAATTAGCACGCAATGTTTCAATTTCAAACGGAAAGTGGAGAACGAAGTGTTTCCAATAATTACAACAATTATGACTTTTAAAGTAGCAAATACCAAATTGCAAAGAAACAACAGTTACTTTTAAAATATTTTCATTAGATTAATTCATATAGTATTTACACATTCTACATATGTTACAGATCCTAGCATCAACTACTGGTCGTAGAAAGCTAAAATTTGGCATGATTTTAGTTTATTCTTTAGGGATTTAAAAGTAGCACTGAAAAAGGATTTCTTGACATCACTGTGGGAATAGGAAGAAACGCACACTAAGTCGGGAGCTACTACTAGTCTACAAACGTAGGATTTTTATAATTTAGCAAGAATAAAATCTAGATTTAAGATTATTTATCGATTTATAGGAATATTTTATTGCATAGGGGCCAGACGTGGCGCAGTGGCACAAGCGTGTGACTGTAAACGACTGGTTGTGGGTTCGATTCCCACTCGAGGAGTGGAAATATTTAATATTTCCATTTTCTTCGCTCTGGTGGCAGGCAAAGCGCGGCGTTAAGTTCCGCCACTTAACACGCAATGCCTCCGAATTCGGCGGAAAGTGGGGAACGGAGTGTCATAATACTAGGTTCCCTCTGCCAACCGTTCTGTGTGCGCGGGATACAGCGTGAAGCTAAAAAAAAAATATTACGTACTACACAAAAGTATTTATTTATTTAAAACAAAAATGTCGTGGAGCTACCTGTCTTGAATTCCTACAGCGACCCGGTTTCCTAGTTGAACGCTGGCCTCTCTAAAACTGCACGTGTTTCATTTTTGCCGATACAAAGGAACTTTGTCTGGTAAATTCTTTACGGCGAATTGGAAATAGCGAATAGGTATCCAGGCATTGTAGTTGGTATTATGATTCAATTAAATTTAGGAATATTCTTAAAGAAGAAGGCGCCAGTCGTGGCGCAGTGGTAAAGTGTGGCTGTAAAGCGACTGGTTACGGGTTCAATTCCCACTCGAGGGGTGGAAATTTAATATTTTCATTTTCTTCGCTTTGGTGCCGAGGCAGAGCACGGCGTTAAGTTCTGCCGCTTAACACACAATGCCTCCGAATTCGGCGGAAAGTGAGGAGCGGAGTGTCTTATCACTAGGTTCCTTCTGCCTACCCTGTTTTGTGTGCGAGATACAGCGTGAAGCTAAAAAAAACAAACACTCCTTCGTGCAGAGTGATTCCGTCTAACTGTATACGCATTAGCTGCATATTTTATTCCCACTTGAAAGAATGATCGTAATTAAATTATGTTTATTTCTCTGTTTTGTAAGATAAAGCGCGGCGTTGAGTTCCGCCACTAAACACAATGTCCAGGGTTGTCCGTTGACTTCAGGTACGGAAAAAGAAGTGTCTTGATATAAGATTCTCTCCGACCTCAGAAAATAAAAAAAAATAGGTTCTAGGACGAAATTAGTAGGAATAAAAAGGACGAGTTTTCAAAGGTCAACTTAACTAAGCTTAATTGTGGCTAATCTCAGTTGTAATAATAAATTAAAATTCTAAACACTTCTCCTGCCATGTAAAACCTTAAATTCAGTTCAGTTACTTAGTTACGGCGCATCTACAGTACAATTTGAGCACTTTTCACTTCGCCAAAGTCATGTAGTATGGGGAGAATACACAAAGGAGAATGATCGATAGCCTAAATCTAATCCTACTGCGTTCATAACTACAAGGCAAAAATGTGTAATTCAAATCCAAACCAACTAACTAAATAGACTGAAAAATTTATTTTTTTCACCTTTCCGCTTTATCCCGCACACAGCAGGGTAGGCGGAGGGAACCTAGTGTTAAGACACTCCGTTCCCCACTTTACGCCGAATTCGGAGGCATTGCGTGTTAAGTGGCGGAACTCAACGCCGCGCTTTACCTCGGCACCAGAGCGAAGAAAATGGAAATATTAAATATTTCCACTCCGCGAGTGGGAATCGAACCCACAACCAATCGTTTACAGTCACACGCTTGTGTCACTGGGGTATGACTGGCCACCAAAAATATTTTCTTTGCTATTATACAAAAAAGAACTTACAAGAAACCATATGTTAAGATAAAATTACTACAATTTAGATACACTACTCGTATTTACATAAAATATACATTCCTCGAAGAAATCCAAGCCAAATAGTAAAGGACGACCATTTGAACTGGATCCCAATTGTGACAATCTCTAAAACAATAAGGTCTGGAGGCACGCTCACTACCAACCGTTACTAAACCGCTAAGCTATGAATTTGACGTTTAAGCCTTGATCAGAACGAGGTAATAATATCATGGGGCCGAAATGGCAGGAAATAAGCTGGGATTGCTGACAAATCGATACCTGCCGTAAACTCTGGAGTAATGTGTGTGAAATAAGTTTTAAAATTTGCGATTTTAATCCCAGATATTTATGAGCTGCGGCATTTTATTACGTGGCGTCGATAGTTTATTGATATCGTGGTGCCGTCGATGATGTACAATCTTGATTCTGGTTATCGGAATGAAATGGGATCTTTTTTTTTATTTTTATATATTTTAGTATGTAATTTCGTATGTTTATTTAGTATGTTTTAGCTGACTAGGGCCCAATTTATATATCAAAAGGTAATTAAGTCGGGAGTAGATAAAAAAAGTGTAGAGGAAGAATAAGAACATGGCCGAATGTCTCAGATTTAAGAGGAAACTGGAGAACAGGCAGTTTTGACACTAGGTCCTCTGTACATTTACACTCTGTAAAAATTATACACATATTTGACAAGTTATATGAAATTTTAACGTAATCTAAATCTATCTACCGAGAATTGATCAACTTCATGCACGATATACGGCTTGCCTTTCATATTGGAAATGTGTAAGATGAGCTCTACTCGAAGAAAGTTTCAATATTTCTCATGTAAGCTTAGAAAATTATATATTTTATAAGAACTTGGTAATTATATTATATTTTATACTAGCGACCCGCTCGCGGCTTCGCCACGTGAACTGCCATTTTCATCCTCTATTGCTCTTTGGGATTGTTATTTGTTATAAAAAGGGGGTAGTCTATATTTGACCCTGCGTCACCAGTTATGTTCTTCAGTAAATCATCGATACATCTAGTACAATGTCAACAAAAATTTGATAACATATAGTGATAACTGTTATAGTATGAAACGTACGAAATCTGCTATCATAGTATATGATAGCAGATTTCGTACATATATACCATCCGGTATATAATAATCTGTAGATTACCCGTGAAAACATAAAAGATACAGATATAGATTTTTGCATTTTTATAATAATAATATTAATGAGTACGGATATATCTAATACAATGTTAACTATATAATAACAGATGGCGCTACCCGTTCCAGAAAACGTAGTTACATCTGCTGTCATATAGATTATATAAAGTTTTATATAATCTATATGACAGCAGATGTGTTTAGATCTTTAATAAATGTTACGCTTATTTTATTTTTTAATTATTTTAATTATTGATATTGAAACAAATTTAGCTTCACTCGTGAACTATCGACATAATTTGAATGTTTTTTTTTTAATTTTTTTCTGTATTGAATACCAGGATGAAAACTATCCTATATGTTGCTCTAACCTCTTAGCTAACTCCATACAAAAATTCATTAATTTCTACCCGGTAGATATCAGTATACAAATAATTTACTTATATCGGTTTTTTATTTTTTCCAAAAAAACTACATGGAAAACCGGGATAAAAACTATCCTATATGTACCTTTGGACTATAAGCTATCACCGTACCAAAATTCATCCATTTCTATCCAGTAGTTTTTGCGTGATTGACGAACAAATTAACAGACAGACAGACAGACAGACAGACAGACAGACAGACAGACAGACAGACAGACAAAAATTCTACTGAGTGGATTTTTGGCCTCTGTTATCGATATATTGACGCACCCAATTAAAAATTTTCTGAAATATTTCATGTACAGAATTGACTTTTCTACTCTTTTATTATATATATAGATATAGATATATAGTTATAGACCATTGTGGCGCAGTGGGACAATGCCTGACTGCGAACGATGGTTATAGGTTCAATTTCTCTCCAGGGAGACCGTTACAGGATGTATTATTTTCATTTATCGCTACCTATAAGTATTACTTATTCAAAATATATTTTTCAAAAGTATAATTAATTTAAATAATTGAAAGTAAACCTCTTGCAAATAACTATAGGCCAGTCGCGGCAGTCGCACAAAGTGTGCCTGCAAAGCGACTGATTGTTAGTTCGATTCCCACCCGAGCAGTGGAAATATTTATTGTTTCTATTTTCTTCGCTCTAGTGTCGAGGCAAAGGGCGGCATTAAGTTCCGCCACTTAACACGCAGTGCCTCTGAATTCGGCGGAAAGTGGGGAACGGAGAGAAAGAAAAACTATATTTCAACAAAAGCGAAACTTCTAATTCGTTTTTATGTATGTAAATTAATAACAAACATACAAAATTAATGAAAAAATAGTCTTCTTTGATACAAATTATGAAAGAAAAATACTTAAAAACTTACACATACTCATATGCCACGTACAAAATATATGGTAAAAATATACTGTATTAAATTTTGATCTACATATTACATTATGGAACACCTATCGAAGACAACCCTAAGAAAATGTTCGACACCTGTCAGCCACTATATTATGCGTAACAGCTTTGTTCAATTAACCTCAGGTGTTGGTTAATAATAAGGGAATTAAAACCTTATGCTTTAAATTTTAAGAGCTGTATTCCTTCGTTTTTGACATCAGAAGAATATGAAATATTCAAGTCTCCTATCTATCAACAGTTGTTATGAATTTGTGAAATATCTACATTATGATACAGTGAAAACTTTTTACTTAAGCTTCTGTAGTGAAATGTGAGAAAATTTTGGGAGCTTCGGGCTTTTTCCCGTATAGCAGAGAGTAGTCAGAGACCTAGTGTCATGGCACTCCGTTCTTCATTTTCTGCTCAAAATCGGGAAACTGTATAGGATAGAGGAACTCAACATACAAGATTTGGAATTAGAAATTAGCGAATGGAATGTCATGACACTAGAGTCTCTTTGACTATTGCTATGTGAAGAAAAACATGAACCTCGGTCTATATAATAATATTAATAAAATAAAATTTTAAACATGTCCGTTTCTTTCTCTCTCTCTCTCTCTCTCTCTGTCGCTTTATACCATTTTATGATCAGTCGGCCATGTTCTTATTCTTCCTCTACATTATTTTTATCTACTCGCAACTTAATTACCTTTTACTACATTTACGGAAAATCTTTTCTAGTCATTACTAGAAAATTTTTAAGCAAGAATTTCCCGTAACACTTGGTTAGTTCTCAAAGACTTGCTTACGAAAACGCAGGTTTGAATACCGTTAATTCGAGTAACGTTCAATTTTTTAATAATTAAAACGCTTTATTGCAAATAGAGTACACAATTAATTTACTTAATGCTCTTAATAATAAATATTTCTAAGTATTATTTGTATATAAATATATATAAATAACACTTTAAGTATATCTTTTTTTTTTCTATAGGCTTTATCCCTCATAGCGGAGTAATTAGACAGAACGTGGTGTTAAGCCACTCCATTCCTTTCCCTTCGAAGTGAATGAATCGAGTTCGAAGCAACTTTATCTTATCAGAGCAGAAATATCGAAATAATTTAAATATAAACATTCCTCTGAGTATAAATCGAATTCACATCCATCGTTTACATGATTACGATTAAAATTCCTTATAATATTACTTATTTCTTTTTATCTTAAAACCATATTCAACATATTTTCACCAAATCTCCTAATACATTTCCAGCTCAGATAAAGCATGTGGCCCCAGAGAGATATAACAGACGCCGCAGGCTGGAACTAGTCTTAAATATTTATTGTGCCTTCACAGGTCAGAATGACATCATAAATACTAACTATCCATTTACTCTGAGACGTTGTAAGCACTGTGAGCTGGATTAAATAGAAAATGTTGTTTGTTGTATTATTAAATGGTATCCTGAGGCATTTCTTAGGCATACACGAAATTATGGAATAGAGACAAATTAGTGTTAAATAGTTATCTTTATTTATATAGTTTAATTAAAAAAATACATTTTCATTGTATTTTTTTTTAATATTTAAAGATTCAATAATCATTATTATTAATTTCTTCGATATTATACTTAATTAAGCTATTTAAATTAAATTATTATTATTAGTATTACTATGAATATAATTCATATAATAAATCTAAATAAATAAATTTTGAAATTATTTATTTAATAAATAGAAGAAACTAAAAAAAAATTCCGCGTGTCCATTTTTCTGTATCTCTGAACTAAAAATACATAGTAAATATATAGTAAATACATACACTCCGCGAGTAACGGCCGTATGGGTCCAATTTCGTCGTTAAGTGGTCAACTGACTGTCTAATCAATACGAGTAGGTTATCTTTGTCTACTATGCTATACAGAAGAAAGTGTGAAGCTGTAAAACAAAATAAGCATTGATTTATGGTTTTCCAATAATAACATAATAAGTGGCCAGTTGTGGCCCAGTGGCATAAGCCTGTAAACGACTGGTTGTAGGTTCGATTCCCACTCGAAGAGTGGAAATATTTAATATTTCTGTTTTATTCGCTCTGGTTTCGAGGTAAAGCGCGGCGTTAGTCGATTGCTACTCGAGGGGTATGAATATATTTAAATTATTTTCATTTTTCTGCTCTAGTACACAATGCGCGGTATAATAAAGCACAGTATTGAATTCTACTACTCTGTCGAGTGCAGAATCATAGGGAACCTCACGAACGGAGTGTTTTAACGAATCTTAACAAACAGAACGTAGGTCCTTAAAAATAGAAGACCACAGTGATTTATAACTTACAGGTTCATTATAAAGTGCTTTAATATACGGCGATTATAAGATTTTTAATAGGCTACTGTCTGTGTGCCGTTACTTTTAATTTAGTCACGTAACCTTGCAAGACGCCGCTCAATTTATCATACGAACATTTTACGATGTCTCCAGCGTATGTTGGTTAATTATCTTGGATCATAGTTCTGACATTCAGTTTAGAAATTACAATATATTTTAGAAAAAAATGTTTTTTTTTGCTTTACGCTGTATCTCGCACACAACAGGGTAGGCAGAGGGAACCTAGTGTTAAGACACTCCGTTCCCCACTTTCCGCCGAATTCGGAGGCATTGCGTGTTAAGGGGCGGAACTTAACGCCGCAGAAATATTATTTGCATTTTCAGAAAACAAATAAAAATATAAATTAAAAATGAGTTTGAATCCCGCTGCATTAAAAATTTTATACGCTTTTTTGAAAAATGTTTTGATGTTCTATATGAATACCTTTTGACTGTTGAAATCTGTACTAACACAATAAAGAGGTAAAGTTTATAACTTTGTTTGTTAAGGGCTAATGTTCGGAAATTGTGTAATGTTGCAGTTTTCAAGAGGCGTGTATTTCAACCCCGCTGCGATTAAATATTTTTAAGTTCCCTAAAAATTTTGAAATGAAACTATTTTTCACCGGATTAATCGCGTATATTTTTGGTAATCGATAATAAATTTTTAGAAACCCGACGTTTCGAACACTTTACAGTAGTCCGTAGTCACAGGTAGACTTAAAAATAGTTTCATTTCAAAATATGTAGTAATCGCGAAAACAAAGGATCATATTCCCTAAAAATGTTTTTCTATATCCTAAGTTATTCAGAACACTTTATATTTAGTACTAGCGGCCCGCTTGCGGCGGAGCCGCGTGTACTATTTAGTTATATTGCAACCCTCGAGGGTGCATTTTTAAAAAATAAAGTAGCCTATGTTTATGCTTAGATTATCAACTATATTTATGCCAAAATTCATTACAATTGGTCAAGCGGTTTAGATTTTTCATATAAACTTTCATCCCCTATTTCAACCCTTTAGCGGTTGATTTTTGAAAAAATAAGTAGCCTATGTTAGACCCAGTCACTTTTACTACTTTCATTCGGTAGATTAGCCGTGAAAGCGTGACAGACAAACACACAGACTTTCGCATTTATATTATAAGTATGGATACATTCCCTCTTTATTATATGCTAATTGATCGCAATTGATAGCAGGGCATTCGGGGTGAAATGAGAAATAATAATACAATAATTTTTTTTTTGTTTGGAAAAAAAATAGCACATTATTTTTTTTTTTCAAACATATTCACTATTTTATTTATCATGCGGTGTTCCTAAATTGGACGAGTGAAATATGACTTTGCAATAATAACGTATAGACATTTTTTTTTTGCACACAGCAGGGTAGGCAGAGGGAACCTAGTGTTAAGACACTCCGTTCCCCACTTTCCGCCGAATTCGGAGGCATTGCGTGTTAAGTGGCGGAACTTAACGCCGTGCTTTACCTCGACACCAGAGCGGAGAAAATGGTAATATTAAATATTTTCACTCCTCGAGAGGGAATCGAACCCACAATCAGTCGCTTACAGTCACACGCTTGTGCCACTGGGCCACGACTGGCCACGTTTAGATAAAAAGATGAAATACAACCTGCCGTTTTGATATCAGAGAAATCTCTTTTTTTCAAAAACGCATAAAGGTTTTCGCTTGGAAACCGTCCAAGGCTTTGACCGCTAAGCTTGGAAGGTTTCCAAGAAGTGTGGGTTCAAATACTGCTGTGTTGAAAGTTTTATATGTTTTCTGAAAATATTTTTCATATACTAATTGTAGGTAAAAAACACTTTAAAAAATGTTAAATTAGTCGAGGTATGTCCGTTGTTACACCTGTCGATACTTCTACCCATTAACAAATAATTAAATGTAGTAATGTAAAATTAAATTAATTAAAAATGTAATAGTCAAACCATTTAGAATATTAAAGATGATAACTAATTATTGTTTCCCATAAAATTTCTATCAGTATTACACGTTATGTTGTTATTACCTAATAAAAATATAAACTATCTTAGTTTTTAATTAATCAAACGACTTGGGAATGAAATTCTCGCTCCAGCTTATTTCATAGGTATCATTGTCAATAATATATAATTGTTCCTGTAAATTAGTAACAACAAAGAAAAAAAAATACTGCTCAGTTTCTGTTGTGACATTCAAAAAATGAAGCATGTTCTTATTTTGTACTAGCGGCCCGTTCGCAGCTTCACCGCGTCAACTACGTAATTTTTTCGTTATATTGCAACCATCGGGGTGGATTTTTTAAAAATAAAGTAGCCTATGTTTCATCTTGGATCATCAACTATATCTATGCCAAAATTCATTATGATCGGTCAAGCGGTTTAGGTTTTTCATATAAACATTCATCCCCTATTTCAACCCCTTAGAAGTGAATATTTGAAAAAATAAGTAGCCTATGTTAGACTCAGGGTTATTTACTATTTTCATTCTAAATTTCAACAAAATCGGACCTGTAGATTAGCCGTGAAAGCGTGACAGACAAACACACAGACTTTCGCATTTGTAATATAAGTATGGATAAAATTATTTGACTTTGTCTTTTATGCTTCTCCTATGCTTTTAGAGTAAAGTATCCAAAGACCAAGACCAAATACCAACATTCTCCTAACTAATTAATTCATAGACTTGACCATACGAAATTGTCAACTATTCTCAGCTAAGAAATACCAAAACATCTCGTCTCACGTCTATTTAAACTTGAATGGAAGTACTTCAGTATTTCAAGACTGTTGAGCTAAAACTTTAAATGGTTTGCTCTACACCTGCACTTGAATTTCTAAGAGAGCGTACACCTTCGATTGTTTGTTCAGAACTGATAAATATCGCGGTTTGAAAAGTTTATATAAAGTTTTCTATTTTTTTTAGCTTCACGCTGTATCCCGCGCTTTGCGTGCAAAGTGGCGAAATTCAACGCCGAGCTTTGCCTCGAAGAAAATGTAATATTAAATATGCATTTTAATTCCTCGAGTGGGAATCAAACCCACGACCAGTTGCATTTACAGTCACACTTTTGTACCCCTGCGCCACGACTAGCATACGGCTGGCCCCTAATAGTGATAATAAGGGAAATTAAAAATATCCTATTTTTTTCCAGCTTAACGCTGTATCCCGCACTTAGCAGGGTAGGCAAAGGGAACCTAGTGTTAAGACACTCCGTTTCCCACGCACCACCGGATTCGGAGACATTGCGTGTTAAGTGACCGAATTCAACGACGAGCTTTGCCTCGAAGCCAGAGCGAAGAAATTTAAATATTAAATATTTCAATTCCTCGAGTGGAAATCGAACCCACAACCAGTCGCGTTTACAGTCACACTTTGTACCACTACGCTACGAATGGAATCTAGTAACATAATAAGAAAAATTAAAAATTTACAAAACATACCCATAGCAAAGATTAATTGCACGTCATTGTATTACGCCACTCAACACGATTCGATTTCAGGCGGAAAGAGGAAGACGGAGTGTCTTGACACTAGATCCTCTCCGACTAAAAGGAAAAAGCGTGAAGCTATAAAGATTAACTATAAAAGTTAACTAACAATTTTAAATTTACTTTCCACAGTATCTATATCCTAGGACATTTCGATCAGTGGCTAAGTCGCGTCCGTGATTGAGTTCCTTTATCTCAGGCCGCACCAATAACGCCATTACGCTTCCCTTTGACGCTGACGCGGCTTTCTTGCTCTATTGAAGTGCAGATGGAAACTTTAATCAACTTTCACAGCGAAATGACTAGCGAATCACGAATGGTAGGTTTTTAATTTTATCTCAATTTTTTTTATAAATTTTAAGGAGAAATATTTTTATGGTAATTAGTTATTTGTCGATTGGCTTTATTCTAAATAAATATTTTTTTTTTATTTTTACTCTGTATCCCGCACATGGCAGGGTAGGCAGAGGAACCTAGTGTTAAGACACTCCGTTCCCCACTTTCCGCCGAATTCGGAGGCATTGCGTGTTAAGTGGTGGAACTTAACGCCGCGCTTTGCCTCGACACCAGAGCGAAGAAAATGGAAATATTAATTTCCACTCCTCGAGTGGGAATCGAACCCACATCCAGTCGTTTACAGTCACATGCTTGAAACGCTCTGATCAGTAAGTCATGGGTTCTAAATGTGGCTACATCGAAATTCTTATACGTTTATTGCAAGTTTTTAAAAGTTTCTCGAGTAGTATGTATTGCTTGTAATGAAAATTGTTGTATGAAAATTTATGATGATAACGAAATTGACTAACTGTAGCACCTGACGTTTCACATCTGTTAATGATTTTAGTCAAATAAAAGAAGATTAAGTTTCCTTTGTGTGAAAATAAATTAAAAAATATGTAATAATAGCAAACTGAGTAAACTAAGTAAAGCCACTTCTAGATTTCTTTAAAAAAATTAAACAGAGAACAGGAGGGTAATTTAAATAGTACTGTAATAGTTTTTGAAAAATACCTATTTTACCCGATTTAATTATTTCGAATACTATATTCTATTTTCCTTCTTTTTTTTAATCTGTTTTTATTTAGGGACTTTTTATATCCTATTTTTGAATACCATAAATATATGTAGATAAATCACCTGTGACCACGGACTACTGTAAAGTGTTCCAAGCGTCGTGTTTTCTATAAATGTATTTTCGAATATGTAATAATCGCGAAAATAAAAGATCTTCTTTTTGTTTTATAATATTATTTACACATTTACAATAACAAAATATATAGCAAAACGTAAAAAAATCTTAGAGCAGCTTAACTTTTTCCTCATTACATTGTATTCAGAGAAAAAACTGTCAAAATACTCCACTCTCCACTTTCTGCTCGTGATAGAGACATAATTTGTAAAATGACAGAAGGCATCTGAGGCCAGTTGAGGCTCGGAGCACAAAAAGTGCAGTCACTTTTTAACGCTACAGGTTGTGGGTTTGATTCCCACTTGAGGTATGGATATATTTATCATTTCTATTTTCTTCGTTCTGGTATCAAAGTTTATCTTGAATAATATGCAATTGCCTCCAAAGTCGGCAGAAAATGGGAAACGGAGTGTCTAAACACTAGTCTTCTCTCTGCCTATTCTGCTGTGAGCTGGATACAGTGTGAAGCTAAAAGAAAACAGAAGTCTACCTCTATAATAAATTCCTATTTAAGTGAAGTATGTAAATATACTACAGATAGTTGGAATTAATGATGAAATTAATTGTTCAAGTTGATAGAACTGCTAAGACCCTTGGCGGAGCGCTTCCGTGAGTCTCTTAAAATTTAGTTCACAAACTAATTAATTTTAGGTAAGAGAAATTTGAAGTGTGTTTTTGGAGCCACTGTACTAAGAACTGTGGGTTCAATTCTAAGTTAACCAAATTTACAAGATTAAAATAAAACGACTGGTTGTGGGTTCGTTTCCCACTCGAGGAGTGGTAATATTTGTTATTTCCATTATCTTCGCTCTGGTAAAGCGCGGCGTTAAGTTCCGCCACTTAACACGCAATACCTCCGAATTTGACGGAAAATGAGGAAACGGAGTGTCTTAACGCTAGATTCCCTATGCCTACCCTGCTGTGTGCGGGATACAGCGTGAAACTAATATTTTTAGGCTTTTTAATATGTGTAAATTGTGTAGCCTTTCTAATATTATATAATGGCAAGTTTATTTGTCTGTCGGTTTGTTACATCTTCATGTAACCCCATTTTATGTTACGTTTCCCCATTTACCAGAGAATTCTTCAGACATTGCGTGTTAAAAAACAAACTTAATGCCGCGTTTTGCGTCAAAATCAAAGCGAAAAAAATGAAAATAATTAAATTATGATCATTCCCCTAGTTGGAATCAAATCTACTACCACTGCGTATATAGCCAGACGATGCCACACTGTGCCATGATGGTTATTTAACTATAATAATAATTTAGGGTAGGCAGAGGGAACCTAGTGTTAAGACACTCCGTTCCCCACTTTCCGCCGAATTTGTAGACATTGCGTGTTAATTGGCGGAAGTTAACGCCGGCTTTACCTCTGATATCAGAGCGAAGGAAATGGAAATATTAAATATCAACAGTCACGCGTTCGTGCCACTGCACCACAACTGGCCCCTATAATAATGTTTTTTTTAGCTTCACGCTGTATCCCGCAAACAGCAGGGTAGGCAGAGGGAACCTAGTGTTAAGACACTCCGTTCCCCACTTTCCACCTAATTTGGAGGCATTGCGTGTTAAGTGGCGGAACTTAACGCCGCGCTTTACCTCTGATATCAGAGCGAAGGAAATGGAAATATTAAATATCAACAGTCACGCGTTCGTGCCACTGCACCACAACTGGCCCCTATAATAATGATGTTCTGTATTATTCTATATCAATTAATTTGGGAGATTTGTTTTTATAATTAAATGACATGTTGTTAAAATGTAGTTTGGTAATTTTAGCGTGGTAATGTAATTAGCCTAAAAGGCACTATATATAAGTTATTGCTATTGCTTGCTACTAATTTTTATATTTTAATTACGAAACGCTTAAAAAAGTTTAACGATGCAAAATTTGAATTTGTTAAGTTCCGCCTCTTAAGACGTATTGCCTCCAGAACTCGGCGAAAAATGGGGAACAGAGTGTCTTAACACTAGGCTCCCACTGTCTACTCTGCTGTGTGCGGGATACAGCGTGAAGATAAAAAAAAATATGTAAATTTATATAAAAATGCTATAGACAATTCAAAAAAATACTTTTTCGTCTTTGAATGGTAAACTGAAACAAAAGGAACTAGTACAAACACTGCTGTACTGAAATTTCGGCGTGACGGAATGCAAGCGTATAGTTTAATTGGTTAGAGCGCTTGGACAGGGAGTACAAGAGGCGCGTGACAAATTGTATTTACCATGTTTTAAACTGAATTTCCTTAATAAAACAAAATTTATATTCTTAACTTTCTTTAAGACTACAATTATAGACCCCAGGATGTTGTAGGTTCGATTCCCACTCGGGGCTATATTCATATTATTAATCCTTTTAAACATTTTTAAAATGTTATTCCACACTTAGGAAAATTGAATAAGACTTTTAGAAAACGTATAAAAAATTTGAACGCAGCGGGAATCGAACCTGCGCCTCCTGAATACCATAACGTCCAGGTGCTCTCACCGCTGAGCCGAACACATTGCTCAGTGGTATATTATTAATTTTGAAATAAAATTATTTAATACCGTATCAATTGCGTATATTTTTTAAAATACGAAAATATCTTTTTAAACACTTTCGAACACTTTACAGAAGTCCGTGGTCACAGCTATACTGAGTCTACCCGATGTTAAAAAAAAGTTTTATTTCAAAATATGTAAAAATCGCGAAAACAACCGATCGTATTATTTATATTAATTTCATTTCTTCATTCTCGAAAGACAAAACCAGCTTTCTATTATCAACACAAAATGTGTCAATTTATTGCAGAAAGTGGAGAACGGAGTGTCTTAGACACTATGTCTTCTTTGAATAGCTTAGAAGGAAAAAAACACTTTTTTCCCAAATGGTTTCTTTTATTTAGAATACATGGATTTTTTAACATTTTATTATTTAATGTTTACTACAACCTTATCTCTTGTTCTACCAATTTTGTACTCGAAGTAATACCGCTTGCGGCATTACCTCACTGAATGTGATGGATATTGATCCAAGCCTTGTTAGATTATTTATATGTATGTATATCTATTAAATTTATTTTTTAAGGTCATAATGGCACAATGGAACAGCGTCTGACTGTGACACTATGGTTGGGGGTTCAATTACCACTCGATGAAATACGTATATTTTGAAAAAGACATTTAAAGAAAACGTACAAAAATTTGAACGCAGCGGGATTCGAACCCGCGCCTCCTGAATACCGTACAGGTGCTCTCACCACTGAGCCATGCGTTCTACTATCCGCTGCGTCGAAATTCTTATACGCTTTATTACAACTTATTGTTGTTGTTAGCATCTCTGTAGAGAGATTTTTATAAATTTCTGCTACCTAAAGATTATTCTACGAACAATCAAATTTTTAAACGTTTTCTTTAAATGTCTTTTTCAATTTTCCTAATGTGGAATAACACTTTAAAAATGTTTAAAAGTGAGTATATTTTAATTATTTTCATTTCCACAAGACAAAACGCGGGGCTACGCTCGACCACTTAATACGCTATAGGTTGATTTCGCCTACGCTGCTAGACCGGAAAAGCGTGAAGCTACTTTATTTATCTATTCAATTCACGGCGTTAAGTTCCGCCAATTATCACACACCAATCTAAATGCTTATAGTCACATTTACAAAATCAACATATTCCCTGTTCCACAGATCACCTAAAACACTTTGTTACGCAAAAATTTTCCTATATTCAAAAAAAATATGGCATTATCATATGCAAAGTGGGAACGACGATAGGGACGCAATCGTAAAAAGCCCCTCATAATATTTGGTTAACAAACAATACGGTAGTTTGACTTGCCTTATGTCTCCGCCCTCTTGACCTGAAAAGGAACTTTGAAGATTCCATGCCTAGGGCGGGAAACGGTCAGCGTATCTTGTTTTGAGGCGAAATTGAAATGTCTTGTATGAGTTATATGAAAAATTGTATAGAAGTATGTGTATGTTTAATAAAATGAATAAGATTTTTAGAAAAGAAAACTGATTTCATATAAATGTACTAATAAATAAAAAAAAGTACTTGTATCTCTCTTGTGACTCTCTATTGATTTGCTTTTAATTACAATATATGACTGGCTGGCAGCGGGTGGATGCGCGCTGCCCAGGACCGGGAAGGTTGGCGTTCTTTGAGGGAGGCCTACGTTCAACAGTGGAGGGCAGCAGGCTGAGAAAAAAATATGACGTATGCATCTAACTCCCTATCAGATATGTTACTAACTAACTATAATACTAAATAACTAACTAACGAACTCCTAATCAGTTACACTTTACATTTAACACATGGTTACAACTAAAAATACAAATATAAAAATATATAATTCAGAGAAAACATCACCCCTTACGACAATTTCACTATTCTTTAAGTTAAACAGTTATTTTTTAAATAATCTTTGTGTTAATAAATGCATTTAATACTATGCTTGTGTTCTTGTCACTACTGAAAGAATCATCTTCATAGTTTGTAGTGTAGTAGTAGTTAACTCCTTATATTTATGTAATATCTTTATTTTGCACTAGCTTATTCAAACGGCTTCGTCAGCGTTGAATAAAACAAAATCATTATAATTCTCTAATATAAACTTAAGTTATTCCTTAATACTTCAGCTATCTGCCAGTGAAACTCTCGATAAATTCGGTCTCGCCTTTCCAGAGAAAAACCGGGACAAACAGACAGATCATCGTGGCACAGTAAACGAGTTTGACTGGGTTCCAAGTCAAAAAATTTATATTTATATATATTTAAATTATTTTTATTTTCCGCTCTGGCCGAGACAAAGATTGATTTCCGCCATTCAACATGCATTGTTTCAGATTCAGACTGAAAGTCGAGGATGTAGTATTTAGTAATAGACAGTCTAAATTATAATCAAAGTCTCTAATAACTTTATTCAAAATAAGAATTTAGGTGCTTCATTTTCTGAACGTCAAATCATTTACCCCCGGTTCACTAAATTTAATGCCTCATAACTAACTTCTTAGGTCCAAAACAACTTAATCGGCGAAAGAAACTCAACGGAACTTTTTTTTGTCCATATTTTCTCGGTACCTCAATTATTTATTAGTGACAATGATATCTTTGAAGTACATAAGTTATAGATTGCGCAACGAGCCCGCTTCTGAAAGACAAAGATGGTGTTAACAGTCTAATCTGTTATTCAGGGAAAAGCGTGAAGCTTACATACCTCAAGTCACATTACTTAACTAGACCAATATAAAATTGTGGCCAGTCGTGGCCCAGTGGCACAAGCGTGTGACTGTAAACGACTGGTTGTGGGTTCGATTCCCACTCGAGGAGTGAATTATATTTCCATTCCCTGGTGTACAGGTATAAAGCGCGGCGTTAAGTTCCGCCACTTAACACGCAAGCCTCTGAATTCGGCGGAAAGTAGGAAACGGAGTGTCTTAACACAAGGCCCCCTCTGCCTATACTGCTGTGTGCAGGATACAGAAAAAAAGACCAATATAAAAATATATAAAAAATTAAACCGAAATTCCCTCAACTGAAATTCGAACCTACCACCCACATTATAATTAGTTAATATTATAATTAGACATAATACATATTTTAAAAAGAAACCCGTAGGCGATATCATGAAAACATAATTTACAGTAATACCCTTTATGAACAACGTTTCATCATACATATTTTGTATGAAAGCGGATTCTACGATACCTGTCAGAAAAGAATGTGAGAAGGGTGGCTGAAATAATGTTTATATTCTCTTTAAGGTACTGTGTAAATTATTAATATATCATAATCTATATCAATTCCATTAATGTGACGGTTTATTTTTACTTTAATTTTAAGATTTCTTGTAAAATCAAGGTTAGTCGTGGCTTGTGAGCTCATAGTGTGACTCTACAGGCTACTGGTTGTGGGTTGGATTTCTATTTGAGAATTTTAAGTGTTAAATATTTCCAAGTGGCCAGTCGTGGCCCTATGGCACAAGAGCTTGACTGTAAACGACTGGTTGTGGGTTCGATTCCCACTCGAGGAGTGGAAATTATATTTCCATTTTCTTCGCTCTGGTGTCGAGGTAAAGCGCGGCGTTAAGTTCCGCCACTTAACACGCAAGCCTCCGAATTCGGCGGAAAGTGGGGAACGGAGTGTCTTAACACTAGGTTCCCTCTGCCTACCCTGCTGTGTGCGGGATATAGCGTGAAGCTATTTATTTTTATTTAATATTTCCAATTTCTTTTTTTCTTAACACTAACCTCTGCCTAACCTGCTGTGTGCAGGATACAGCGTAAAGCTGAAGATATTGTAGTTACAGTCACATTTTGTGCCTACAAGCCACGACAAGCCTTAAAGATTATATATAAAACTATATTACCTAAAAAATATTATTTTCTAAATACATATACAAAGAGAGACAGAAAAATATCGTTGTACGATATCGTATCGTACACTATAAATAAGAGCTTTTACGTAATGAGCAAAGCAAGTTAGTCATGTCTCCTTTATGGACCTTGTCACCTACAAAGCGGACTCTGTCATAAGTAAGACCTTTTATGTTATTTACTACTTCTAATTAATTATTTCCACTCTTCGTGTGGGAATCGAACCCACGACCAGTCGCGTTTACAGCCACACGTTGTGCCCCTGCGCCAGGTCTCGCCTTAAAAATATTTTACCCAAAAACTTAACACCATCAATTTTTTTTATACCATCACGCTGTATCCCGCACACAGCAGGGTTGGCAGAGGGAACCTAGTGTTAAGACACTCCGTTCCCCAAATAGACCATCAAAAATAAAAAAATATCGAACTACGATATCGTATCGTACGTTATAAAATAAGAGCTTTTACGTAATGAGCAAAGCAAGTTAGTCATGTCTCCTTTATGGACCTTGTCACCTACAAAGCGGACGCTGCCATAAGACCTTTTATGTTATTTACTACTTCTGCTAGTAAAATATGTGCAAATGGTTGGTCTCTGATTTACGTAACTTATTTGTTATTTGTCTTTTTCAGTATGTTCTATGAAATATAAATATTGAGTAAATAAAAGTAACTTAAGAGTAGGGGGCTAGTCGTGGTGCAGTGGTACAAGCGTATAAACGACTGGTCGTGGGTGCGATTCCCACTCGAAGAGTGGAAATATTTAGCATTTGCATTTTCTTAGCTCTGGTGTCGAGACAAAGCGCAGCGTTAAGTTGCCCCACTAAACACACAATGCCTCCGAATTTGGCGGAAAATGAGCAACGGAGTGTCTTAATACTAGGTTCCCTCTGCCTACCCTACCTTTCTAATTAGCTTGATATGCGAAAATGCTTGAATTTAATATAAACCGAAAAGTTGTATATTTTTTAAGCTCTATATTTGTTGTATATTTGTATTTGTAGTTGGTATGGTTTTTTATGTGCCAACAGTAATCGTGGGTTCGATATCATAGTATATATATATGTAGCAAAAACATCGATATTTCACTATTTTTCTCGCTATCGTCTTTGTACAAGACATTTCGTGTTAACTGGTGAGACTAAACGCTGCACTTTGTCTTCAGGTTTATATGCTAAGTCGAGATAATTAAAGTAATTTGAAACGCTTTTACGCCGTTCATATAAATGTTTGTAATTAAATATTCTCTTTATATTAAAACACTTGTCCGTATGAGCTTTGACATCTAAGGTCAAAAGGTCATGCCACTCAATACAATATGCAAGGTTAAGTACGAATTACAATAAGGTCTAAGATGTTTCTGTTGTATTCAACATATTATATTATTAGTGTATAGAAAACTAAAAGTGTGTTAGAGACCATGTTGGTGCAGTGGTACAGCGTTTAATTGTAAACACGATTGGTTATGGGTTCAATTACGAGTCGGGGAGTTTTTTTCCACCACTCAATGCCATGTCCATTCGGACAGAAAGTGGAGAACGAAGTATCTTGACGCTAGGTTCTCTCTGAAAAAGCGTAAAGCTGAAGAAATACATATGTGTGATATACTTTATATTTCTGTAATTGTGTTTAAAGTTTAAGTAGACATACAATATATTTATTTTCATGAACGAAATAAATGAAATAATAATAAAGTATATTGTGGCCAGTCGTGGCCCAGTGGCACAAGCGTGTGACTGTAAACGACTGGTTGTGGGTTCGATTCCCACTCGAGGAGTGGAAATATTTAATGTTTCCATTTTCATCGCTCTGGTGCCTAAGTTCCACCACTTAACACGCAATGCCTCAAAGTGGGGAACGGAGTGTCTTAACACTAGGTTCGCTCTGCCTACCCTGCTGTGTGCGGGATACAGTGAAGCTAAAAAAAAATTAAAAGCAAAATAAAGTGGCATTTTAACATTTTTCAGTGTCATACTAAGTACATATAAAAAAATCGGAGTATCTTGACCCTAAATTCTCTCTGACCATCACCAGAAAAAGCATAAAGCAAATAAAAAACAAAAATGCTATCAAACATATTGAAAACACCATTATATTACACCAATGGCCCTTAAGAATAAATAAGAAAAAGGAAACAGCCGAATTTTAGAGATCCACGCTTAAAAGATAACAATAAATCCCTGAAATTCCGTTTCCGAAGTAAAACATAATCGTAGAAATTCAGGCCTGGAATTACACCATCGGCTCTCGGGGTGCAGATAAAAACCCTGAACAGTGGTCTGCCCGCGGGATCGGCCGGGATAGGGCGGGATAGAGGATAGAAACTCGATTACAGATTTCCCCCGGCGACGTTTTACAATGGCCGTCACGAGTGGTTCTCGAATTTATGTCGATTCGTTTTACGTTTTATAATGAATTCCACAAAAGGTTTTGTTATTTCAGTCCAGAAGTAGGGTAATGATTGTGGGTTCGATTCGAGTGTGTCATTTTTTTTGCTTCGCACTGTATCCCGCACACAGAGGGAGCCTAGTTAAGACACTCTCTTCTTCATTTTCTAAACATTATTTGAGTTTAATAAATATTGGTACATACACATATTGGACAAATATACGGACAAAATATACTATACTAGCGGCACGCTCGCGGCGTCGCCGCATTGACTGCCTAATTGTGGCGTTATATTGCAACCCTCGGGGGTGGATTTTTAAAAAATAAAGTAGCCTTTGTTTAACCTTTGATTACGAACTATATCTATTCCAAAATTCATTACAATCCGTCAAGCGATTTAGATTTTTCATATAAAATTTCATCCCTTGTTTCAACACTTTAGAGATTGATTTTTGAAAAAATAAGTAGCCTATGTTAGACCCAGTCACTTTTACTATTTTCATTCTAAATTTCATCCAAATCGGACCAGTAGATTAGCCGTGAAAGCGTGACAGACAAACACACAGACTTTCGCATTTATAATATAAGTATATATATGGAAGCCAGTCGTGGCTTGTGGGCAGAAATTGTGACTGTAAACTAGACTGGTTGTTGTTTCGATTCCCACTTGATGAGCACAAACATTTAATATTTCCATTTTCTTCGCTCTGGTGTCGAGACAAAGCGCGGCGTTAAGTTCCTCCATTTAACCAGAATTCGGTGGTAAATGCATAACGGAGCATCTTAACTAGACTTTCTCTCTGCCTACCCTGCTACGTGCGGAATAGAGCGTGAAGTTAAAAAATAATACCCCAAACAATTTCGTTCTGTATATGATAAGGAAAGACTTCCGTATAGAGTTTCCCGTTTCCTTAATGCTCAGTGTCTGTTAATGTTTGTATTTGGTCCTTTATGTAAATTTTTATGTAAATATATTTAAGCGAGTTGTCAACAGTAACTTTATTTGCAAGGATTATAAACGAAAATTTTGAAAAATTCTTATGGTTAGGGACTCCCTAAAATGAAAAAATACTATTTTGAGCAAGATAGCTTGATACTTTTGACAGATGTCAATTTTTTAGATCGATATAACTTTGCAATGGCGAACATATTATTTTCTTAATTCAATCATTTTGAAAATCGTAAAACCGTATTTTAAGAATACATCTAACACAAAAGTCCCTAAAGATTCAAGCGTTATTCGAAAATTTTAAGAACTTTTATTGCTTCAAAGCAAAATTTAAATTGGAACACTGAAAGTAATAGACGCTTGTACAATGTTACATCGGATGATAGTTAATGGTGCGCGACGTCCACTTCGACAATTTTATTGAACACGAAATAATAATTATAGTTCGTGATGGTGACACAAGCTCCGACGACTTTGGTTATGATAATTTTGGTTGTGCTACTCTTCCTTAATAAAAACTGTTTTAATGATATAAATATTTTATTTTTCAACCATAATTTTGACATATAGGATACAATCATAATTTTGACATTCTTGGACCTCCAATAGGTGGTTCAGACCACGGGAACAAACAACTTTTTCAAAGAAACATAGGTGGAAAAGTGTAAATCTCGTCACAATAAAAAATATTTTAAAACGTTATTTTTTAGACTACTAAATATTTTCTGTTTCCCATCACTAGATCGTCTGTCAAAAAGAGCAAGCTATCTTGTACAGGATATAGTAGTTTTGGCTATGCAGTGTGTGTCAGTCAGTTAGCAGCACAATAATTTAGTATATATATTTTAGTATGTATTTATACCAATATTAATTTGTAAACTAACATCTTTGAAAAAAACTAACATTCATACTATTTCGTGCACAGCGGGGTATTCAGAAGACACTCTGTCCTTCAATTTCCACCATAGACAGACAAACCATATGGCCGTAGTGTAATAAAATAAAATAAAAAAATAACGCCGATTTTACACATCAACGGGGACATTTTTTTGTTTTTTAGCTTCACGCTGAATCCTGCACACAGCAGGATAGAGGGAACCTAGTGGTAAGACACTCCGTTCCCCACTTTCCGCCAAATTCTGAGGCATTGCGTGTTAAGTGGCGGGTCTTAACGCCGCGCTTTGCCTCGACACCAGAGCAAAGAAAATGGAAATATTAAATATTTCCACTCCTCGAGTGGAAATCGAACCCACAACCAGTCGTTTACAGTCACACGCTTGTGCCATTGCATCACGACTGGCCCCAACCAATAATAATGGGACATATATAATTTATTCTATAAAAAAATATGCGTACCAATAGTTGCTTAAGAAAGTGAATAGTCGCAAACCTAAGCAAAAATAGCATAATATATATAAAGCAAGGATTATCGTTGAAAACATCTCGACCCGTCGCGTCGCGTTGTTCCGAATTTGCGTTCTTAATGGTTTCACAGACGTCCGTTTTCCATCTGATTTACTTGTCATGATATTTAATTTATTTATATACTAGTTACCCGCTCGCGGCTTCGCCGCGTGATCTACGTGGCTCTTTCGGTATATTACAACCCTAGGTGGTGGATTTTTGAAAAATAAAGTAGCCTATGTTTGACCTTGGATTATCAACTATATATATGCCAAATTTCATTACAATCGGTCAAGCCGTGTAGATTTTTCATATAAACTTTCATCCCCTATTTCAACCCTTTAGAGGTTGATTTTTGAAAAACTAAGTAGCCTATGTTAGACCCAGTCATTTTTACTACTTTCATTCTAAATTTCATCCAAATCGGACCAGTAGATTAGCCGTGAAAGCGTGACAGACAAACACACAGACATTCGCATTTATAATATAAGTATATGGATCTACGAGTATACTATTATAATTAAGTGGTAAAGTTTGTAACTTTGTTTGTAAAGAGTAATCTCCGGAAATACTAAACCGATCATGAAAATTGTTTCACAATTAGAAAGCAACACTATTTAGGAGTGATGTAGGCTATATCTTATTTTGATGGAACGGAAAGTTCAGAGAATTCCAAAGTGGCTCAAATAGTGGATAAAAGTTACAATTCACGTGGTGAAGCCGCGAGCGGGCCGCTAGTAAGACAATATAGCTTTACCTTGTAATTGTTTTAAGTTGACTTGGGAATTTGAAGTGCGTGTATAGCAGCAGAGTTGGGCAAATATTCATTGCAATTAACAATTACATATTAATTATCATTATTTGTTTGTGGGGAAATAACGTAAAAATCATAATTAACTAGATATTAATTAGATTTTCATGTTTACACTTGAAAAATGAAATTCGTTTTTGCGATTTTGGCACAAACAAGTGACCAATTGTTAGTATTTAATTGTTAATTTTAATTAAATTTTGTACAACGTTGGTTTACAGAAATGATTAAAAAAAACACTTTTCCAAAAATAAGACGTTATGGAATTTTCCTCAGCATTTCTTTTATTTGATATGTATATTATTGCGAGTAAAAAAGAACTGGTCCGCAATCGTTGATGTTTGGCTATATTGAGTCTTTCTGTGAAAAAGCGTCAAGCTGCAAAATATATAGATTTTTTTTAAATATCTTAATGTATAGTATATTTATGTGTAATTGTATATACAGTAATTATGTAAGTGTGTGTATGTATGTATCTATTAATTTTATATGTGATTATTGATAGTGATATTTTTTTTAATATATTTGTCCTTTTTTTGTTCTCTTTTCATATATCGTTGTTTTTTTTTTGCATTGCATCCCGCTTGTTGTTCGCACTCATCCACCTACACAGGTTGACTGGAAGAGATCTCTTCTAGAGATAAGTCCACCGTTGTAAACCATCTATTTCTGTGTTATTTTTTCTGTATATTGTTTTTAAATGCAATAAAGAATACATATGTTGTGTAGTTGATAAGGACCGTTAAGCTGTAAAATTTATCGAGATATAAAGTATCCCATCACGAGGTGTGACTGTAAACGTGACTGGTTGGGGGTTCGATTTCCACTCGAGGAGTGGAAATATTTCACCTTTCTACAGTACAGTACAGTACGGTACGGAGTGTCTTAAGACTAAGCTCCCTCTGCGTACTCAGCCGTATTCGGGATACAGTGTGAAGCTACAAAAAAGTATGCCATATTTAGGTTATAAAATATGCTGCTCGTTTAAAAACGTTTATATTAAAGTTACTATTAATTCCTTTTTAAATATTTTTCTGCAATGGTTCATATGTTTGTTTGTAAGAGAAGTGGAGAAGAGCTTGATTAACATTCGAGAAGAGAATTTTTAGAAATTTCGAGAACACAATATTAATAATACTTGAGGAAGATCGTGTAAGAACTATATAAGGACAAGAGGTCTATGACATTGGACGAGGCGAGAGAATTATGCAGGGACCGTATTGGTTGGCGCTCCGCTCTCTCTTACGGGTGCTAGGAGTAAAATATGTGAAAAAAAAGATACTAAATTAAGTAGTTAATATTCAAATCTTGCCTAACAAAAAAAGAACTAAAATTATAAATAAAGAAACGACCAACGACTCATTTTCCATCATACAATTAAATCGACTCTCAGTGACAGTTGTAAAAAAACGGTCAAATGATTCGTTTTTGGTAAAGCGAAATTTATTAAGTATTATATAAAAAGTTAATTAATTGAATACCGGTAAAAGAAAGTCGATTTGAATGTTAATAAAGGTCATTTGGCTAATGAAATTTAACAACAAAGAGTGAATAAACGCTTACATTACACGGATGCTTAGGTTTGGGAGGCTGCGTATTTTTAAGAAAAAGTCATCTTGGTGCCAAGGAATGATTAAAGTTAGGATACGGTAGTTTTTTTTTGTGAAATGTATAAAATGTGAGCGTAGCTCGACTCGAACTTATGCGCCCTGAAAACTATCCAGTGCCGTCTAAATTTCAGACAGTGAGAGTCCCTCTACGTTCATAATTTTATAACTAAGTATGCGATGAATATTTGGAAAATATAAAAAAAATCTAAATATTAATCTAACACTTTTTTTCGAAATTTTCATTCTAAAAATATAGAGGTCAGTCGCAGGGGCACAAAATGTGATTCTAATAGCGACTGGTTGTGAGTTCGAGTCCCATTTGAGAAAAGGAAATATTTAAGATTGCCATTTTCTTCATTCTATATATCATATATAATTCAGCTATTAAATGACAATTTCACGTTTTTTCATCGCAGCGGAGCGTAGCCCAGACAAACCACTCACATTTTCACTTTTCGCCTAAAATCGAGCTTAAAGAAAAACACTAAAATCATTTATCACGGCACCATCAAAATCTATTCAGCCGTTTTTATAAAGAGCAAAAAAGTCTTAGGAATAAATGCAGACAGAAAGATGTCAAAATTATTAAAGTAATGTATTTAACATTACTTTTTACAGTCTAGCGATTTCTCTCATATAGTAAGGTTGTCAGAGAGAACTTAGTGTCAAAAAATTCTGTTCTACGTTTACCACCTGAGGTATTAAGTGTCGAACATTCGTCAGAGACAGAAATAAAAATAAATATAATTATGATCGTTCTCCTAGTGGCAATCGAACTCGCAACGAATCAAGATTATATTCACCGCTTTCCCACTGTGCCACCAGGACCTTTATTATAACACTAACTAATTAAAAACAAAAGTAGCTGCAAACTTTCATTAGAAACTAATTAACTGTAAATGTTTGTTTGTATTCTCATAATAATTGCATCATAAATCGATATAAAAAGTGGGCCAACAGTTTGTTAGTAATAATTATAATCCACTTCTTGACGCCACTGTAGCGCATTTGGAAGCATCTGACGATTTGATTTCCGTTCTGGTTATTTTTTTTTTTAGCTTCACCCTGTATCCCGCACACAGCAGGGTAGGCAGAGGGAGGGTAGTGTTAAGACACTCCGTTCCCCACTTTCTGCCGAATTCGGAGGCTTGCGTGTTAAGTGGCGGAACTTAACGCCGCACTTTACCTCGACACCAGAGCGAAGAAAACGGAAATATAATTTCCACTCCTCGAGTGGGAATCGAACCCACAACCAGTCGTTTACAGTCACACGCTTGTGCCACTGGGCCACGGCTGGCCACGACGGCTGGTCATCTGGGTTCTTAAGAGGCCATTGTGGTACAATGGGACAACGTCTGACAGATTGTGGATTCGATTTTCGACGAGGGAATGATTAGGTTTAATTTATTTTCATCCCTCCACGCATTAAGTTGTGCCACTCAACATGCAATGCTTCGATTTTGGGCGGAAGTAGCAAACGGAGTGTTTTGACACTAGGTTCTTTTTGCACAACAAAAAATGATTTGTGAATTAAAAATTTTGAAAAAACCCACGACGGTTTAATTGTAATTGTAAAAGAATAAAATAACTATAAATCCCCCGCCTAAAAGAATATATGTAACGAGATGGTGGGGACGGCTTCGTCGGGGGCTGTCATTACTTTAAGTTTGCACAAACCTTCTCATAGGTTTTCTTGCTGTTAAAACAGTTTTGGCAAAAAAATTAAATATTAAAATGAATTTACAGTTTTGATAACTGGTATTTTAAAGACTTTAAAACGAAATCTATATCTGATATCTGATAGCTACTATATTTAAAATAGAGGTTGCAACTGGCAGCCCCCGACGAAGTCGTCCCCATCATCTCGTTACATATATTCTTTTAGGCGGGGGATTTATAGTTATTTTATTCTTTTACAATTACAATTAAACCGTCGTGGGTTTTTTCAAAATTTTTAATTTTGTTTTTTATTTTAAACTTTTTAAAGTGAATAGATATATATTATATATTATTACATAATATTGAAATACTTTATATTAATCTTCATGCAAATCCAAAAGAAATTATAAACCCAATGCTTTCTGGTTATCAAATGCTTATTGCAGCGCCTGGCAGATTGTCACCGTAACATTTCCACGAAACTTAAATCTAACCAAATCAGTGAAAATCACAAAACCCACTAGTAGTTTTGATTTTGAACAAACTAATTTATACTGGAGCGCCCCGCGGTAGTTCGTGGTAGATATGGTATATAAAAACACGCAGCAATTAAACCAGAACCTATCACAGAAAACCGCATCTAAATAGGTTTCACACAAAAAATAAAAGCAAATGCTTACTGCTGCGCCCCCTGGTGAGGTGTCACCATGACACATATACGGAAACACGCGCTAATTAAGCCTGATCCTCTCTTTGATAACTGCATCCAAATCGGACTTGTAGTTTTAGCTTTGCATAATTAAATGTTTAATGCAGCGCCCCCTGGTGAGTTCTTGACGTAAAAAAAACCTAAAAACTTACACCAAGTAAAGGTAACTCTAATACTAAAAACTCTGCCTAATCGGACTAGTAATTGTGGTTTTGCATTAAATGTTACAAACAAACGTTTACTGCAGCGCCCCCTGGTGAGTTAACACGATAAAACATATCCAAGAACATGCACTTATTAAACTTGAGCTTATTATTGAAACTGCAACCAAATCAAATTCGTCATTTTATCTTTGCATTAACAATATTTTACTGCAGCGCCCCCTGGTGACTTGTCACCGTAATATAAATTTAAAAACATGCTTTAAGTAAAGCGGAATCTAGTACTGAAAACTCTTGACAATCGTACTAGTCGTTTTGGTTTTACACAAAAAAATAGAAGCAGCTACTTACTGCAGCGCCCCCTAGAGAGTTGACACATACATGAAAATATGCACTAAGTAAACATACATGACACATATATAAAAATATGCACTAAGTAAACTTGAATCTATCATTGAAAACTGAATTCAAATAGAACTCGTAGTTTTACTCGTAGTTTTAGTTTTACACAAACAAATGTACTTACTACAGCGCCCCCTGGTGAGTGGTCACCGTAACGCATATATGAAAAGAAACACCAATTAAACCTGAATTTATCGTTGAAAGTTTCATCTAAATCGGACTAGTAGTTTTTGCTCTGCATAAACAAATGTTTACTGCAGCGCCCCCTGGTGAATTTTCATCGTAACACAAAAACAAAAATCTTAAAATATGCAGCAAGGAAAGCTGAATCTAATTCTGAAAACTCTAGCCAATCGGATAAGTAATTTCGGTTTTAGACAAATAAATACAAGAAAAATTTTGGTTTTACACAAAAAAACTCAAACCAATGCTTACTACAGCGCCCCCTGATGAGTGGCCACCATAACGCATATATGAAAAGATGCACCAATTAAGCCTGAACCTATCTTTGAAAGTTTCATCTAAATTGAACTAGTAGTTTTTGCTCTGCATAAACAAATGTTTAGTGCAGCGCCCCCTGGTGAATTTTCCGTGTAACAAAAAAAGAAAAATCTTAAAATATGCATCAAGCAAAGCTGAATCTTTTTCTGAAAATTCTTTTCAATCGGATCAGTAGTTTCGGTTTTAGACAAATAAATACAAAAAAAGTACAAACAAATGCTTACTGCAGCGCCCCCTGGTGGTTTGACACGGTAAAACATATCTAAGAACATTCACCAATTAAACCTGAATCTATCACTGAAAATCGTATCGAAATCAGACTATTATTTTTTGAGATAATTGAAAACATTCGTTTTCACGTAAAATGCTTACTGCAGCGCCCCCTGGTGAGTTAAGGCAATAATACATATCTAAGAACATACGCCAATTGAACCTTAACCTATCATAGAAAACCGTATCAAAATCGGACTTATAGTTTTGGAAATAATTGACATAGTAATTTGCACAAACACACAAACAAACAAACAAACAAACAAACAAACAAACAAACAAACAAACAACCTCTCACCCCAAACACATATACAGTCGCCGTTCCGTCGCGGTATATAAGTTTAGCATTAAGTGAATATATTTTTTTTAAGTTTTGTTTTAATTTATTAGATTTTTTATAATAATTTTAATTTATTTTATCATTTTTTTATTATTGAAATCATTATTTCGAAAATGGAAAAATGGAAGGAAAGCATCTGGCGAGATGCTTCAACTAGTATAGTACTCAAAAAAATGATTGCTAGACCAATATAAGTTTATCAGTTTTTGGTTTCGGATCGATTACTGATATTGGACGCAAATCACCACAGCAGAGAGACAAAAATAATTGTAATATTTTTTTTTTTAGCTTCACGCTGTATCCGGCACATAGCAGGGTAGGCAGAGGGAACCTAGTGTTAAGACACTCCGTTCCCCACTTTCCGCCGAATTCGGAGGCTTACGTGTTAAGTGGCGGAACTTAACGCCGCGCTTTACCTCGACACCAGAGCGAAGAAAATGGAAATATAATTTCCACTCCTCGAGTGGGAATCGAACCCACAACCAATCGTTTACAGTCACACGCTTGTGCCACTGGGCCACGACTGGCCACTAATTATTACACAATAATTGTATTATTTATCATTTTGAGTGGCAATCGAACCCAGAACCAATAACAACAGTACCACTGCGCCACAAACATCTCAACTCATTCTATATTATATTAAACAAAAGAATTTAAAAAGAAATATAATTGCAAAGGAAAAAAATGTGCAAACCCAAAAGAAATTAGTATCGTATCCAATTTTCATATAATGGTTTGAAGTCGAAACGTCTTCCGTTCCGCTTCGTTACCCCCGCGCTACTATTACCCTCCTCATCAAATTTCCACTTTATTACCCCCATTACCTATAAATGTTAGGAATTACATGACTTATAATTTTCTGTATGGGAATATTTATTTACATATATTATTTATTTATATGTATTATTTATTTTATATGTATAAGGGTGAAAAATTGTATTATATTATTTTAATTTTTTCAACTTCATTCAGGGTAATTAGAGAGAAAAAATAATGATAGAGGCCAGCCGTGACGCAGAGGCAAAGATTGTGACTGTAAACGCGAATGGTTGTGGGTTCGATTCCGCTCTTCGTATTATCACTCCTCGAGTGGGAATCGAACCCATAACCAGTCACATTTATAGTCACGCTTTATGCCTGTGCGCGACAACTATGCATGGCGTAAATGTGCAATAGCGATTGATATTTACGAATTAATGTTATTAATCCATAATATACCAAGGCGGTATATCTAAGATCTTTTCGCCTGCTTGATCAAGTAGAGAGAGGAAATCGAGGACAGGAGGTGAATATTGAACACATTTTAAGCATACATCCTGTGCACAGCAGGGTGGGCAGAGGGGACTTAGTGTTAAAACACTCCATTCCCTATTTTCCGCTGAATTCTGGTTGCATTGCGTGTTAAGTGGTGGAACTTAACGCCGCACTTTGCCTCTAAATCACAACGAGGAAAATGGAAATATTAAATATTTCCACTTATCGAGTGGGAATCGAACCCACAACCAGCCGCTTTACAGGCACACTCTGTGCCTCTGCGCCACGACTGGCCCCAAACATAAACATAAAAATACTTATATACACAATTTTGAAAAATCCCACGACGGTTTAATTGTAATTGAAAAAGGATAAAATAACTAGAAATCCCCCGCCTAAAAAAATATATGTTACGAGATGATGGGGACGACTTCGTCGGGGGCTGTCATTACTTTAAGTTTGCACAAACCTTCTCATAGGTTTTCATGCTATTAAAACAGGTTTGGAAAAAAATTAAAATATTAATATGAATTTACAGTTTTAATAACTGGTATTCCTTTTAAAAACTTTAAGAACGAAATTTATACTGTTAGCTACTATATTTAAAATAGAAGTTGCAACTGGCAGCCCCCGACGAAGTTGTCCCCATCATCTCGTAACATATATTTTTTTAGGCGGGGGATTTCTAGTTATTTTATCCTTTTTCAATTACAATTAAACCGGCGTGGGTATTTTCAAAATTTTTAATTTTGCTTTTTATTTTAATCTTTTTTAAGCTTTGCACTAACAATATTTTACTGCAGCGCCCCCTGGTGACTTGTCACCGAAATATAAATTTAAAAACGTGCACTAAGCAACGTGAAAACTCTTTCCAATCGTACTACTCGTTTTGGTTTTACACAAAAAAATAGAAGCAGCTACTTACTGCAGCGCCCCCTAGAGAGTTGACACATACATGAAAATATGCACTAAGTAGAAATACATGACACATATATGAAAATATGAACTAAGTAAACTTGAATCTATCATTGAAAACTGCATTCAAATCGGACTCGTAGTTTTAGTTTTGCACAAACAAATGTACTTACTGCAGCGCCCCCTGATGAGTGGTCACCGTAACGCATATATTAAAAGACGCAACAATTAAGCCTAAACCTATCCTTGAAAGTTTCATCTAAATCGGACTAGCAGTTTTTGCTCTGCATAAGCAAATGTTTACTGCAGCGCCCCCTAGTGAATTTTTACCCTAACGAAAAAACAGAAATCTTAAAATATGCATCAAGCAAAACTGAATCTAGTTCTGAAAACTCTAGCCAATCGGATTAGTAATTTCGGTTTTAGACAAATAAATACAAGAAAAATTTTGGTTTTACACAAAAAAACTCAAACAAATGCTTACTACAGCGCCCCCTGATGAGTGGTCACCATAACGCATATATGAAAAGACGCACCAATTAAGCCTGAACCCATCCTTGAAAGTTTCATCTAAATTAATTTAGTAGTTTTTGATTTGCATTAACAAATGTTTACTGCAACGCCCCCTGGTGAGTTTTTCCCGTAACAAAAAAAGAAAAATCTTATAATATGCGCCAAGCAAAGCTGAATCTTTTTCTGAAAAATCTTTTCAATCGGATCAGTGGTTTCGGTTTTAGACAAATAAATACAAAAAAAGTACAAACAAATGCTTACTGCAGCGCCACCTGGTGGTTTGATACGATAAAACATATCTAAGAACATCCGCCAATCAAACTTGAATCTATCACTGAAAATCGTATCGAAATCAGACAAACTATTTTTGAGATAATTGAAAACATTCGTTTTCACGTAAAATGCTTACTGCAGCGCCCCCTGGTGAGTTGGGACGATAAAATATATCTAAGAACATACGCCAATTGAACCTGAACCTATCATAGAAAACCGTATTAAAATCGGACTTATAGTTTTGGAAATAATTGACATAGTAATTTGCACAAACACACAAACAAACAAACAAACAAACAAACAAACAAACAAACAACCTCTCACCCCAAACACATATACAGTCGCCGTTCCGTCGCGGGTAAAAATACTTATATACACAATTAGTCGCATTTACAGTCACACTTTTATTTCACAAGTCACGACTGACTTTAATCGCATCACGTCGCAGCTTTGCATCTTATAAAATTGAGCTTTTTGAGAGATGTGTCACTCCATTGTCAACTTTGAACCAATTTACAAACCTTTTATATTTAAGTCAACAAGACATTTGATAAAATAAATAATTATAAATAAACAAAAAAATTGAGATGGGATTTATATTTACTGTATTGAAAACATGATCATTCGATTTTTTTTCATAAACATAGATACACTTTTAATTCTACAAAATTCTATTTTTTTTTTGCTATTTGTTTTTGTTGCCCTATTTTTTGACTAAAATAGAAGTAACATTTCTCTCTTGCCGAACGATTATACGTAGAATAATCTTTGGGTAGCACAAATTTATTAAAATTGAAGAAATGCTAACAACTAAAATAAGAGATAAAATGCTAACAACTAAAATAAGTTATAATAAAAAGCGTATAATAATTTCGACGCAGCTGGTGGTAGAACGTATGGCTTGGCGGTCAGAGCGCTTGGACGGTTTCCAGAGGCGCGGGTTCAAATCCCGCTGTGTTCAAATTTTTTACGTTTTCTAAAAATGTCTTTACAGCTAACATTTTAAAACACTGTTCAAACTTTAATTATAGAACATAATTTTACAACTAGACTACTTTTTTCTAAATAAAAAATGAAATAAACAGTCCACAACCAACTAACTGCTTCTAACAAAAGCAAGTCTTGCCTTCTTAATAATTTTTATTGTCATTACACTTGCTCCTAACATTGTTATGAAAAATTTACTCTCCCTTTAATGGCTGACAAAGGCAACTTTTAAAGGAATCGTAGACAGCCGTCTCCGTCTCTGAGCGAAAACGCTTATTTTATTTTATATTTTATATGGAATTTTATTAATTTCACCTCGGCATCTATTTTCAGCAAATATTTGTAGGGATTGCGATATTTTGTTTATGTAGATTCTCTTGTATTATATTTTGCCTTTGACTTTTCATGGGCTTGTTATTTCCATCCAAAAGCACTGGATCGAAATAATAATAGGCATAACAAAATAGATATGACGAGTAGCTAAGACTAATATAGTTTATAAGGACATGTTGTTACGAACACACTAACGCTTTCTATGGATAAATCATTCAAAATAAATTTTTATCTTTTTCATACTCCGCAAAAGGGAAGTAAATTCAATAAATTTTAGTTTAAATTAGTTCTGGATACGATTTTCTATAGTTCTTCCTTCATCGATTTTTTAAAAAAAGAACTTGAACAAATCAATTTACTAATTATTAAAGAGACTGTTGTGGCGCAGTGTGACAGCGTCGGACTACATCCTCAATGAGTATGGGCTCGATTCCCATTCGGAGAATTTACTATATTTTTATTATTTTTATATTCTCCCTCTCTGCTCGACCTTCCCTTTTTATGCTGTAAAGTGGAGTGTAATGACACTAGGTTCTCCCTTGTTCTCTATCGTATACGGAAAAAAGCCTTAACCAACAAACATCAATCAAAAACCACCAACTGAAAATGGTAGAAAAGCTCCCATAATAAGCATTTAACTAAAGCTCAGGGTCGATTGCCCGAACAAAGTTTGGAACATTTATAAGTAATTGATAAAATGTAAATTAGCTCGTTTGAATGATTTATACCAAAGGATCCTTAGTTGTAAAATCCTTGATTTTCAAAGGGATAATGAATTAAATTTAAAGTAATAGCCTGATTAAGGTTACATGAGGACATTGAGCCGAATATTGAATATTAAATTTATGTTCATTTTCAGCTTTCGGCCTTTTCCTTTTTCCCGCATGGCAGAGTAGTCAGAGAGAACCAAGTGTTAAGACACTCCATTCTCCACTTTTCACTGGAAATCGGGACATTACGTGTTAAGTGACGAAACTCAACGCCTCGCTTTGTCCTCGGTATTAAGCAAAGAAATGAAAATAATGTTTAATCATTTTTCCTAGTGGGAATCGAATCCACAACCATTTTGGTTAAAGACAAACACACACTGAGTCACAACAAACTTACCATTACGATGTATTCGGGGCTTATTTTATGATTACCGATTGTCGGTTTCTTATTCGTGGAAATGTTGGTATAATATAGAAATTTCTGAGAAATACTAAATATGAACATCAAGTCTATGGATAACTGGACACTGGATTTTATGGAATTCATAATGGTGAAACAGCTTCACGCGTGAATCCTGGTTATAGTAAAAGAGATATTAATTTTAAGACACTCCGTTCTCTTTTGACGTTGAATAGTGACAAATCTTTATATATATATAAGTTGGTACAGTAAAAATCGTTTTTTTTTTATCTTCACGCTGTATCCCGCACATAGCAGGCTAGGCAGAGACAACTACATAAGACACTCCGTTTCCCGCTTTCTGCAAATTCAGAGGCATTGCGTGTTAAGTGGCGGAACTTAACACCAGAGAGAAGAAAATGAAAATATTAAATATTTCCACTCCTCGAGTGGGAGTCGAACCCACAACCAGTCGCGTTACAGTCACATTTTATGCTACTGTGCCATGAATGACCTCCAATATGGCAAATGGCTTAAAATTGGTTGTAAAATGTAATTTAGCCATTTAACTTTTAACGCTTCTCTTTCACTAAGCAATAAAACTTTGGAAGTCAGTTCATTCTCTATTTTTAAATGTGTATAGAATTATATTATATGTCCAGACCCGAAGAGCGTTATCCGAGTGATTTTTGAACAAAAATAGTAATCTAAATACTATTGAATCAACTATAGTGTAATGTGTTTTTATTTTATTTTATTGTTTTAGCTCCACGTGCATAGCAGGGTGGGCAGAGGGAACTTAGATTTAAAACACTCCGTACCCCACTCTCTGCTAAGTTCTGGAAGCATGACGTGTTTAGTGTCCGAGGCAACGCTGTGCCTTGCCTCAGACACCAGAGCAAATAAACACAATTTAATAAAAATATAATATGGTAATCAAGACATATTCTACTTATAATGAAATCTAGTACAATTACACCAAACACAGATACAGTACAAACAAACCTACATACAATCTAGATCAGTCAGTTCACTCAGTAACATGTTCGTGGAATGCGTCCAAAGTCCCCAAGGGCGAGTTTCGATAATAGCCTATCTATCTGTTATCCAGCATATAGTAATGCGTTCGTTTTGCTTATTCGACTGTCCTTTGACTTTGTATGATGTGAATTTAATTTTTATTTCATTTTTTTAGCTTCACGCTTTATATCGAGGTCAGTTGTGGCACAGTGGCACATGTAAATGTAAACGTAAATGCGATTGATAGTGGGTTCGATTTTCACTCGAAGAGTGGAAATATTTAATATTTCTATTTTTTTCGCTCTGGTGTTGAGGCAAATCGCGGCGTTAAGTTACGCCACTTAACACACCTCCAGAATTTGACGGAAAGTATAGACACTAGATTTTTTCTGCTTATCCTGCTGTGTGTGGGATACAACGTCAAGCTATATCCCTAGTTCCCTGCATACTGCTTTCGCGTCGTCCACTGTCATTAACCACTTCATACACGCCTTTCCGGGGGGTCCTCATAGTTTGCACATGACCTTCCTCCAGCATAATTGGTACTGTGAAAATCACAAAGATCGATCGAGTCCTTTCCGTACCTCTTTCTTTACCGCTTAAATATAAATTTTGAATTATTTAAAATACCTTCTTACAACTTTTTATATATTTCCAAATAAGACTGAAAATACTTATTATTTATTTATTAGAATAAATTTATAAAGATAATAGAAACATTTTCTTGCGTCTCTAGATATTCGACTTTGAGAGCTTTCAAGAGTGTTTTTTTTAAATAAAATAATTTATTAATGAATCATTTAATGAAACTAATTACTTATAATTAATTGTTTAAAAGCAAAAGAAATATTATGCCGGAAAGTAATGAATTTATTCTTACAATTATCTTTAACATTTTGTGTTTCCAAGCTTCCTAATATTCTGAGAAGCTCTAGGGAGATCTTACGAAATTACTTATTAATAAGGTAAAAAGCTACTGCGCAACATAAGTAAATGCTCACTGACAAAATAACAAAGTGGCCAGTGGTGGCCAGTCGTGGCACAGTCGCACAAAGTGTGACTGTAAAGCGACTGGTTGTGGGTTCAATTTCCACTCGAGGGGTGGAAATATTTAATATTTCCATTTTCTTCGCTCTGGTGTCGAGGCAAGGCGACGGAATCCAAATTCGGCGAAAAGTGGGGAACGGTGTGTCTTAACACTAGGGTCCCTCTGCCTACCCTGCTGTGTGCAACGTGAAGCTAAAAAAAAATAACAAAGTACTTTGCAATTATATATAAGTAATTACCTGATTGAATTCATAATGCTTATACAGCTTCACGCTTGTTCCGCATCCGTAGGATAGTCAGGGTCCATTGTAAGGATTCTCCGTTCTCTACTTTCCGCCCGGATTCTGAACATTGCGTATTGGGTACATAACCTGGACATCTCGCTATGTCTTGTTCATTAGAGAAGAGAAATGAAAATAATGAAATTATAATCATTACTCTATATTGTGTGGGAATCAAATTCCATAACCATCGCAAATAGACTCTGATGCTGACATACTGCGGCACGATGGGCATCTAAATTTAAATGTCTTATACATTACGGGAAAAATATTATATATAAGTGCGATGTTGAATTATAGTGGTGTATTTTAGTCAAAAAAGTTAATATTTCTGAAGCTGCATGTACGAGTATAGAACTACATTAGGGCATAGACAATCTAGTTAGGGGCCAGTCGTGGCGCAGTGGCATGAACGTGTGACTGTAAACGACTGGTTGTGGGTTTGATTCCCACCCGAGGAGAATATTTCCATTTCCTTCTCTCTGGTATCAGAAACAAAGCGCGGCGTTATGTTCCGCCACTTAACACGCACACTGCCTCCGAATTCAGCGGAAAGTGAGGAACAAAGTCTTAACACTAGGTTCCCTATGCCTACCCTACTGTGTGCGGGATACAGCGTGAAGCTAAAAAAAAATCTAGTTAAAACTCTAACAATCAAAACATCAAAACATACATACATATTACGAGAGAACAAAGTTCTTTTAAGCCTCGTCATCTATACGCTACAAGGTGAGTGTCCACAGTAACAGGTAATACCCCGTAATTCCTGGAAGCTTTATATCTGAAAAGTTTCAGGCATTCTATGCATTCAAACTGGGCACGGCCTAAGGCTGACTGCGGAAAAATCATTTTTTTGACAACTGAAAAAATATGCATAAAAAATTGTATTGGGTAAATTGGAACTAACTTCTTTTGGATGGTTTTAGAACTAAACTATATATTTTAGCGAATATAACATACATATTATTTACACACTTTCTAGTATAGAATAAAGAAAAAAGCTTTTCATAACACTTTCTTACAGTATTATTAAAACTAAGGACTTAAAAACATTTTATTTTTAGGAAACGTACAAATATTAATTAAATAATGCGATATATCACGCATATATTATTAATTACATTCGTTCATTGGTGCCGTCGTGGCGCAGTGACAGCGTCTGACAGTAAACGTGATGGTTATGGGTTCGATTACCACTCGAGGTAATGATTATATTTTCATTTCCTTGCTTTAATACTTAGCGCGGCTTTAAGTTCCGCCACTTAACACGTGAAATATCTCAATTTTCAAATGAAAAATGGAGGACAGAGTGTCTTGGCACTAGCTTTTCTCTCACTAACCCACTATTCGGGAGAAAGCAGTTTCAGGAGAAGGTAGGTTTTTTTTTAATTTCAAGTATAAGTTACTCATATAATATTAATATCAAAAGTTATTAAATACCATACTAAGTTAGACCTAAGTAGGTATAAGATCATTGTGAATATGAACCAGTGAATATCTTAATGACACTCCAATACGAGTTGAAGACCTTCTTCAAAGTATTATTAAACGATCCGTTCTTTGTTAAAGTTAAATTGGGATGAGAGTCATTTTATGACGGGCGTAAACAAATATCTTGGGTGAATTTATATTTATGGATTTGGGGCCAGTCGTGGCGCAGTGGCACGAACGTGTGACTGTAAACGACTGGTTGTGGGTTCGATTCTCACTGGAGGAGTGCAAATATTTAATATTTCCATTTCTTTTGCTCTGGCATCAGAAGCAAAGCGCAGCGTTAAGTTCCGCTACGTAACACGCAATGCCACCGAATTGAGCGGAAAGTGTTGTATATTTAAAATTTCTATTTTCTTCCTTCACTTAACACACAATACCTCCGAATTCGGCGGAAAATGGGTAACGGAGTGTCTTAACACTAGGTTCCCTCTGCCTACCCTGCTGTGTGCAGCGTGAAGCTAACAAAAACAACAAAATAAATAATTTCCACGAAAATTTAGGCCCAACTCCAAAAGTGATGTGCATTAACGTACATATTTATAAATAAAGCGGAAAATTCTTGCCGTTTAATCATAAACAGGTAAAGAATTTACGAAGTAAACGGCTCACAAAGGATTGTTCGCTTTGATCGAACTTAGCTTAGTTACGGAGAACTGATTAATTTTTCAACCCCCCGCCCCGGCAAGTGTTTACTCCGTAGTCGTTAATTATTGAGAGAGTTGTTCTTGTATTGGTTTTAAAGTTTCCGATCAATAATTGTTTGGAAGTCTTTTTTTAAAAGTATTTTCCTTAGAATTACCTTCATCAATTTAGCTGTGGAAGTGATTGTATTTTGTGTTGAAATGTGATGTAATTAATTGTTAGTTTAATTGATGAATTGAAATGTTATTTTAATGTAATTGCCTTCGTGAATAATAGTTAAGACTGGTATGAAAATAGTGGTTCAAATTCAACACTGTCGAAATGATAATATTCATAATATATCTACTATTTTCATTATACTACCTGTATTATACATAGTTATAGTTCTTTCTTAATATATATTTTAGTTTTCGCAATTTCTACATGGAGCAAGGTAAGCAAAAAATAGTGTTAAAACACTATTCACACTTCTCCAGTTTCTGAAATTTAAAGACATTGTGCATAATTATTTTTATTACGAAACTTAACGCCCTTCTTTGTTTTAACAGAGTCGATATAATAATTATTTAAATATAACAATAATAGCCCCCTATTCGATTGCAAAACCCGAAACCATCACGTTTACAGTCATAATGTCCCACTGTACACAATCTCAATTTAATAAATACAGCTAATTTACACCATTCCCCCACTTTCCAACGAAGTCTGGAGGCGTTACGTGCTAAGTGCCGAAACTTAACGCCGCGCTTTGCCTCGACACCAGAACAAAAAAATGAAAACATGAAATATTATATACAACGTGAAGCTTATTTACAGTTAAAAATAAAAAAAAGAACAATAACCAATAGGCAATGCAATGTCTGTTTTGAAATTCCTGTAACAGACAGTGAGATTTGTTCGACTGAGTGATTTTTGATTTCAAACACGACAGACGGTTGAGTACTCAATCATAGACCGACCGGAGCCCAACTGAATTAAACGTACCGACACAGATTGACGGACATCCATAGGTTTTTTTTTTATGTTACTGATACGATGTTTTATAGGATAACGTTTTCTAGTAGTGGGTAGAAGTTTATTGGAATTGTATTGTATTGATATAATGATAATTTAATGACATAATGTTGAAGAATAATGTTTTTAAAGATTTTTTAATGGTTATGCTTTTATGGCACATTGTTGGGCCTTTTATTAGTAATAATGGTCATTATGATGAGAAACTTAAAAATTATATACAGATGATATATGATTTTAAATTAACTCAATTTTTTACATTGCCTTGCCTAGTTTTATCGTTATGATTTATAAGTTGACAGAATATATACATTATCTATATTCTGTCAACTTCTGTAAAAAAGAGCGAAACGTTATAAATAAATCAAATCACTATATAATCAAAAGACAAGTTTCAAATTGTTTTATTTCAATAAGTGTTTAAAATTTCAGAAGAAACAAGATTTTACTAATAAGTTAGCTCTATAATAAGTACAACTTTTTTATAAGAACCATTTACAAAAGTATTTAATTATCACCCTAATGCAAAGATGCAAAAACAATTAAACTACAATAATATTATAATATTAAATATGAACAAGTAATATAGTTTTCACTAGCTACATTAGGAGCATGTTGACAATTGCGTCGGCAATTGCCCGCCATCTTGATTTCCCGCCGAAACCGCACGCCTGCTGTTGACTGCAAACGTACCCATTATATTACATTGCATGATCATCAAAATGAATGGCTCATTCTAATTAATTTGTATTAAATAAAGGAATTATTTGAGAAATAAAGTTTAAAAGTAAAAATAAAGACTCTGGAAGATTTTTTTTATATGTTTATATGATATGGATCTATGTTACAAATAATTTGTTAATTACCTAATATTATTTGATTTGAATTAGGAGTCAAATTCTTGATGAGCTATATGCAAGAAATCAAAATAATTTGATTGTGCTCGTCAACGTCTTAATAGATAAATAGGATAATAAATTTTGAAATGAAACTGGTGATGTTTCGAATACTTTACAGTAGTCTACGTGTGACCACGGACTACTGCAGAGTGTTCGAAACGTCGGGTTTCTAAAAATGTATTTTCGAATACAAAAAATATGCGCGATTAATCCGGTTAAAAATAGTTTCATTTCCAAATGTGTAGTAATCGCGAAAACATAAGATTATACTAGGATAATAAATATTTGAGAAATATAACAACTTAAAAAATATATTTTCTTATATTTATTACATATAAACAAATTTACATTCAATTTTTTTATTTATTGTATTTATTTATATGTATTATAAAATATATCAAATCTTTTTTTTTTTAAATTACAAAATACATAAGAATGTACTAAATTACAAGTTCGTATCCGAAATATAAAACATACACCATTATTACACTTTCGTTTAATTTAATTTCGAAAATCCAAATACATATATACAAGCAATTTTTTAAAAAACTATAATTTTGAAAAACACATTTTTACTTCAGAATTTTTCATCAGCTTTTTTTAATAAAAAAAAAACACGCACTAGAAAAGGCGTAAAAACATTGAACTAACGTTTTTAATCTGTCCAGTCGGGCCATTCATTATCTGTCAGCTGGCGGGCATCGGGGGAACGAAAGATTAATCAATATTGTTTTATACTGAACCATCGATCGATCGTTATTTATTAACTGGACGCTTTATCTTTCTCGTGTGGGCCTTGGCTGAAATATTTTGAAAAAGTCACTAGTTATACGTCACTGTGTTAACGAAATCGGATAAGATAAAATGCGACCATATCTATTTGTATATAATATCTTTTTTAGGTTTCCTATATATCTCGAATAGAGCTGGATACGCTGGTGAAGTAGAGAATTTGTATTAATAATTTAATTCTCCATTTTACACCCATTTTTGTTACATATATACTACATTTTTCAGTGGTGGAAGATAACACCGTACTTAATAGGTGGCAGAGATGAAAACTATAAAGTTAAATAATTTAAATATTATAAGCCACAATTGTTTGTGTCTGCAATATTAAATCATCACTAGTGAGATACACTTTAAATTCGCAAATATGACCTCTATTTGTATGCATTTAGTTTTTTTGCATACTTTATTATGTTTACATATTTTTGTGAATTATTATATACCTATAAGACTTTATAAACTAATAAGAAAATTACAAGATAGACAGGCATTGTTTTTTTTTTTTTTTACTTTACTTTCTCGGATAATAACTGAAGTTTTTTTCATATTTCGACTGAAAAAGCACATTTTTTTCTAATAAATACTTAATATGATAATTTAAGATTATATGCACATAAATAAAATTAAATATATTTTCTATTATTTTTTTTATATAATTCTTAATAATTATTAAAAATACAATACACATTTGATTTTTTTTTTAAATCTCTCGTTAGTAAACACTCTGTGGCTTGATTCAGGCCATTTAGAATTTTCAATTTATAAATAAAATCTGTCATGTGGTTGACATGGCGGTCGGGTTCGGCGGGCGTGATTAATTATATTTGTTTTATTATGTATCTAGTGTATTCTCATATTGGAACAAATTAAACTATAATATAACTGTGAAAGGAGAATTTTATTGAACTATTAAGTTATTTTGTGTTTGCAAAAAATGTATGTGACCAGTCGTAGCCTAGTGGCACAAGCGTGTGACTGTAAACGACTGGTTGTGGGTTCGATTCCCACTCGAGAAGTGGAAATATTGAATATTTCCATTTTCTTCGCTCTGGTGTCGAAGTAAAGCGCGGCGTTAAGTTCTGCCACTTACCACACAAAATGCCTCCAAATTCGGCGGAAAGCGGGGACGGAGTGTCTTAACACTAGGTTCCCTCTGCCTACCCTGCTGTGTGCAGGATATAACGTGAAGATAAAAAAAATATTTATTACTTTTTTTTCCCGCATAATAGGAGAAACCCTCCCACACACAAAACCTGTATCCAGACACTCCGTTCTCCACTTCCCAACCAAAACCGAGACATTGCGCGTTAAATGGCGGAACTGAACGCCGCGATTTGCCTTTAGTGCGAAAAATGGAAATTTAAAAATAATCATTAGTGGCAATCGAACCCACAACCATCGTTAAAACCAGGGGCTATCCCCCTACGCCATGACGACCTCTATATATAAATAAAATATATTACTATTTCTTACAGATTATGAAGAAAGACATGACAGGACATGACATTCAGCACTTAAACTTTAAATATACCAAATTTCTCCTGCGTCATTTTCACTGCATTACCAAATGTTTTGACGTGAACGGAAAAACGAGAACGGAGTGATAGTGCTGAACACTAGATTAATGAAACAAACATAGCTTACCGTTGCACTATAACATTTTTCTAAATACAAAATAAGAAATATGTGGGTAAAGAGAATCGGATTCATAGAACGGCTGTCATTAATAATTTAGTACTACTGCACAGAGCGTTGTACTGGATGTAGGGCGACCACGGCTCACAGTCAAATGGAAAATTAAATAACTTTACGATGCTCGGAAATGGTAAGCCAATTATAATTCACCACTTGTCCTTTTGTTCACGATTTACCCCTAATTAATGATTTAGACATACACATAAATTATGATTAAAGGTCTTTTTTTAAGTCGCGGTGTTAAATTTCGTCATTCTACATACAAAACAAGGCAGCTTCACACCTGAATAACCTACATATCGAGCATGGCAGGTTAGCTAGAGGGGATCTAGTGTTAAGACACTACTTTTCTACCAAAACGTGCTGACGGCACTCAACGCTGCGCGTCAACCAGACTGGGGAAATGAAAATAATTATAATATAACCTTTTCCCCGAGTGGAAATCGAATTCTCTACCAATTGCGTTTACAGTCAGACACTGTCCCACTGAGTCACGGTGATTTCAATGATGACTAATATAGAGACTATATACAATGTTCTTTAACGAAAAGTAGAGAAGGACTATCTCAGGTTGTTTCTGCCTACTAAACTAAATACATTAAAAAAATGCGTTAAACTAAAGTGGCCAGTCGTGGCCTAGTGGCCCAGATTCCCACTCAAGGAGTGGAAATATTTAATATTTCCATTTTCTTCGCTCTGGTTGTCGAGGTAAAGGGCGGCGTTAAGTTCCGCCACTTAACACGCAATGCATCCGAATTCGGCGGAAAGTGGGGAACGGAGTGTCTTAATACTATGTTCCCTCTGCCTACCCTGCTGTTTGCGGGATACAGCGTGAAGCTGTTAAACCTAAAAAATAATATTACTACTTTATCAGTATTTTCTGATCATTTAAAATGTCCTCACTATTTTACGAGAATGGAATTTCTCACCTGAACAGTGAGGTAAGCGCTACCGATACATGTTTTCATATTCATAGCCTTCTTGTTCTAACCAAAACATGTTCAGCAATTCAGTACAGAAAATGGCAGTCTTAGATGCTTGTACAAAGAGAGTGGAACTTGTAATTTACCATTTTGTTTTTTTTAAACCCATTGGTGTTTACCACTTAGTAGTTTCACGCTTCCTGCGTAGTAGTTAGTAATTTTAGTGTCAAGGCACTCTGATTTCCGCGTTTCGAATAAAATTATGATAGTGGCGTGAGTATAATAAAATTATGATAGTAATAAAATTATGACGTAACAAGCATGAGGACCCCCGGAGGACGTGTATGAAGAGGTTGATGACAGTGGAGAAGGCGAAAGAAGTATGGAAGGGCCGTAGCGTTTGGCGCTCCGTTCTCTCTGACTACCCCGCAAAGGATACAGCGTGAAGCTAAAAAAAAAAGTTGTGGCTAGGTTAATACGGCGCAGCGGTAAACGCATTTGCCTATGGGTTCGATCCCAACTAGAGGAATGCGTAGTATATTTAAATTATTTTCATTTCGTAGCTAAGACAAAGCGCTGCGTTTAGTTTCGCCACGGGGTTGATCATAAGCAATGTCTATATGTTGAGCTGAAAAATGTATAATAGAATGCCTTGACACTAGGTTCTCTTTGACTACGGTCCTATGCGGAAAAAAGCTGCACAAAATGAAGTAAATTTTTAATTACGCGAATTTTCGAAAAAAATGGTCCAACACTTTCAGTCGTGGCCCAGTGGCACGAGCGTGTGACTGTAAACGACTGGTTGTGGGTTCGATTCCCACTCGAGGAGTGGAAATATTTAATATTTCCATTTTCTTCGCTCTGGTGCAGAGGTAAAGCGCGGCGTTAAGTTCCGCCACTTAACACGCAATGCCTCCGAAATCGGCGGAATGTGGGGAACGGAGTATCTTAACACTAGGTTCCCTCTGCCTACCCTGCTGTGTGCGGGATATAGCGTGAAGCTAAAAAAAAAAAAAAAATTAATATATTTTTTGCTATATATTCCTTCTGAAAAGTAATCTTACGTATATAAAGTTATTATAAAGTCTTACAATTTTAAGACACACATTAAACGAAGCGACCACATTCAAAATATATATGACATTAATAAAAAAAACCACTCGAAGAACAATAACAATAACGATTACAGTCCATTTGTGGCACTGAAAAAATATTTACTCCGCCGAAAATACTCCAACAAAGGGTAAAGCTTAATAATTCCTCCTTTTATATTCTGCTACTCTTTTATTAGTAACTTGAAAAGTAAATTAAAAACAACTTCGCCCAAAGAAGTTTTAATCGAGAAGTTATAACAATGATGAATAAAATTGATTGTATAAATAATTATTAAAGGATTCTTAATATATTTGTGGCCAGTCGTGGCCCAGTGGCACAAGCGTGTGACTGTAAACGACTGGTTGTGGGTTCGATTCCCACTCGAGGAGTGGAAATATTTAATATTTCCATTTTCTTCGCTCTGGTATCGAGGTAAAGCGCGGCGTTAAGTTCCGCCACTTAACACGCAATGCCTCCAAATTCGGCGGAAAGTGGGGAACGGAGTGTCTTTACACTAGGTTCCCTCTGCCTACCCTGCTGTGTGCGGGATATAGCGTGAAGCTATTAAAATTAAAAATTAATATATTTAGTTGGTATTAGCAAGTTTTTGATATGGATTCATGTGTTTTTCGTATAGCAAGGTAAACAAAGAGGTCTAGTGTCAGGATTCTCCATTTTCCGCCTGAAACTGCAATTTAGTAGGGTAAAACTAGGTAAAACGCCCCAGTTGACAAAACGCCCCACAGCCATAGCAGGCACATTAAGAAAGCTAGATGATACACGTATTGTACGGAGAGTAGCTATAAGTTGATAAACAACATAGCTAATGTGCACGTGTGGTTTATTACGCTCCCTTAAAAAATATTAATAAATTTAGTGTTTCAGTGAAGTTACAATTTGTGGTAAGTTGCGAACATTTTTTTATATTTTAATACTCATTAAATTTAAGTTAAATTGATATTAACTGTTGAAAATACACATAAATACACTTTATTATAAATGTTCGTTAAACGTGATAACTTTGAAATTAAGGCTTTTTTCTTGATAGGGCGTTTTAAAAAGCAAAATTTGCAATACGCCCCACCGCATGTTTTTTAAAATGCCCCTGTACCGAAATTACATAGATACCAATTTATATTGTATTTTAATTACAGAGTATGTCTCTTAAATATAAACGCAAGACTCTTCGAGCTTCTTGGAGGCAATGCGATCTGTATGAAGTAAAAAAATGGGAGAGAATGAAGCTTCAAAGCACTTGAAAGTTCCATCTTTGAGAAGCACCTTAAAACTGTTCGGATATGGACATAAATAAAAGCGTTGAATGTACAGAAAATTACTACATAACAAAGTCTCCTGAAGACTGGATTCAAGTTTGACACGTTCAGGGTACCACGTTTGTGTAACAACTATGGGCAGAAAGCTAAGAGAGAAGCTGTTAAAAGCAGCAAGATTTGATTTTATTCTATTCAACTATTTTATGATAATTTTAATTTGGTTTATGTCAAAGTTAATTGAAAAGACTGTTATGTTAATCATTAATTTTGAAGACTGGTGTTTTTTATTGTTACAACTTTTCTTTTAATTAATTACTTACAAATGAAAATATTTTTTTTTATTTAGAGTTTTTAAGGACTTTTAAGTCTTGCCTTACACTTGCCTTACCTTTGTGTTATGTTTGTAAGTTATTAAACTATTGATATATTGTGTTTTTTTACGTTTTGGATAAAATTTAGGTATGGACATTTATGAGGACATTTTAAATTGCATGGGGCATTTTATAATACAAAACGAGGCGTATTAGGTAACATGTACCTGATAAAACGCCCCACTCCATGTCTGCAAAAAAATTGAAATAGATCTTTAACCATCGTTCCTATTACATTAAGGTTTTGTAAAATTATTATTAACGAACCAATTAACGTCCAGGAATAAAAGAAATAATTAAATCTATGATTATTTGGGTTTTATTGAAGGTTAAAAAAAAGTGGGGCGTATTACCAAGTTTTACCCTATGGGTTAATATTAATGTCGGCAAATTTATTTCGTTTTAATATATTTTTAAACTGTATATACGAAGAGAGAACCTTGGAAGATATTTTCCTGTATTATTGTGTTACGTTTTTGATTTGAGATTTATTCTCGAGATTCTAAAGCTACCACTACGGCGCAGTGGATAGTACATGACTATAGACGGAATTGGTTGTAGGTTTAAATTTCCACTTCAAAGAACGATTACATTTGAATTATATTCACCTCTACGCTTTGAAATGACAAAGCGTGGCGTTGGATTCCATCACTTAACACACAGCGTCTCGAATTCTAGGGAAAAGTGAAAAACGTAGTGACTATTCACTATTTTTTTCCTAAGTACACGGAAAAGCTTGAAGCTGAAAACATAAACATATTTTAAAAAATAAAATAAATAAACATGTAATTCAATTTTCCTTGAAATGAAGCAAACAACCGTTGTATTTATTATTAAATTCATTACATTAAATTTATACAAGGGAATTATATAATTACAAGCGTCTCTATTATAATATGATGAAATGAATAAAATTTCTAGCCAGTCGTGGCCCAGAGGCACAAGCGTGTGACTGTAAACGACTGGTTGTAGGTTCGATTCCCACTTGAAGAGTGGAAATATTTAATATTTCCATTTTCTTCGCTCTGGTGCCGAGGTAAAGTGCGGCGTTAAGTTCCGCTACTTAACAAGCAATGCCTCCGAATTCGGCGGTCCGTGGGGAACGGAGTGTCTTAACACTAGGTTCCCTCTGCCCACCCTGCTGTGTGCGGGTTACAACGTGAAACTAAAAAAAAAATAATTCAATAGGCATTAAGATGGAACCGTTTAACATTCCATGGATACACCGTTATAGAACACATAGATATATCTGTACCAGGCCTGACTAAGTTAATAAATAGAAAATTACTAATTTCCAATACTGGCCTCTTTAAGTTAATATTTTTTGCAGCTTCACGCTTTCTCCCGCATAGCGAGGTAATCAGTGAGAATCTAGTGTCAAAACACTTCGTACTCAAGTCTTCAAGACACACTTTCCTCCAAAATCGAGGCAATATATATTGAATAGCGGAACTTAATGCTACGCTTTATCTTAGACTTAAGCGACCATTTCAAAATGTTAATATAATTATTCCTCCGAGTGGGAATCGAACCCACAACTTTCGTGTTAATTCTTATTAATTTTTATTGATGTTGTTTGATGTTATTTAAACACTTTGCAATGTTTAAATATCACAAAACAAACAAACGGAAGCCAGTCGTGGAGCAGAGGCACAAAGAGGTTGTGGGTTCGATTCCCACTCGAGGAGTTGAAATATTTAATATTTCCATTTTCTTCGCTCCGATATCGAGGCAAAGCGCGGCGTTAAGTTCCGCCACTTAACACACAATGCCTGCGAAAACAACGGAACATTTCTATTTTTATAAAAAAAATACTTAAAAATTGATCATCTAAAGTACACACATAAGTAAATAATGATTGTTACCCAACAGTTGTAATTTAGCCCACATTACCCGATACAAAGCGTCTCTCGTCCGCACCTCGCCCGTAGCGTTGCGGAGTACGGCACGTGTTTGTGAACTGGTCGTGTTTAATGGTTCACACATTTTGCTGGCGGCGGACACGTTTATACCTTACTGTACCTTGTTTTGCTAGTAAAGAAATTTTGGTAATGAAGACATTTTAGGGACAATATATGATTATTAACGTAAGTAAGGGCTATAGGTTCGATTTTCACTCGAAGGAATGATTTTATATTATTTTCATTTCTTCGCTCTGGTACCTGAGATAAAGCATGTCGTTGATCGAATATTATGCTGCAGGAGTGAATCGTTAACCAAAGGTCTTAAATTCGAAGAACTTAGTTCTTCCAGTCTTTCCACTAGCACAGATTACTTAGGAACAGGCATTACTTTACATAAGAAAAATGACACTAATATTAATGACTAAGTTCTAACAAAGTTTCCTTTTTCTAAAAAAATGCCTGAAATATGATCATCTAAAGTACACACATAAGTAAATAATGATTGTTACCCAACAGTTGTAATTTAGCCCACATTTCCCGATACAAAGCGTCTCTCGTCCGCACCTCGCCCGTAGCGTTGCGGAGTACGGCACGTGTTTGTGAACTGGTCGTGTTTAATGGTTCACACATTTTGCTGGCGGCGGACACGTTTATACCTTACTGTACCTTGTTTTGCTAGTAAAGAAATTTTGGTAATGAAGACATTTTAGAGATCGTTGTGGTAGTGTGACAGTGGTTGATTGTTAATGGGAGGGTTGTAGGTTTGATTCCCAATCGGAGTAATGATTAAATTTATATTATTTCATTTCTTCGCTCAGGTATCAAAGAGTAAGACGAAGGGATTGTTTTGATAGGTTCTCTTTGAGTTTCTCTGTGAGGAAAAAGCGTAAAGCTGCTTTTAAGATATTTTAATTCTGTTTCTATAGTGAAAGATTATCTTTATAATGTTGTATTATTTAGGATATTGTACAATTAACCCAAATTAATTTGTATGCGACAGTCAAACCTAACCAGAAATAACTCAGGTTCAGGCGGAAAGTGTATAACAGAGTTTCTCGTCTCTAAGTTGTCCCTGACTTACCTTGCTACGCAGAAATAGTTGGAAAATCTAGAAAAAAGGGTTACTTTCCGAAGATCGAAGTACAGTAACTTAATAAGTTAGATGTTTAATTCAATTTCAATATGATTTTTATTTTCAAAATTTGTTAAGAACACAGTATTAAACGAATTACTTTTTCTTCCGCGTCGCTGAGTCACGCCACTCGACACCAATGCCCCAAATTCTGCATTATTTACACTTTAAAAACGAAATATTTTAATAATTTGATTAAATTAATATTTTAGTACTCGGTTATATATTTCGCTTGTGTTTCAGTAGCCACGGACTACTCTAAATTATTCGAAACATCGGGTTTTCTAAAAGGTGTTTATTATGGTATTATGGTATTCGAATACCATAATTAACAACATACTTTTTTTTAGCTTCACGCTATATCCCGCACGCAGCAGGTAAGGCAGCCGAATTCGGAGACATTACGTGTTAAGTGACGGAACTGAACGCCGCGCTTTTGCCTCGACACCAGAGCGAAGAAGATGGAAATATTAAATATTTCCTCTCCTCGAGCGGGAATCGAACCCACAACCAGTCGTTTACAGTCACACGCTTGTGCCACTGGGCTACGACTGGCCACAAAAGCTTTTTTGATTTGTTTAATTTCTTAAAGGGACTTATATTAATTAAATGATAGCAAACGACTGATAGAAATTAATATTTTGTGTATGTTTAGCATTTTAAATACCAACGAGTATATAAAAATAAAATAAGTCGTCGTAAGTAATATTCCAGGTCACGAATATTATTTCTACTACTTTGAACATTTACTTTAAGTAAAAATTGTTTTTGATATTCCAGTCAGCAATGTAAGTCTATCTCTTCGACTACATTAGTACCATATTTCTTGTTTAATATTTATTGCCGTGTATGAAAATGTTGAACATATTTAGTGTCATTTTCATGTGTTTTTTTGTATAGCAGGGTAAAGAGAGAGCCTAGTGTCAAGTTCTACTTCTTCACTTTCTGTCCAAAAGTACAAGAGTTTCCCACATTGTTTTACTGTACTTATGAACTTACTGTACTTCGATTTTTTTGAAAATAACTTTTTTTTATAGTTTCATGATTTTTCGCTCATAAATAAGCTGCTTTTTCTGAGTTAGAGAGAACCTAGTGTCAAAATATTCCACTCTCCGCTTTCTGTCCAAAAATCACAGCATTGCGTATTGTATAACATATCACCGCGCTTTATCGTACCAGAGCGGAGAAATGAAACATAGTTGTTTACTATAAAATGATAAGCCACTCCGTTAATATAGCCAAAGGCGCATTATCTTATGACCAGTTTGTAATTTGTAATCTTCATTAATATTAAGGCTGGTCGTCGTCGTAAGGCTGTCGTAGGGGCACAAAATATGATCGTAAACGCGACAGGTAGTAGATTCGATTCTTACTCGTGGAATTGTAATATCTAATATTCTATTTTATTTGCTCTAGTGTCGAAGCATAGCGTTGAGTTCCGCCATTTAACAGGAAATGCCTCGAGAATACGTGTAACGGAGTGTCTTAACATTAGGTTCCCTCTGCCGGTAGGGAAGGGTACCGCTGTGTGCGGGACACAGCGTGAAGCTATATTATTTACATGAATTATTCTTATTTACGGTAAAGCTATGTAGACAACATATTAATAAGTAAGTATATTCTGTAGAAGAATATTTAAAGGATAAAAATGCGTGGAATTAATCTGATTTTAGGCCATTTTAGGTTAGCTAACATTGTGTCAAATAATTAAATTGTAATTTTTATATTTGAAAAGAGCAACTGTTAAGTTTCTGGCCGGCTCTTCTCAGCAAAACTGCCTTCCAAATCGATGGTAGCTTTGTATTCATTCGACGATTCAAAAGTGGTTGCAAAAATCTATTGAAATAAAGATATTTTGAATTTCAAGGTATATGTAAGCAATTTATGTTAAAAAGGCAATTTATACACACTCGAATACAGTATAAATTAAATAAAAAAAGAAAGCTATCATATATAAAACTTTAACGCTAAAAGCTCGGCCCCCCGACGTGTAAATATTAAGATAAATGACGATGTAAACCTTGCGGAGACAATATTTATAAGCAGTTTGTCTTTCCAGCTTATCTTATGGTGGTGAAATAATTTAATCACAACTTTTGGCTTAGTACTAGGTCCCCTTTTCTAGTCTCTCTAAAAACTTGCTATATGGGAAAAAGAATGAAGTTGGAAAAAATATATAGATTTTTTTTATTTTATATTAGTTTTTTTAGTTAATTTATAAGTCTGTGATTCAAATGCTGAATATATAAGTTTTAACCAGTAATGAAGTGAGTGATAAGTGATTCTATTTTCAACTTTCTGTCCATTTTCATTCACATTAACTGACTAAATTGACTTAAGTAAGCTGGTTAAAAAAAAATGATTATTGAAAAAATATCTCCTAATTGAAAATCGAATCTAAAACTTTTATGCATTCAGGCAAACTCATCTGCACTGCGTCATGAAGGCATTGGGTGGCGGTATTTTTCGTTATAAAATTTTTATATAGCCGTTTCGTTCATCCACATTTTTTGTTCTTTTTTTTGTTAAAAAATGTTACATATATTTCATATACACAAGTGTTATACTAACTAATGTACATATAAGTTATACTAGCGGCCCGCTAGCGGCTTCGCTGCGTGAACTACATAAATGTTTCGTTATATTGCAACCCTCAGAGGTGGATTTGTCACAGTAGTCTATGTTTAACCTTGGATTGTCATCTATATTTATGCCAAAATTCATAACAATCAGTCAACTGATTTAAATTTTTTGTATAAACTTTCATCCCCTATTTCAACACAAAAAATAAGTAGCCTATGTTAGACCCAGTAACTTTTACTACTTGCATTCTAAATTTCATCCAAATCGGACCGGTAGATTAGCCATGAAAGCGTGACAGACAAACAGGCAGACTTTCGCATTTATAATATAAGTATGGATTATACAAAATAAATGTCACATATTTTCTCTTTTCTATTTCTCCAAAAGAGATCCATTGTGGCCCAATGGCCCGACGTTTAGTTGTAAATAGGATTGGTTGTGAGTTCGATTCCGTTACGGCAGAATTATATATATTTTATTTATTTTCATTTTACCACTCTGATGAGGCTAAGCGCGGCGTTGAGTTACGTCACTCAACAATAGTACGCAATAGCTTGGGTGTAAAGTGGAGAACTGCATACGTCTCTGTCTACATCGCATTGCGCGAAAAAGCGTGAAGCAATTTATATATTTTTAATACAAGCAGTTTAGTACATTATTTATATTTTTTTAGCTTCACGCTGTATCCCGCACACAGCAGGGTTGGCAGAGATAACCTAGCGTTAAAACTCCTCGTTCCCCACTTTCCGCCGAGTTTTGGAGGCATTGCGTATAAAGTGGTGGAACTTAACGCCGCGGTTTGCCTCGATACCAGAGCGAAGAAAATGTAAATATTAAATATTTCCAATTCTCGAGTGGGAATCGAACCCACAACCAGTCGTTTACAGTCTCATGTTTGTGCCACTGCGCCACGACTGGCACCTATATATTTTTTAATACAATACAATAATTAATATAATTAAATCAATACATTTAAATTTAATACAGTTTTCATGTACCAAGAGCTTTGGACGTGTTTAACATATGATATTAATTACGTAGCAGCTTTATTAGTTAACAGAAATTGTTAATTTTCACTAATTATAATTCTAGTTATTAGTTCCGCTGTTATTTAGCAACTACTCTGTTAGCGCATGGATCTTCCGCTTGAGAGTATTACAAATGTAATGCAGTAATAATGAATTAATTTTATAATAGGTAAAATAGTTTACTAGACTAGTTGAATGTAATTTGACTTAGTTAAAGTTTATATGCGGAAGAAATGCAGAAAGATTATATTTTTATAAAAATGTATTAGAAATATTTAAATTTAGTTAAATAAATGCATATAATTTATTTATTTAAATAAATAGAAATAGGTTGTACATACGCAGTGGGACAGCTTCCGACTGTAAAAGCGATGGTCATAGGTTCTTTTCTCACTCGATGGAAGGATTATATTTAAATTTTATTGTTTCGCTCTGGTACCAAGACAAAGCACACCACACACATATAATGTAGTTATGTAATTATTATATTTACTCCTAAAGTAAAAACTTTGCATTTATTTTCACGAAAATTATGCGGAGGAAGGAAGTATGAAATTGACATACTTAAAGTTGATATGAAGAAGAAATGCAGAAATCTGATAAAATATCAGATTTCTGCATTTCTTCTTCATATATAAAAATATAAATATGCATTAGAAATATATTAAATAAATTAAATAAATATTACACACTGCCATGTTTCACATAGACATAACAGACGTCAGACAAGTGACATGCAAATTGCTTAAGCAATGTGTGCAACGTGGCAAGGCTTTCAGCTACCTACGGCGGCTAGTTTCCTCTATCTAGATACAGATAATAGTCAGTCGGTGAGATAAGATTAATTTTTTGTTTGTATTGCCGAAAGTTTTTATATGTACTTTTTTTAATTTATTTTATTTACTAAAGTAAGGAAAAATGGTCTTGAACTTTGTTTACAATATTTTTCTTTTTTAATAAATTACATTTTTTCAACAATTTATTTCAGAAAATTATGTAAATTTCTATCGTATTTACTCATTTTAGTTACAATGGACTTAAGGTTACATTTGTGATGACTACGAGCTTGGAAGCCATTTCTGGAAAACAGTTACAATGCTATAGATTTTATGGCTCCGGAATCCTTATGCGGAAACAAAACAATAAAACTATAAAAAGAAGTTACATTAACAGTAGATGTGCTCCAGGTTTGTATAGGTATACGAAGCGAATCCATCATATACCTAAAATATTTTTACTTACTCCATTCCATCCATTCCTCCATTCAATAAGCTACACGCCCACATTCAAACAAAAAAAAACACACACACACAAAACCAAAACTAATATTCAACATTGACTATTTTAATTTCATAACTAGAAACCATATATATCCTTTCACATTCGCTCTAAATATTAAACAAACTCGAGCGGTATAACCGTATTATTTTAGACCCCTATTCCAATAACAGTTATCAAAAAGGCGAGCTTTTTCATGCTTTTTAATTCCATTTGTCCACTTGCTTCCACCTCGTACCGCCAAAGCCATATTTTCCGTTCGAACCGATTTATGTCGTCGTTCCGCCGTTTATTTGTTCGGGAAAACGCTGCGAGTGATTAAGTTGTAAAAAACCGGCAGATACTGATCTTTGGACTCTGCGATGCTTAAATTACGTATTCCGGACCGTTTCGATACAGAAATTTATGCGTCCGTACATATTATATGTTTATATTGGTATAAATTTTTGCTTGGATGTTATTTTAGCTGGAATGCTGGTTTTTTTTAAGTTATGAGAGAGGTTTGTGGGAAGATTTTTTCAATATTTTAATTAAAATATTGTTATTTTTTTAATTTCACGCTGTAACCTGCACAGATGGGGTATGCAGAGGGAACCTAGTGTTATGACACTCCGCTCCCCACTTTCGACCGAATTCGGAGACATTGCGTGTTAAGTGGCGAAACTTAACGCCGCGCTTTGCCTCGACATCAGAGTGAAGAAAATAGAAATAATAAGTATTTCCACTCCCCGAGTGGGAATCGAACCCACAACCAGTCGCTTTGCAGGCACACTTCGTGCCTCTGAGCCACGACTGGCCCCTAAAATATAGACTTTATTTATAAATTGATTATAATTTATGAAGAAAGTATAATATCGTTACGATAGTAATGAATTTCTCTGTTCGCAGAGAGCAGAGAGTAGCTCCACTCATTAGGTCCTTTTGAAAAGATATTCTTGTGTTAATTGTCAATGTCTGTATCGTAATTTGGTTTTCTATAGCAGGGTGTGTTATTTATAGTTTAATCCTTGACGATTTTCGTACATAGTGAGGTAGATAGAGAGAACCTGGTGACAAGGCACGTCGTTTTGTACTTATCATAAACCAATCGCTATGCCATATAGCACTTATAAGTGAATATTTTAAAGGCTATCCTGGTGCAGTGTCGAACTGAAATCGTGATTGGTTGTGGGTTCAATTCTCCTGCAACGGAGTTGATTATAATTTAATTATTGTCCATTTGTACGCTCTGCTGAACAACAAAGCACAACTTAAGTTTCGCCTGCACAGCAATATCGAATTCAAAAGTGGAGAACGGAGTATCTTGACACCAACATTGTTTCTGTCTAACCTGCCATATAAAAATATGTTATATAATATATTATATAACATATTATAATACTTAACAAACTTTATATCTAGCATACTCTGCGGATGTGCCATATGCTGACGCCGCTCACCCGTGAAATTGACACGGCTAGTCATTTCACTGCAATATCACTCATCTGTATGAGTTTAATTTACAATAGTACACCGAACCCGGAAATATTCACGAGATTTGGTATTATTTTAGAAATATAAAAAAGGCATTTAGAAAACGTATAAAAATTTGCACGCAGCGGAATTCGAAGCCACGCCTCCTGAATACCGTCAAGACGCTCTCACCACTGAGCCATGCGTTCTACTACTAGCTGCGTCGAAGTTCTTATACGCTTTATTACAAATTATTTTTATTGTTTGGGAATGTAAATTGGGATTTGAACCCACACCTTTCGAGAACCATCAAAGCGTTCTAACCTCTAAACTATGCGTTCTATTCCATTGTGTTTACTATTAAATATATGACTCAGCACTCAGAACGTTTGAAAGGTTTTCAAGAGGGGCTGGTTCGAATCCTGCTGCGTTTTAATTTTTATCCATCTACTAACAATGTTTCTTATGTATGAATAACACTTTGAAAATGTTACAAGCATATACCTAATGTTAAGACACTCTGTTCCCCACTTTCCGCCGAATTCGGAGTCTTTGCGTGTTATGTGACGGAACTTAACGTCACGCTTTACCTCGACACCAGAGCGAAGAAAATGGAAATATTAAATATTTCCACTCCTCGAGTGGGAATCGAACCCACAACCAGTCGTTTACAGTCACACGCTTGTGCCACTGGGCCACGACTGGCCACAGATTATTACAAATATATAAATTTAATGTTAAAAATATATAAATTTGATTTATTTGAACTAACTTATTTTAGACCTTGAATTCTGCTTTTGATCAAAATATGTAAGTAGGTTCTTTATAAAAATATGTATGTTAGCAACTTTGAATATAATCTAATATTCGTAAAGGGAAAATATTATGAGTAATAGTAATATAATATTTTAATAAATCGCGAACAAATTTCTATTCGTCTAATATTTTAGTACTTTCATACTATATATTTTTTATTCTCCTTACGTTTGAGAAAGAAATATTTTATAAGCTAAGTTTTATTTTAATTAAATAATGAATAGGAATTGGTTAAAGAAGCCCTACTCAGTTATAAGGTACCAAATTATGTTTTTTTTATTGACTCCATTACTTTAAGGGTGCGGCATGAAGCTCCTAGTAATATATTCTTATTTTATTTACCTGCTAGTGACCCGTTCACGGCTTTGCCCGTGTGAATTATACAGATATAGCTATTTCGATTTTTACTGACCTTCTGTTTTGATTATTTTTTGCGTGATTTTGGAAAAAAATTAAAAGATATTTTTGCTTCAGTTACCAGTTTAACTAATATTTTTTATAAATATCCTTAACATTGAATTTAGTAAAGCACTGTACTCAAAGAATACTTTATACGGTAAAGACGTTATATTACGGAACGATGTTAATGAAAGAAAGTATTTTCTTAATAAAAACTAAAATAAACCAAGTTTTTAATAAAAACTAAATCATGTATAATAATATATTATTAATCATGATTAAAAAGAATATAATAGTTTATAGTCATATTCTAGTATACGTTTACTTGGTTTAGTTTTTATCAAAAAAAAAATTGTGGTGGCCAGTCGTGGCCAAGTGGCACAAGCGTGTGACTGTAAACGACTGGTTGTGGGTTCGATTCCCACTCGAGGAGTGGAAATTATATTTTCCATTTTCTTCGCTCTGGTGTCGAGGTAAAGCGCCGTCCGAATTCGGCGGAAAGTGGGGAACGGAGTGTCTTAACACTAGGTTCCCTCAGCCTACCCTGTTATTTGCGGGATACAGCGTGAAACTAAAAAAAAAAGAAAAAAAATCAAATAAAAGTTTTTATCAAAAAAAATATAATATTAATCATGAGTTAGAAATAATATAGTAGTTTATAGTCATATTTTAGTTCTCGTTCATTCGTTTACCATACGTTTTTGATCTCCATATATCGGACTATATACCGGACATGTGACAATAATATACTCATAGGTTAATGGGTATAATATTATAAAAAAAGTCAAACAAAATACGATTATTACTAAGAGAAAATTATCAAAACATTAAATAAATAGCAGACCAGGAAGGGAATAGGTAAAAATAATTTATTTTAAATGCCGTCGCAAACGAGGAAATTGCGCGAACGCGACGCGACGCGACGCGACACGCATAATTGGCAAAGGTATCACAATTTATTTTGGTATTTTTTTATTAATTGAATTATTTATTTTATATTGTTTGTTATCGATATTTAGTTGTTTGCGCGGCTTTATTTTATAGTAGTAAGCTTTAATTACTGAAGCGGATATAGATAAACGCTAGATTTGTGTTTTTTTTTTAATTTTTATGCTAGTAAGAAAGACAGAGAAGTAGAAAATAGGGATTCAGAGAAAATTATTTGTTTATTCCATTCTCTACCTTCCATTTATAAAAAAAGTGTGATTTTAGTCGCTTAAGTTAATTCGCCTTTTGTCTAAATGGGACTGAATGGGAAAGCATTTATAATATTATTTTAAATTTCTCTCTACCTAATACTCCATCGTGGCATAGTGGCACAAAGGTTAACTGTAATCACGATTGCTTATGGGTTCAATTCCCACTTGGAGGAACGAACATATTAAAATTATTATTTATCAATTTTATTATAAAAGAGGACAAAACACGGCGTTTAGTTCCGCCACTCACACAGCGTAATGTCTCGATTTCAGGCAGAAAGTAGGAAGCGAGTTGTCTTGCTCTGGATTTTCTCTGACTACTTCTACATCCTTTCTTCATTCTTTGCTTTCAGCCAAAATTATACCTTACCAAATTTTAACCAAATTTCGAACCGCAATTCGAACTTAAAAGAGAAACGAAGGAAAAAAATAATAAAAACAAATTCAAACACTCTCTCTATCCTCTATACACTTATTAAAATTACTTAATAAACATTCTAATCATAACATTAGTCTAAAAAGTCAAAAACAAATTTCTATGGCCGACGTCTAGTCGCTCACAAAAAATGCCTTTAAAAATAATCTCTATAGAAAATGGTATGGTTTTGTGAAAGGGAGTATAAAATTACCATTTATTAAAGAACACTTCCATATTAATTTACAAAATGGAAAATTTTCAATGAAAAATATGTATATAGGTATATTACAGCACGCACGTCGCCACGGGATTAAAAATAAAAACGTTAAAGCCGGGATAATCAAATTTGAGATTCTGTTAACACACGAGATATAATATCGTTTACGCACTTACTGTGGCATTGTGGTGGTGGTTTCATATGATCTGGTAAAAAGAATTGATTTTTTTTATGTTTTTTTTGCAGTTTTTGGTTTTTCGCTATTAACGGGATAGGCAGATAGAAGCTAATGTCAAGATTCGCTCTCTAATCAGAGTGAGAGGTGGAACTTAACGCTGTGCTTTGTCTCGTCACTAGATTAGGGAAATGAATAAATATAATCATTTTCACTCTGATCAGACAGGGTACAGCGTTGAGTTCCGCGACTCAAGTACGGAATATATTGATATTTTGTCACGGGATAAAAAATAAAACGGTAAAGCCGGGATAATCAAATTTGAGATTCTGTTAACACACGAGATATAATATCGTTTACGCACTTACTGTGGCATTGTGGTGGTGGTTTCATATGATCTGGTGAAAAGAATTATTTTTTTTTGTCTTTTGCAGTTTTTGATTTTTGGCTATTAGCGGGATAGGCGGATAGAAGCTAATGTCAAGATTCGCTGTCTAATCAGAGTGAGAGGCGGAAGTCAACGCCACGCTTGGTTAAGTATCACTATAGTGAAGAAATGAATAAATATAATCATTCCCACTCAGATCAGACAGGATACAGCGTTGAGTTCCGGGATCGAATTACGGAGTATTTTGACATTAGGTCACGAGATAAAAAATAAAACGTTAAAGCCGGGATAATCAAATCTGAGATTCTGTTAACACACGAGATATAATATCGTTTACGCACTTACTGTGGCATTGTGGTGGTGGTTTCATATGATCTGGTGAAAAGAATTGATTTTTTTTATGTTCTTTTTGCATTTTCACGTTTTTTCATGCTTAGCGAATGAAGACACTCCGTTTCTTATTACAGGTGAGTAGGTGAGAGGAACTCAACGCTGCACTTTGTTATATCAACAGAGCGGAGAAATGAGAACAAATATTATAATCATTTCAAATTCCACCACTTAACAGAGAATGAAGGAAAAAAAGGAGGAGAAAGGAGGAGAAATTTCATGATGTCAAGATATTAACATCATGAAATTTCTCCTTCCGGGGAAAATGTAGCTGCAAAAAAATTGATTTTTTCATTGCCCTGAAATATTTTAGTCGATATATTCTATATTACATACGTAGCCGTATAAACTATTGCCAATATAATGCTAAAGCACTTCGTTTAATATTCCGGTTGATTATTGGAACTTGACGCCACGCTGTATCTTGTCACTGGTGATATTAAGTGAGCGGAGAAACTCCACTCTGATCAGACAAAGCCAGTGTTGAGTTCCGTCGCTACAGAGAAATGCGTATCTTAACATTATGTATTCTCTCGCAGCAAGAAAAACGTAAAGTTACAAAAAATATATTATTTAGTATAATTAAGATGACGTGATAGCGATGGCTGGACATCGTGAAGCACGATATGAGAGCCAATGGACTTACCACCGAGGATGCCAAAGACCGTGCAAGGTGGAGAAGGTTAAGCAGGAAGGCAGACCCTGGCTAGAGCCGGGATAGTGCCAGGAAGAAGTATAATTAAGATGACGTACAAAATATAAATTGAAAAGCTAATTATTAATAATGTTTTTTTTATTCAGCTAATCTACGTATTCTTATATGTTGTTTTTATTACGGTTATAAATCAAACCTAAATTTAATAACTGTATAATAACAGAAGTTTAACTTAAATTTGTTCAGTACTTATACTAACCTGTACAGTCCGACACACAGACAAAAATAACTTGTATAAATAATCGATTCGAATTCGTTTGACTACGTACCGCGTATAAGTAGCATTTAGTAAAAAGCGATTATTTAAATATAACAAAAACAGACAATCCAATATTATTTATTTGTAAAAATTTACTGGTAGTAACATACGTAGCCGTATAAACTATTTACTGATTGTTAACTCCAATCTTTATATGTAAAACGAAAATTTAACACCTTTTCCTTACTTTACACTATAATTACAACGTAAATGAAGTAAATATATAAACATGTACAGTGTACGTGTGGAAATCCCTTTAAATTGACCGAAAAGGCAGTTTAACCAAATTTAAATCTTAAAACAAGGTAATAAGAGTTATAATTGTATATTTTAACGTCATAATACAAGCCTATTTCCTATATTATTCAAGTGATTGCTGGCGGTCTCGTAGATTGTTAGATAAGCAAAGGAAATGCAGGTAACGTGTGATAAACATATTTTCTTTACATCTTCGTTGTTATGGTGTAGTTGTTACTACCTAAGGGTGAATAATGGTTTGGAGTTCATATTTTTAGAGGTATTTTTATATATTTTAATGATGTTACCTTATATGCGTGAAATATTATATCGCTGCTTTGGAAGAAGACTGTCACATCTCCAAAAATCATCATTATCGAGAAAACGTCGTTTAAAGTTTTTTAAACCGAAAAATTCAGAACATTCATCCAAAGTAAAACTGACATATCTGCCCTCTGACGGCAAACCTTGCAAGCTTGATTTATGACAGTCTTCCACATAATAGTATACCACATTACCATCTTGGGACATGACTAAACAGGAATTCGAAAATTTTTGAGATGTGAAAGTTTTCTTCCAAAGCAGCGATATGTAGATTGGTGGGGAAATTCGTGGAAGGTCGTTGTAAATCTGACTGTAAGTGCGAGTGATTGTGTGTTCGATACCAGCTCGGGGAATGATTATATTTAAAAATACTTTTATTTCTTCACTCTCTTACATAAGACAATGCCTGACATTAAGTTCAACTACTTAACAATTTCCGGAGGAAAATGGAGCCTAGTCATGACACTAGGTTCACACTAAATGCCCTGAAAATGTGATGCTAAAAAACGTCATAGATAGACTACAAGCTTTTCTATATCAAACACATAAACAAACATACATACATACATAAAAACACATAAACATACACACATAAAAACACATAAACATACACACATACACACATAACAAGCAAACACCGCGGGGCTTCAATAATCCCGCGGTCAATCAGCCGAGTGCTCACGGGCAATTGCCAATGATCGCTTTATTTCGAACAGTCGTTATACTCGCATACTGTGTGTATGAACGGTTATGGAGTGACACAAAGCGTTGCATCGCTATTACCGGACTACCGGAGTGAATGCAGCGCTTTTTTTTTGCAAAACGAAAAAAAAAAACATAAATATTAACGGGTTTCAATGAAAATATGTATGGCGTTTTATCTAAGTCAGGGATGAGCAACCTTTTTTAGGAATGTGCGTATAAATATTGATTTTTTTGGCTGACTAAAATTACATTTCTTTTTACAGCTTTAGCTTTTGCCGCAGCGGGGTAGTCAGACAGAATTTGTGTCAAGACACACTCCGTTCTCAATTTTGACTAGAAATCGAGATATTGTATTTTAAATAGCGGAACTTAACGCCACGCGTTGTAGTAGGAGGCAGAGACGAGAAATGAAAATTTAAATATTATCATTTCCCCGAGTTGGAAATCGAATCTCTAACCATCACGTTTGCTAATATTTGGGACTGTCGTGGCATACTGGTGTATGACTACTGAGAGGCAATGGTTGTAGGTTCGATTACCACTTGGGGAATTGTTATATTTAAACTTTCATATCTGTGCTCTGGTACCTGAGACAAAACACGGTGTTGAGTTCCACCACTCAACAAGGCTTGTCTTGATTTCGAGCAGAAAATGGAGGACAGAGTGTCTTGACACTATTTTCTCCTTTGATTACATTACTCCGCTATACAAAAAAAGGCACGCAGCTGTAAAATAATATATTATGCGGGCCGCTTGTTTTCTAAGGGCGATGGGTTGTGTACCCCTGATCTAAACACTTTTTAGATGAAGTATTAAGTGTTTTTCGTTTTATTTTCAGTTTTACACTAATGAAAGCTGTATGGTAGAGATTGGTTTGTGAGCTTTTGATTTTAAAAATTGATTCCTTTGGTGGAATGATAGATATTCAAATATTTATTTTATTTGAATGAACCTTTTTTTTTATAAGTAAAAAATAACTATTTATAAAACAGACGAACTAAAACCCTACGAAAAAAAAATATGAGAAACAGTAGTACAAATAAACCACGTTTTTTCTTTCTTTATTATAAAAATATAATACTAGAATAATATTTAAAGAGGCTAACGTCCGTGCATATACACAACTGAAAACACTAACACTAAAGTACAAGTGACAGTTCAAGGAATAAAATTTTTAAGTGATGAATCTAAAACAGTACTTTCTAAAATTTCACAAAGATAAAAACAATAAAATATAAAAAAGGAATCTTCATGTTTTTTTCCCTGTACGCTATACAGCAGGTTATTTAAAGAGAAACTAGTGGTGAAAACATTATATAGATAGATTCTCCACTTCCCTCCTGAAATCAATACATTTTCAACGTTAAATGGTATAACTGAACGCCGCGCTTTGTCTAGTTAATTATAATCATTCCCTCGAGTGGGAATCGAACCCGCAACCATTCGTGTTTACTGTCCGATTGCTTCACAATATCCTCTATATAACATAAAAAAGGTAAATAATATTTAAAAAATTCAATACATCGCAATATAGTTAACAATTTTGTAATAGCTGTCCTTTTAATTTCATTTGCCCACTTCGCGCCACACTCTGTCCGCTATATTTTTCCTTTTACGGCCGATTTATGTCATCGTCGTTACTCGTTAATTTGTTCCGAACGATTACTAGACATTAAATCGAGAAACCTATACTGCGTTCGATTTGATCTAAAATGAAAATAGACTGTCTTTTATAAATACCTAATAAATGTTTTTAGTTCTTTAAATTTGTTTCGATTTTTATTATAAAGTAGAATTTTATTTTTGAGACTCGGCGGTAAGTTTCGTCACTTTGTTAAGTATCCGCGCTCTCGATTTTGGGTGATAAATGGACAATGGAGAGTTTTGGCACTGGGTTCTCTTTGTTCTACCTTGCGAGTGTGTCTATAATCTAAAGGAACTCGGCTTGCCTATAACTCATTTTATATCTAGCACTTATTTCCAAATCGGCATTACTAATGCATGCTTTCAATGATGAATATTAAATGTGGCTATTTAAATAAACAAGAAAACAAGCCACTTGTTTTCTTATTTTTTAAGATTTTGACACACCACAGATTTGTGGGGTCTGTATTCTCTTTTTGTTTGTTATCATTTTTTTGGTTATTTTTATAAGTGAGTACACTCCACCAATTCAAATTTGGTTAGGCTCGAATGGTCGAAGCAAGCGGTATTGTGTGTTTTAAAGGGGTCCTTTCAGCATTTACTAGGGTTGCAACCGAAACATTGTTTTAAGCTCCTCTTTCTGCAATGCGAAGAGCACAGTGAATTTATCGATTTTTTAAGTAGATTCTGGTTATATTCAGATTTATTCTCATTAATTTCTTTAGTATTTAGTTAGAATTTAATTAATTTAGTATAGATATAGAAATCTTGAATTACGTCAATTGACACGGGCTGAAAGGGCTGAAGATACATGAAGCTATAACATTTCTTCACAAAATCAAGGAAAAACACAAGCAATGTAAAATACATAATACCAACAAGTACTATATTCAACATTAAGAAACTAACGGTCATTTGTACCGGCTTTGTTCACTCACTAGTCAAAGCTCCAACAACTGTTCGGAATAATGCGATTATTTTGAATGACCCGTGAGCACTTGGGAGTTGGGAGCGTAAGCGCTACGGGCAACCTATCAACATCAGTGGTTTATTTTGCCTATACAAAGATTGTATTATATGTATACTGTATATCAGATATCTTTGGGGCGAAGCAAAATGTATACAGTTTTTTGTAAATTGTAATGAATTTAATTGTGTAATTTTTGTTTTGAAGTTGTTATATAGTGTAAAATGTACTGTAATATATTTTAAATGTTCAATATATGTTAAAAGTCCTTAGTCAGAATGACATTCAGGAAAAATCGATGAACATGTAGAAGAAATTGTTATACACACATCCACAGTTGTTTATAAAATGACTTGGTGGGGTGGGTGACTGGGGTGTCGATTCTCATTCTAAGGAATGATTGCATTTTCCTTATTTTTCTGTTGGATAAACAAAACGCGGCATTAATCTTCTTAACACACATAACACACAATGTCTAAATTTAAAGCGAAAAGTGGTAAATAAAGTCTATTGACACTAGGTTCTCTGCCTACCTATCTATGTATCTGCTATGTGGAAAAAAGCGTTAAGCTCTTAAGCGCTACTGGTAAATTATTTCTTAACAAACTGATGACATTTCTTTAAAAAATAATGTTAATATTCGATTTAATTTTTACATTAAGCTAGAGAGCTTGGCTGAGCTTGCTTTACGTTTTCCATTAAACACGTATGTTCTATATTCAGAATAAAATTTGTAAATTACATAAAAAGGCGCTCAAAAAACAGTATTTTCATATGAAAGCTAAATAACCACGCTATAATTTCAAAATACGTGAAATAATAAAATATAATCTTTAAAATCTATACAAATTACATACATATACGCAGAAAGTAAAAGCAAATTTTCGTACGTTTATATAAATTGCCGCGAAATTTAAAAATTCTTATCAGACCGTAACTTTGAGGCAATTTGTATATACCTCACTTGATCGCTGTTATTCTCAGTGTAGCGTCTCAGAAAATAAGTTTCAATTTTTAAAAATATATATATTCTCGAGAATATCTGAACAATTTGTAAAAATTTTGAACAACGTGTATTGTAATTTCCAATACATTTCTGATTTCAACTTATATTTTTAGATATTACATAGAAAGTCTGTATGTAAACGCGAGAATGAGATAAATGTGTATACGACAGAAAGAACCTAGTGTTATGTATTATTAAGTTGAGCGTATGGCTTAGCGATAACAGCGCTTGGATGGCTCCAAGAGACACGGGTTCTAATTCTGCAACATTCATTTTTTTATACGTTTTATAAGAAAATTAAAAATGTTTGTATCCTAAGTGTATGTTTATGTTTTCCATTAAACACGTATGTTCTATATTCAGAATAAAATTTGTAAATTACATAAAAAGGCGCTCAAAAATCAGTATTTCCGTATAAACGCTAAATAGCCACGCTATAAATTCAAAATACGTGAAATATTAAATATATAATCTTTAAAATCTATACAAATTACATACATATACGCAGAAAGTAAAAGCAAATTATCGTACGTTTATATAAATTGCCGCGAAATTTAAAAATTCTTATCAGACCGTAACTTTGAGGCAATTTGTATATACTTCACTTGATCGCTGTTATTCTCAGTGTAGCGTCTCAGAAAATAAGTTTCAATTTTTAAAAATATATATTCTCTAGAATACCTGAACAATTTGTAAAAATTTTGAACAACGTGTATTGTAATTTCCAATACATTTCTGATTTCAACTTATATTTTTAGATATTACATAGATTTTGTGGCCAGTCGTGGCCCAGTGGCACAAGAGTGTGACTGTAAACGACTGGTTGTGGGTTCGATTCCCACTCGAGGAGTGGAAATTATATTTCCATTTTCTTCGCTCTGGTGTCGAGGTAAAGCGCGGCGTTAAGTTCCGCCACTTAACACGCAAGCCTCCGAATTCGGCGGAAAGTGGGGAACGGAGTGTCTTAACACTAGGTTCCCTCTGCCTACCCTGCTGTGTGCGGGATATAGCGTGAAGCTATTTATATTACATAGAAAGTCTGTATGTAAACGCGAGAATGAGATAAATGTGTATACGACAGAAAGAACCTAGTGTTATGTATTATTAAGTTAAGCGTATGGCTTAGTGGTAACAGCGCTTGGATGGGTCCAAGAGACACGGGTTCTTATTCCGCTACGTTCAATTTATACGTTTTCGAAAAACTTTAAATATGTTTGTACATATTTAAAGTTTTTCGTAGGACACAAATCCTAAGTGTGTAAATAGCATTTTAAATTTGTAGAATAAAAAAATCTTTGTCTTAAGTGTAATTTAAATCCCATCGACTCTTTAATTCAACATTACTCGATTTTTTTCAAATGAATTATAAGCCAGTTGTAGCCACTCGTGGCGCAGTGGTACAAGCGTGTGACTGTAAACGACTGGTTGTAGGTTCGATTCCCACTCGAGGAGTGGAAATATTTGATATTTCCATTTTCTTCTCTCTGGTGTCGAGGTAAAGCGCGGCGGTAAGTTCCGCCATTTAACACGCAATGCCTCCAAATTCGGCGGAAAGTGGAGAACGGAGTATCTTAACACTAGGTTCCCTCTGCCTACTCTGCTTAGTGCGGGATACAGCGTGAAGTTTAAAAAAAAGTTAAGCCTACAACCAGTATATAGTCCATTATTATTACTAACTATAATACAAAGTAACCGTAACAATTTTGTAAAAGCTTCTCGATACTAAATATCTGAAAGTCAACGCACAGAAATTTGCTTACTGCGCTTAGTAAGCTGAAAACGTAAACGTATATAGGTTCTTGTACAATGTAGGGGAATAATAGAACAGGATTTGTTGTGTAATGTGTGCTTTTAAGCTCCCTTTTAATTTTTATGGTAAAAAAGCTTTTGTTGACATTTGTTGACATGTTTATTGACAAAGAAATATCTTTTATTTACTTATATTTTTTTATATATCAAAAGGCTGTGAATTTTTTTTTAGCTTTACAAAGGATATATGAATTCTACTCTGAACAAGTGGAAACCTGTAAAATTAAGATGTCTTATTCTCTTTTTTTTCTTTTAGCTTCACGCTGTATACCGCACACAGCAGGGTAGGCAGAGGGAACCTAGTGTTAAGACACTCCAGTCCCCACTTTCCGCCGAATTATAGGCATTGCGTGTTAAGTGGCAGAACTTAACGCCGAGATGCGAGAAAATGGAAGTATTAAATATTTCCACTCCTCGAGTGGGAATCGAACCCACAACCAGTCGTTTACAGTCACACGCTTGTGCCACTGGGCCACGACTGGCCACAACTTATATGTCCTTTTATATCAAAAGGCTGTGAATTTTCCTATTTCTCAAATAAATAAATAAACAAAATTCTGCTTCAATACCACTTTTTACCTACACACGACACCAAAGAATACAAATTATTAAATATAAGCTTTTCTCTCTTTGCATTCTTTTCCACGTTCCCATACACCTCAAGGGTATTATCAAGCTATTAGCTTTACAAACGCATACATATCCCACTATTTCCCATCCCCACATATTTACTACCCACGTGGTATCCGTAATACTCGCTTCCTCTTTCTCCCCGTACAATAAACCCCATGCTGTGAAACCTCTAAGCCATCTGTTTAATAATAGAGATACGGCACCAGACGCGATATACTAAAAACATTGAAATCTAACTTTTGGCATTTAGATATAAAGTTCAAAATTAAGTGATATCAAAGAAAATATCAGCTGAACCTTAAATGTATATGGAATAAAGGTGAAAATAGTCGAGCAATTTCAACTTACTATAGACTTAAGGACGTAAGGTATATAACCTCGTGTGTTAACGTGCTCTCAAATTTGATTATCCTGGCTTTAACATTTTATTTTTAATCCTACGTTGGCAGCCATCTGCCATCTGGCAAATACGGGGATGTCCCCTTGATACAGCTATTCATTGGTTCACAGATAATTTGTGGTATACAGGTGGTTGTACTCGTATAATTAAAAGGTGAATTGTATATTGTTAAATAGGATTACGGAATTAATTTGCTATTATTCTTGATGTATTATGTACTAATTGGAGTCTAGGCTTGATATTCACGTTTGCACGTGCTTCTAGTAATTTCAGATATATATTAAAAGGCTGGCTGTTTTAGAGGCTTTTAGAGAAAGAACAACTTTAAGGAGGTTAAAATTCAAATAGGGGCCAGTCGTGGCGTAATGGCACAAGCGTGTGACTGTAAACGACGGGTTGTGGATTCAATTCCCACTCGAGAAGTGGAAATGTTTAATATTTCCATTTTCTTCGTTTTAGTATCGAGGCAAAGCGCGGCGTTCAGTTCCGCCACTTAACACGCAATGCGTCCTAATTCGGCGGAAAGTGAGGAACGGAGTGTCTTAACACTAGGTTCCCTTTGCTGCTGTGTGCGGAATACAGCGTAAAGCTACAAAAAAGATTCAATTTAAATTAAAAAATAATTATTATCTTTTACACAAAAGCTATTAAAAAGCGTATAACAGAATATAATAACAATATTCTCTTCGTCAATTTTCCACCCGCGAGGCCATCGTGGCGCAGTGGAACATTATCTTACTGTACTGACGCGATTGGTTGTAGGTTTTATTCCCAGTCAAGGGAATGATTATATTTAAAATATTATCATTTCACCGCTTTAGTGATAACACAACGCGATTGAGTTTCGCCATTCGTCACTCAACACGCAATGTTTTCATTGTGGGAAGAAATTGAAGAACGGAGGGATTTGGTTTTATTGGTTTATTGGTTTATTTATTTATTGGTTTAAACAGTGAGTACATAATTATAACATTTTATAACGATAATAACTGCGTTAGTTAGGAACTGTGTTGCAGTTATCAACGTCCGCCTAACAAGCGCCGTTTCTTAATGTAAATTATCACTGACAAAATATCGTAGATAAAAGAGAAAAAAAAATTATATAAATAAATAAAACAATTTGACACTAAGTTCTCCAGCGGGAATCTGCAGGAAATAGCGTGAAGCTAAAAGAAACAAAAAAAGATCAAACCATATGTCAAACACTAGAACAACCATACACATAGTTATATCAGTTGGCAAATATAGCGTTTTATAAATCAAAACGGTAGAAGCAATATCCGGTTAGAGAGGGGCTAGTACTGTCTGCTGAATTTATTACATGTATGTTTTTTTACTTTAAACCGATTAAATTGCTTTAAAATATGAAATTTACGGCTTATCGTTGATGTCTTTACATTCTTTTACGATGTTTGTGGGTTCGAGATTTTAATGGTATTTTTTGTGATTCAGAATTATGTTCTACTTATTATTTACTATTATTTTATAAATTTCGAATTATTTTTTTGGTTATTCAGTTAGTTTTCATTTATTTTTCACTGTACTGTGATTGATATGTAGAAACATAGCACAAAGAAAGATAGAACTTTGTATCAGTAACTCTCCGTTTTCTGCTTTTTGAGATTCATTATAGAAAAATAATAATATTTAAATGCAACATCATGGAGATGGCGGCAATCGGAACAGCGTCTGAATGTTAACGCGATTAGTTGTGATTTCAATTGCCACTTGGGAAATGATTGAATATTTAAATTATTTTCATTGCTCCGCTCTAGTAAGAACAATGTTGCGCGGCGTTAAGTTCCGCCGCTCCACACGAAATGTCTTGTTATTAATGAGTGACTGAGTAGTAATTTCAGGCGGAACTGTATTGACACCTGGTTCTCTCTGACTGTATTGCTGTGTGGAAAAAGCCTTGTAAAACGCTCCATTCTCCAATTTCTGCCCAAAACCAAAACGAGGCTTTGTCTAGATTACCAGAGAGAAGTAAAGAAAATTATTTTAAAATAATCAATAATTCGGTTTATCTTTGGGCTGAGAAAATATGATCATGTCTCACAGTACCGTAGGCAGCTTAAATGGTTAACTGTAAGGGACCGACGGCACTTACACTCCCTCTCCCTTCTTTACACTATCCTTTACCATCCTGTCACTCCTTTGTACCTCAAAGAGCGATTTAAGTTCTTGGGGTCGAGCTCCCTCCACTCTCAGCACCTCCGTTCCCGTAAAAATAATCTCCTGGAAATTCCTCTGTGCCACACTAAATCCTACGAAGACTCATTTACTATCAAAGCAGTAAAACTGTGGAATGCCTTGCCGGGTGATATAAGGCAATCACCTTCGGTAGGGATTTTTAAACGTAGGCTTAAAAACCACTATCTTAAGCAGTACTCATAATAATACTATATCATGTTTACCGTATAATTGTACTTATATAGCTATTTATTATATGTATCTTTTTCGTTCATTTAAATGTATATGAATGTATTATATATATTTATGTATGTATGTATGTATGTATGTATGTAGGTATGTATGCATGTATGTATGTATGTATGTATGTATGTATGTATGTATGTATGTATGTATGTATGTATGTATGTGTGTATGTATGTTTGTATCTATATTTATGTTTATATTATTTTTGTAATACTTATTGCGCCTCTCTGCGTTTTCTTACCTGAAGTATTGTTCGCTGATGGTTGCCTGTAAGAGATCGCTTATAGTGATAAGGCCGCCATTGCACATAATATGTACCGTAAATACTGTCACCTACAACAACACTGTAATCTTTATGTGCAATAAAGTATTATATTATTATTATTATTAATAATTCCCCCATGCAGGAATCGAACCCACAATCAATCATGTTTATAGTCAGACGCGGTCCCACTGTGCCACGATGGCGTAGTATGTATTTAAATAACAAATTTAATTATTATTAAAAGCTTAGCCATTATTAAAGTTAAAATAAACTGTACTAGAAATAAGTATTATGAGGTACATTCAACTAAACACACTCGCAACTCGGAAGTCCATTTATAAAAAAAAGTTGGATAAAAACAAAGGCTCTTATATTCGCAAGATTAATTCGCAACATTCCTTCGTGTTCTCCGAAACATTTGTCTTTTTGAAGCTTCCTTTAATTATATCAGTTGTTTGGATTTTATTTAGTGGGAATAACACTAGAGGATATGATAATAGTTTTTTTTTAATTGATTTTGGTTATGAAAAATATTCTAGTTTTTTTTTTTATTAAAAATGATTGAAATAATGCATATTTTACATATTTTTTTTATATTTTGTTGGTGGAAATATTTATAGAAAAGTATAAGATTTGAGGCCAACAAAGTAAGTGTTTACGTCTTAATAATTTTACCTCTAACTTCTTCCTCTTTCTTTCTCATCTTCACGCTTCTCCCGCATAGCAACGTAGTCGGAGAGAGGCTACTGTCAAAACACTCCATTCTTTAGTTTCTACCTGAATCTATGAAAAAGACAATTGAAAACGTTTAAACATTTTAAAGTGTTATTCCACACTTAGGAAAATTGAAAACGACATTTAAAGAAAACGTATAAAAATTTGAACGCAGCGGGATTCGAACCCGTGCCTCCTGAACCGTCCAGGCGCTCTCACCACTTTTCAAAAAACAGACAACTTTAACGCTCCGTTTTTCGTATTTTGTCTCATTATTTCCATTTCTCTTATTGATACCTTCACGCTATATCCCGCACACAGCAGGGTAGGCAGAGGGAACCTAGTGTTAAGACACTCCGTTCCCCACTATAAGCGTATATTAGCTATAGCGTGAAGCTCTTATTGATACCTAAGTAGTCACTCGAGTGGGAATCGACTAGACAACCTCCTTTCTCACAAAGAAAAATGAATTCAATTGAATGAATCAATATTTAATGCCAAAGTTAATTGCAATTGCCCAACGCTAATTAGAAGTGTGCGGCACTAAATAAATATAAGATAAACAAAAAATGTTTTAGTGAGTGATATTTTAATGTACATATTAGGGTGGACCAAAAAAAAATTTTTTTTTTATTTTCTTTGATACCATGAAAATATCTTCCATAATGACGATAACATTATTTTGATAAAGTTTGAGCTCTTTATATTAATATTAAGAGGTGGCGCTTTGTCATTTTTGATTTCCCATACAAATTGTATGAGAATATTTTTTTTATTTTCTTTGGATTTTTCGTGCGTGTGAATGGATAGCTGTTGAGTAAAAACAAAAAGTTATTCTTGTAGAGAATTTGACGATCTACAAAAAAGGTCTGATATGAATTTTTGCTAAGTTGACTCCTTTAAAAATTATTTGAAATTTAATCCCAACTCATAATTGTGAAAAAGCTCAAACTTTACCAAAATAATGTTATCGTCATTATGGAAGATATTTTCATGGTATCAAATGAAAATAAAAAAATAATTTTTTTTTTGGCCCACCCTTAGTATATATTTTTTTTATAAACTAGTGGTATTTACACTTAACCATTGTCACTCTAAACCACGACTGCCTGTAAATTTTACTTTAATACATCCCACAAATGCAGCTAGACGTATAAAAATAAAAGTGTGTGAGCAAACGTGTTGAAAGTTCTCAAAGTGCAGTGCATCTTCACTATCTTTATGATTATTGTACCACGTACTTTTCTCTTTTTGCCCCCCGCAAGTCTTTGAAATGTTTTCACGGTACAACGGACGGCAATCTCCAGCGTACATTGTTATGAACTTTAGAACTATTAGACTCGTTTTTTTTTATTCGTAATGCAAGTTAAATTAAAATATAATTATTATGTATTATGAGGTTTTACTTTGGAAAAAAGAAGTTTTTAGAATTATTTTCTTTGAATGAGGTTTTTGGCCCACGATGCAAAATTAGGGGTGTTGTAAGGTTGAAGTTGATGTTTGTGTGTGTCTGTCTTTGGCAATGTAGCACTCAAAAGGATGGACCGATTTTAATGCGATTCTTATAACCGAAAGCCACTTTTTTTTTTAACACAAAATTGAATATTTTATACGACTTATAAGTATTTTTTCGTAGCCTGTTTGCGTAGCCCAGTCCAATGATCAGTAACTAAAGTGGCCGGTGTGACACAGGAGAACACCAGTAGTTTAACGTTAGTTCAAAATTTACGTGATAGTTGTGGGTTCGATTCCTACTCGAGGGAATGATTGTATTTTATTTTCATTTTTCCGCGCTTATAATTAAGACAAAACGAGGGGTTGAGTTACGCCACTTATCTCATAATATCTCGATTTTAGGCAGAAAATGCGTTCGAACTTTCTGCGTTCTGCATCTCTAACAGATTCTCTCAGACCCTACTATAAAACACTATCAAAACTATAAAAAAACTATGAAAAGTAGCCATTCTCTAGTAAAATTAGCTATTTTCTACGAAACTAAAGCTGATATTGTCAACATGGTGTCGACACGCCCCATTAGACAGTGAATGGTCTGTATCTGCCTCGTAAGTATTACGTTCGACTGTTAAAGCCTTAAATGTTAGTTTAAAGTTTTTAAATGCATTAGTAAAAGAATTACAACTTAAATGGTTGTTAATGTTAAATAGTATTTTTTCAACTTTACGCTTTTTTCCTGCAAAGCAGAACAATTGTATAGAACCTAGTGTAAAGAACTCTATTTGTTCCGAGATAGAGGCATTGTAATAGTCGCGCTTCAAAAACGGAGAGAAATGAAGAAATGAAAATACTATATAATCATAGTCCCAACTGGGAATCGATCCCACGGCTATCATTTTACTAATATAATACTTTTTGACTTTATATAATGGATGTAAATTCGATTTCATAGACGAATCTAAAATCAACAAGTTTTTATTCTGCACAAGAATCTTGTACTTTCTCATTTATAATCTCTTAACATTTTATTATCGGTATATATTTTAATATTAGTGTATATTTAAGCAAGAGTAAAAAAATAAACAATTCCAGGTCAATAAATCTCAACTCATTATAATATAAGGAAAGATATTATTTATTACAGACAAAAATTTCGAACACGGCGCATGTCTTGTTCCAGAGCTTCTCAAAGTTAGATACCCGTACTACTGGGATCCTATTAAAAGAGAGTAAGACCTAGGGGGTAAAAATATTAATTACTCAAGTCCATTGCATCAGTTGGCGGCCCTTGGCACTCGCGTTTATAACCACTCAACTAGGTAACAAACTGCTTTATTTTTTCTATTTCATCTTAATTAGATATATCTATTGGTTTTTGGTTTATTTTTTAACAAAATCACTTCTTCAAGCCAATTTTTAATAGTTTAGCAGTGGCCTCGACAATTTAACAGGGTCACGTGGAACAATAACTTTGAGAAACCCTGTCCAGTTCCTTACACAGCAGGCGATATGTAAATCACGACATGATTACAAAATCCCTTCAATCCCATTAATTTGGCAAATCAGGGCGAAATCCGAAGAATACAGTATAGATGTTTAATTTATTCGCCTTTTGGGTTTCGTTTGACGAGAGGCGGGAGAGCAAATTTAATTGCGGTATGTTCTTGACATGGTAATTTTAATTTTGCAAGCTCCTTCTAATAAGGCGTTTGTCTCGTTTCGAGAATGTCCTCCGAAATTTCTTTATTATATGTTCGCTTATGAATTCTCGAAGGATGGTTCTATATTTAGCGAATATTATACGGACAAAAGGAATTTTATTTTAAAGCTGAAAACAGGGAGAACCTATTGTTAAGACCCTCCGTTTTCCACTTTTCATCTAAATACGGGATATTGCGTCTTAGGTGGTGGAACTGAATGCCGCGCCGTGCTTTGTCTTATCACCGAAGTAGAGAAATAATATTTGTATATAATCATACCTCCCAATAAGGCTCGAGTCTTAGCCCACAAATATTTGCTTTTGTCGCATATACGAAAATGCTTTCGAATATATAACATGAAGGCCTTGTGGCTCTGTAGGACAGTGTTTGACTGTAAACGTGATGGTTGTGGGTTCGATTTACATTGAGGAGAATTATTTTATTTAGCTTCACGCTGTATCCCGCACACAGCAGGGTAGGCAGAGAGAACCTAGTGTTAAGACACTCCGTTCCCCACCTTCCGCCGAATTCGGAGGCTTGCGTGTTACGTGGCGGAACTTAACGCCGCACTTTACCTCGACACCAGAGACACAAATGGAAATATAATTTCCACTCCTCGAGTGGGAGTTTATATAATTTCCACTCCTTATTTTATTTAAATTATATTAATTCCTCCTCTTTGGTACCTAAGGCAAAGGTCTGCGTTGAGTTTTGCCACTTTACACACAATGTTTCCGAAATCGAAACGCTGGAGGTGGTCATCGGACAGCCTTGATACTAGTTTCTCTCTACACTACTACTACCTTGCTATACAATAAAAAGTTTAAAGTTTCAAATGTATATGTGTTCTATATTCCTAGAATCACTGTTTCAAGCATCCTAGCTAGTTACACTATAAAATTACCCGTGAATATTTAGCGCTGACCGTCGTAAGTGTAGTTAGTAGGTACCTGTTAATGTGAACAAGATTGTTCTTCTCATTTCACTCCTCATTTAACTCCACAAAGCCCGTTGTAGCGTTGTGAGCCGACATATAAGTGCCTTTCATATATGTAATTACTTCGATAGTCTGGATATTGTACTGGTTGTATATATTAGATTGTTTAATGTATTACTAGTTATTTTATAAGGTTTGCTAGTTTTTATGCAGGAAAATATTTTTTATCATTATTTATTTTATACTTTCTTTATACTAACAGAATTACTTACCTCAGTTCCTAGAACTGAGGTTACGATGGTTAAAATACAAATCTTATGCATTAGGCATTTGTTACATAATTATCTTCACGAAACGTTAAAAACATCTTTTAAACGTTGTCTTCGTCCTTGAATATATTATAGCACTTCCCCACAATATAAACACTTAACTTACCTTCCTTAAAAAAGGAAATAGAAACGACATATCCCATCTACATCACTAAATTAAATACCAACAAAATTCCACCACGGAGGTCATCAAAACGTACAAACAATAGTTAGAACAGCGTCAAAATCCTTGAATGCTTAGAGACCCTCGAGCCAGTGTGTCAACATACCAGCATATACAATTATGTGTCACAAAAAAGCCGTTTAAAAACAAAAATAACTATGAAAGGGACTACAGTGACTACTAACGATGAAATGAAACAAACAGAATCATCTGCATTGTCTTCGCAACAATGGATGTCAACAGCCATTCTGCGAAACTGTAGGTCTCTGTAGGCATTGTACGAATACTATTTCCGGGCTAAGACAACTGAGCTGGCCGAGATGAAAAGTTTGGCCAGGTTCGGTATAATGTAATTTTTTGTTGGATGAAATTTGGGGTATCCAGTTATTTTTTGGCTTGTTATATAATTATCTACGTAATTACTTATTTTTTTAGCTTCACGCTGTATCCTGCGTGCAGCAGGATAGGCAGAGGGAACTAAGTGTTAAGAAACCCCGTTTCTCGTTTTCGAAATCTGGAATCTAGGCTAGGTGACGTATTTATCTAACTATCTCTAAAATTTCTTTAAATTAATTTAATACCAACCTGGTCAATATTTTTAGGAACCGCTAGATGCAGATACCACACCTATAATGGTGGAAGTCCTTGGAAAGAAATATCTAACAGTGAGGGTCACTTGGCTGAAAAGTCGACGACGACGTCTCTGCTAAATATAGCTACTTTATTATTTTAAAAGTTGCTATTATTCGTTATCTTACTTAATTACAGAATTAACTAACTTCCTGCTGTTCTAAAATTTATTAAGGAATACGTCTAAACACCTTGGCAGTGTAAAGCAATAAGAACTTATCATATACGATTTACTTAGCCTATTTTACAAATAGAGAAAATACGTAGATCTTTTAACGTAATCTTCGAAAATTCTAAAGCAATATATATTTGCAAAGACTAACGTTTACCAAAGGGGCCAGTCGTGGCGCAGTGGCACGAATGTGTGACTGTAAAGGACTGGTTGTGGGTCCGAATCCCACTCAAGGAGTAGAAATATTTAAAATTTCCCTCTACTTCCCTCTAGTATTAGAGGCAAAGCGCGGCGTTAAGTTCCGCCACTTAACACGCAATGCTTCCGAATTCGGCGGAAAGTGGGGAACGGAGTGTCTTAACACTAGGTCCCCTCTGCCTACTCTGCTGTGTGCGGGATACAGCATGAAACTAAAAAAAACCTTTACCCTATTCTGATTGTAAATAAAACGACAGTCAACGTGGACCAAATATAAAATATTTTAATAGAACATTTGAACCTTATTGTCTAGACTCAATAATGTCGTTCGCTTTTTCACCAACCGTGAACTTTCGGCGTTTGAAACTCAAATACCGCTTAATGTGAAAAATGGAAAAGTTGATATTACAATAGGACGGTGATATTGACTTTTAGTATTTTTAATATATAGAAAGAAGTAAATTATTGTACAATTTCTTGATATAAAATTTCGATTATTGAGTCTATTTATACGCTCATAAACTAATTATAGACTTTTGAGGTAACGTGATAAGCCACAGTATTTTATTCTTTTTAAAGTACTTACATACATATATGCATAATTGCTTGTCCAGTAAGAGTTGACAGTATTAAATATTCCCCGATATTGCAATTCCCCGAATAGAAATCGAACTAGTAATCATCGCTTTACAGTCAGACGTCATCCTACTGCGCCACGACGGCCTCGTAATCCTAAAGTATTCTGCATTTTTGTTACGCTTTCATTAGTTTCATATCTATATATAAACCTATTAAAGTAAAATATTATATTCAACACTATTTTCATTCCCTCCTAGCCATCCGATTTACTTGAAAATTTGCACACTCCATTTCCGAACACACAATATTTTCATACCGTGAACTTACATATATATTCTAACCGATATCCTTGGCGAGATGTTATTTTACGAAGTTTGTTTCTTTTATTTTATATAAGATCAATATTTTTAATTCATATATCCTGTATTATTCTGAATTAAGTACATAGATACGGAGCCAGTCGTGGCGCAGTGGCTCTAAGTGTTACTAAAACTACTGATTGTGGGATCGATTCCCACTAGAGTGGAAATATTTCCATTTTCTTCGCTCTGGTGTCGAGTTCCGCCACTTAACACGCAATGCCTCCGCATTCGGCGGAAAGCGGGGAAAGGAGTGTCTTAATCCTAGGTTCCCTCTGCCTGCCCTGCTTTGCGCGGGTTACAGCGTGAAGCTAAAAAAAAGTACATAAATATTGAAAAAAGTCTTAACGTGCTAGAAACATATTTTAGAAAATTGAAAATTGATTCAAGAAGCGTTTATTTTTCCACTCGCTATTTTTTTTAACTTTTTGAGGTATGTTGTGTACAAAGTAATAATTTTCAAAAATTATTTGTTTAAATATAAAAAGGCGCTTTGGATAGGTTGGATCCCCAGTAGAGTATATATATATATATAAATATATATATATATATATATATATATATATATATATATATATATATATATATATATATATATATATATATATATATATATATATATATATATATATATATATATATATATATATATATATATATCTATATATCTATATATATATATATATATATATATATATATATACTTGCAATCGTAAATAATTCAAAGCGCAGCGTTAGGTTCCTTTAGAGGTATTAGGTTCCTCATTTAGGACGCAATATCTTAATTTGGTGCGGAAAGAGGAAAACGGAGTGTCTTGACACTTGGTTCACTTTGAGTATCCTGCCATGCCGAATAAGCTGTTTTTTTAATATGTAACTAATTATTTAAAACCTGCATTTACTCTTTTATCATGAATATTCGATTGTATTCTTCATAACACAAAATAAAAAAAAACACTAACATTAAAGTCGTATTTTTCTAAATATATTTTTTTTAATAATCATTCTTCCTTATTGCATCATTCTTATATCTAAAGAATCATTACCAAAGTTATCATACAAATACGTAAAACTAAAAAAAATTATAAAAATAAATACACATTCAAAGTGTTTCAACCATTGGCCCGCAGATCTCCACGTGCAGTGCTCTGCAAACACTTGACTGGCCCTGACCTCTTTGCTTCTAACACGCTTACTAACTTGAGAATAACGCCTTAAGACTTTTTTATTGTATTGTCAACACATACGCTTATTATACAATGACAATGGGCGGAATAAAAATACATTTTAATTAACTAAAAATATTATTTTTTAACTGTTTGATTTGTATAATAGCATTAATCATGTATTATAAAAGCATTATTAGAAAGACTGCGTTAGACAAGGCACAGGTAATAGTGGGTTCAGTTCAAGTAGGAGTTATCATGATTTTTAAGTTATCATGATTTTTTCACTCTGATAAGTCAAAGTTTGTATTGGATTTCGCCACTTAACAGCTTCGAATTCAAAAAAAGTAGAAGGCGGAATGAAGAGTCTTGACACTAATACATCTCTATGGGGATCAGACGTTTCTAAATTTAATAAAATATTTAACTATGCCGTTGACGGTTTTTTCTTTAAAAAATCTGATTTCACCTCAGATTTCACACATTTTAACAACATTAATAATTTCAATTCAGTTCAGCTCTTAAATCATGGCGATTTACCTAGTCAAATAATTAGAAATATTCAAACAAAATTTCAAACCAACAATACATTATATACGCATAATTAAATACATACAGACACACACAATTAACTCAAGGAACCCCAAACTAAACTAAAATGAAAACGTAACAAATTGTGAAAATTGCGAAGACAATAGAAATCTCGGCGGGAAGTTTGTTGTTGGGACGTCAAACAATGCATTAATTATTCCATTACTTAATGAACCGACAAAACGGGATTTTATGACGTGAGAATTATATTGTATTTAATTAACTACATTCATTAGCGTTTCATTTATTATATATTTTTGTTATAATATGTATGAATAAATTATTTATTTAAATCTGATATTTTGTTGAATTTGTTTTTTGATATTTGTAAATTGAGGCTTATTGTGGCAAAGTGTGAGAGCTACTGACTATGTATGCAATGGTTGTGGGTTCGATTTCCACTCGAGGGAGTGATTGTATTTAATTTATTCTTATTTCTCCGCTCTGGGTAACGAGACCCGAGTTCGGGTGAAAAGTGAAGAGCGAAGTATCTTAACCCTAGGCTCTCTCTAAATATCTTGTCACGAAAAAAACTTAATACTGAAAAAAAACCTTGTAAATCATTGTTATGGATAAAACGCTGAAGTAGAAAAATATTATAATTGACCTGTTGTACGTGTTTTAATATAAATTTATTATTTTACTTTTCTAACGCTTGACGGGCTGCGTAAAGTTATTATATATAAATAAACGCCTTTTTATAGCTATTTTTCCGAGCTGTATATTATATAGGCTGTGTACCCATATTATAATATATTTTTTTAAATATATCCAAGAAAAGCAACCTAGTGTTATGACACTCCGTTCCTTATTTTTCGTCGAATTTGGAGGTATTGCGTGTTAAGTGGCGATTTCCTTCCCCGTACGAAATCGAAGCGGTGGAGCCCAACGCTGTGTTTTAGCGTACCCGAGTTTAGAAATAGAAATTAATAATACGTTTTATCGTTTAAATTATATTAAGAAAAAAATTACAGCTTATAAAATAAAAAGAAATATGTAAACAAGAATATATGCTTTATTCCTCCATTATCCATGACCAAAATGGACGACTTTACGTGCTATTCAAAACACATAATGTCATCGTGTTATTTATTCCACTGGTACCAAGTTTTAGCGTATCTTATGTGAAAATTTTGTATTTTGAAGCGTGATTCGAATTCAACAACTTATTGGTAATTTTCTTTAGCCTTACGCTTTTTACCGCATACTGCCCCGGGGTAGTCAAAGACATCGTGAATACACTCCGTACTCCACTTTCCGTTCAAAATTGAGATATTGCGTGTCGAATGGCGGGACTCGACGCCGCGTTTTGTCTTTGTTATCAGAGCGAAGAAATGAAAATTTAATTTTAAAAAAATAATAATTTTGCACACGTTATATTACAAAAATTTATACTTTATTATATTTGGCTGAAATACTGAAGCTCTGTTTCCCCTTACTCTATACAGCACATAGATAAAATCAGGACCGGGCGGATATTATATTATATATATAATATTATATTAAATAATTTGTTGTAACGTGGCGAAAGTCAAACAACGCATTCATTATTCCATTACTTAATGAACCGACGTCCCGCTGCGAAATTTTAATAAAGTGGGAATTACTACTTAATGAATTGGCGTGACGGCTTTGGACTCATAAAGCGATATTATAAGCTGAAACCTGAAAATTGAAATTTTGCGTTTACATCACAAAGCTCATCTTCTTTTTTTGTAATATTTTCCTATGTTAAAAGACGGAATGAAGGAATATTTGAAAATGGGAAAATATTAAGGTTTACAGTGTTATCGAGGCTAGTCGTGGTTTGTGGGCCCAAACTGTAAACGCGACAGGTGAGACTGTAAACGCGACAGGTTGTGTGTTCGATTTCCATGAAATGTAAATATTTAATATTTTCATTTTCATCGCTCTAGCGTGTAGGCTAGCAAGGCTATAAATTCCGCTGCTTAACACACAATGGCGCCAGAATTCGGTGGAAAATGCGGAACGGAGTGTCTTAATACTAGATTCCTTTTTTTCACACAGTTCACACAGTACACATATAAAAAGATTTTTTTTTTTTTAGAACAGACATATTCCCCTAAATGTTTAAATAACACTTCACAAATGTTAAATATGAAAACCATTTTTAGAAAACGTTCAAAAGCTTGCAGCCGTCGGATCTGAAGATGCGCCTAAGCCATGCGTTCAACATTCAGCTACGTTGAAATTTTATTTTTCTTGCTATGTCTTATTTTTCTCGCTAGCATCTATGTAGTATTTAACAAATTCGTACTAACCAAATGTTATTTAAACAAAAATTGCTTCCCCAGACAGAATTTAAATTATTACTGAATTATTTTAAAATTTTAAACGTTCTATTTTATAATTATAAAAACATGTTTCATTATGAATCTCTACGTCTCTTACTTTACATCAAATAAACCTAGTGTTTACTTTCTCCGCTTTTTATTCGTTATAGAGTTATTACGATTGAGTAGCTGATGTCAAGGCCGGAAATATTTGTAGATAAAATTGCATAGATATTAATTCATATTCATAGTAAACACTTATAAATATTCAAGGTTCATTTGTAATGAATACTTTCAGTTTTAATCCCTCTCAGTTACAGAAATTTAAGACCGTTTGACCCAATTTTGAGGAGTATTTGACAATTATTTATTCATCATAATTATTTTAATTTCTTTCGGCTTCACGCTTGTTCCCCTCATAATAAGATAGTCGGATAGTATAGTGCCAAGACACTCCGGCCTCCACTTTCCGCTCGAAATCCCGGCATTGCCTGTTAAGTGGTGAAATTATTTTATTTGAATTTTACTGTAGTCTGCATACAATAAATGTTAGTTTAAACTTCACTTTAAGGAATGTTTATGCTTAAAATATTTGAGCTTTTTCCACGATGCGGTGCGGCGTTTACTCAACAAATATGATATTATTTTTAGTTGCCAAAAATGCTGTGTGTTTAGTTAAGTATTAAGTGGCGGAACTTAACGCTGCGCTTTTCCTCGACACCAGAGCGAAGAAAATGGAAATATTAAATATTTCCACTTCTCGAGTGGGAATCGAACCCCCAATCAGTAGCTTTGTGTCTTTGCCCCTAAATATAATTTATTATATAAGAAAAAGAAGAAATTATGAGATTATCATCATTCCATTTGTTTATGCAATAAATTACCAAAAATCTTAATTTAATTAGTATTAAAATATTTCACGTAAAATTGGCTATGTGAGTGTTAATTACGGAATACGCTCGTCCTCTTATTGTTTACTCAATAAATGGAAGAAAATATTGTCCTTCCGGTTTTAATTAATGTGAAGGATTATGTAAAATTAATATTAATTACTTTATTTATCAAGGTATTGTTCTGTTAAAACTATACAGAGATTTTTATAAAAAAATCGAATCACTAACAATTAAATTCTTCGTTTAAAACTCAATGTAACCGATAGCCGATAGATATTTACGAAGGAGTGAGATTTGACATTTGAAATATTTTCTTTTCTATTCGTGGCCAGTCGTGGCCCAGTAGCACAAGCGTGTGACTGTAAACGACTGGTTGTGGGTTCGATTCCCACTCGAGGAGTGGAAATTATATTTCCATTTTCTTCTCTCTGGTGTCGAGGTAAAGCGCGGCGTTAAGTTCCGCCACTTAACACGCAAGCCTCCGAATTCGGCGGAAAGTGGGGAACGGAGTATCTTAACACTAGGTTCCCTCTGCCTACCCTGCTGTGTGCGGGATACAGCATAAAGCTACAAAATAAAATTATTTTCTGTTTCTAAATTACTATACACTATATGTAAAATTATAATAATAGGATATTATACTATAATAATAAATCTTAAGTCATTCTGGTCTTCACATATATAGATACCTACTAACGGCCCGCATACTTTTTCGTTACTTTACAACACTCGGGTATTTTTGAATTCGGCGTATTTTTGAAAAATAAAGTAGCCTATACTTAACCATGAACGATCATCTGTATTTACGTTAAAATTCATTACAATTGTTCAAGCGGCTTAGATTTTATATATAAACTTTCGTCCCCTATTTCAACCATTTAGAGGTTGATTTTTGAAGAAATAAGTGGCCTATGTTTGACCCTGGATTTTTAACTACTTTGATTCTGAATTTCATCTAAATTGACCCGGTAGATTAACCGTGAAAGCTTAACAAAGAAACAGCCAGACTTTCGCATTTATAATATAAGTATGTATATGAATAGAAATTTCGTTTCAATGGTATGTAACCTAAGCATTTTCTTACAATTAATTATTATTGTTCTATTAATATAATTATACTCTTTATCACAAACATATTAATCTTTATTCTTACTGTTATAATTGCAAAAGGAAATCTATCTGTGTGTTACTTAGTCACGTCTAATCTACTGAACTGATTTAAATAAAATTTGGTACAGTGATAGTCTAGAGACTGAGAACTGGCATAGCTTATTTTAAATCTGAAAAACGGGCTATACGGAAAGAAATTGTATATAAAAATTATGACAGATATTTATTATGTGAATTTGTTTATTAAATATATGTATAAATACGATTTTCAGACTTTGTAAAAAAATGTTCTAAAGGGATGAAAATGGGAGATGAAAGTTTTTATGAACTGATGACAATGTAAAGCTTACAGCTCAGAAAATAAAAATATAGAAGGAATACAGAGAATTACGTAGTCATTACAAAAGTTGAAACTGAAATTTATACAAGAAACCAAGCGCCGCGCGCCATACACCTGGGTTCAAAAATAGAGGAAAAAAATTTGAAGAGAAACTACGTCATTTTTAAAGCTTATGCAAGAGCGAAGCCGCATGCATGTCGCTAGTACTTTATATACAATTTTTCATGCCCTCAAAAATAAAAGTTGAACTATGAAGTGATAAACTTTTCAATGCTTATGAATTCTATCAAAATAACTTTTTTTAATTTTTTTTTTGTAAGTTGACAACGTTACATTTAATAATTTTCAAAATACCTTATATTTATACGAGACATAAAAGCTTTTCTCTTTATTTATTAATTTTATTTTTTACACTAGTTACACCTTTATGTATGTCATATTTTAAAAGTATGACTATTGACAATTGACATTTAGTTTACGCGCCAATTTGTATAAGATATTTTGTAATAGATTTTTACCCCAAAGGGAAGATGAATTGTCCATAATAATAAAATAAAACGACATTAAAGTACATTTAGTGCTTTTGTTAATAATTAAATCGGTTAGTGACATGTCAAACATGAAAAATTTAGCAAATGCCACACGCGTGATTAAGAAAAGGCCTTTTAGAGTGTCTATTGAAGGAAATATTGGATCAGGCAAATCAACATGTATTAAGTTTTTTGACAAATATCCTAATGTGGAAAAACATGCGGTAAGTGAGCAATAAACAAATGTATTCCTTTATTATCGAAAGCCTGTCTACCTACCATGCCTAGCGAGTCTATAGTCATTGTGGCTTATATTTCTAGCATACACACAGCAGAAACTTTCTTAAATTTGAAAAAAATGTCAAATTATACATTTCAGGAGCCAATATCAGAATGGCGCAACGTCAGCGGTCATAACCTTCTGGGGCTCTTATACAGTGATATGAAAGAATGGAGTTTCGCCTTTCAACACTATGTACACCTCAGTCGCCTCAAAATACAAACAAGTCCACCTTCCAATTCGTCTATTACTGTTAAAATGTTCGAAAGGTATGTTATCTTATTATTTTACTAATTATTTTAAATATTATACATTAACTAGATATGCTATGTTTACAATTTTATAGAGTAGCATATGTTTTCATATTCTAGAATTGTGACATTTTATTAACATTGGCAAGTTCCAAAACCTTAAGTTAACAGTACTAAGGAGTGCTATTTCTATTGATTACATTTATCTTTTAATAGCTATATTAATGAGTCGTTATATTAAGTCAGAGGAAAAGTGGTATTATACAGTAGTTTAATGCCTACTCAAGGATTGATTATATTTAAAGTATTTCCATTAACCTACACTGAAAGGGGGATTTGTTCATGCTTAACTCTCTGGTTAGCTTGCTAGAGTAACGGGAGCTACCACATGAGATGTGTAAATTTAAAATAATCTTATTAACTATAGTTTTCCAACACCTTTTTAGATCTGTACAAAATAGCCGGCACTGTTTTGTAGAGAATGCTAAGAAACAAGACTTTCTTAAAGACCCTGAATACCAAGTTTTGTTAGAATGGTTTGACTACACAGAGAAGAACTTGAACATTGATTTGGATTTAATAGGTGAGTTTTTAATAGCTTTCTCTTTACCTTTATGTACTCACTCAAGGGGGTAGTCAGAGAGAACCTATTGTCAAAAGATTTCATTCTCAGGACATATTATATTAAGTGGCAGAACTCGTTGCCACCATATGTCTTGATTCCCACAGGGCAGAAAAGAAAATAAATTTAATTAAATTATAAATTTTCTACTGAGGGGGAATCAAACCCACTACTAATTTCCATTACAAACACTGACTGACTGGTGAGTCAATAATTTGGTATTGAATAGAATTACCATTGTCACATAGGCACAGTAGGACCATGTCCAAGTGTAAATGTGATGAGCAAGATAATGTCAAAGTCAAAGTCAAATAATTTTATTCAAAGTAAGAAGTTACATGCTTCATTTTTTGAACGTCAAACAATTTACCACCGGTTCACTAAAGTTAATGCCTCAGACCTGAGAAGAACCGGCGCAAGAAACTCAGCGGGCCGATTTTTTTTTAATATATATATTTTTTTAAGTCAAACATTTACAAATAATTATATATTGACAATGATACCATTGGAATAGCCTGGCGCGAGCATTTCATTCCCAAGGCGTGTTATCGTTCAAAAATTCATTAATTAGGTAATAACTAGTGTCCGACCGAAGGTTCGGTTTCGGTTTCGGTTTCGGCAAGTTTCGGCAAAAAAATGTAGTTTCGGCCGTAGTTTCGGTTTCGGCAAAAAAGCTGCCGAACCTTCGGCAATGCCGAAACTCTGTACTCATAAATTTTCACACGTCGTTTAGCTACATTTGAGTGTTTTTATAGCTCGTGAACTTAATCTCAAGATATGGTAAACGATTTTAATGAATTATAAATGTATGTTAAGAATAATATGTGTGACATTGTGTGAATGACACTGTGTGTCACTGACGCTGTGTTTGTTCTCGTAAGTGTGGCTCCTTTCAGGGGCTTACGATTAATTTTGCGGGACCCTGGGCTAATTAGTGCTATTTAAATAACTATACAATTGTTTGTTACACAGAACATTTATTAAATATACAGAATATAGTCAATAATTAAATATCAATAAACCTTATCACAAACTAGCATATAAATTTACCTACAAGAAAGACACAGTTAAGTAAGTAATAGGTACTAATAGTAAGCCACAATATAAACATATTGTGGCAATAAAATATCAATTTACCTATCCTTAATGGGGATTGAGAGTCTTGAAAACTCGCAGGTCCCTGCACTACAGCTCAAAAACCCTCCATGTAAATCCACCCTAGGTGCCTGGGCAATGAGAACTGGCGTAGACCTGTAGTACTTACTACCTTTTTATTATTTCTAAAAAGGCGTCAAACGAGTAGAAGGACCATCTATCTGATCATATTTTTGCGAAGGTAATGTTCGCTCATGGACGTCCTTAACATTAGAGGAATTGTGGATGTGTTGCCGGCCTTGATGGTGAAGAAGAGACAAGAATAGAACAGAGAGAGAATAGGTAGAGAGAGTTGGCTAACATGTCATCGAACTATATTATGACATATTTGGTGGTTCATTTTTGACGTAATAATTGTTGCGAGCTATTTGAATAGACGCAAACCAGTAGCTAAAATTATACGTATATATTAAAAGTTGCTCTTGGATACGGTATTTTGTGGACATGAAGGTAGAAGACAAAGCTACGCCTTGCTGTCGTGGGATCGCTCGATTATCATAGGTGGCAATTGATCTGTTATACCTAGTATTAAAAACCCTTTAAGTGAGCTGTGCTGTAATCATGGTCATCGTATATCTACATGATGATAATCTTGTGAAGAAAATAAAAAAATATTAATTAAAACTTAACCTACCACTACCAAACCGGGGAATTTGAAAAGGCCAATGGCGGGTTTGAACATTACAAGAAGATATTTTTGTATTTTTTTTATATTTTTTAGCGCTCACTCAACACGCAACGTCTCCATTATGGGCGGAAAGTGGTGAACGGAATGTCTTGACCCTAGTTTCTGTCTGACTACCCTGCTATGCGGGTAAAAGTGTAGCCCTTAAAAGCGGAGCGCAAAGCTATAAAAATGTATAGTATTAAATATAATTGAAAATGTAAAAAAATACTGTAATAAATTCCATATAATCACAATAAAACGTTAAAAATATACTATTTTTTTACATGTTATACTAATTTTATGACGTCATCAGCAGTTTCGGTTTCGGTTTCGGCCGAAACTGAAGCCAGTGCCGAAGGTTCGGTTTCGGTTTCGGTTTCGGCTGAAAACCCAGTTTCGGTCGGACACTAGTAATAACCCTTAACACACAAACGTCAAACAAGATAATGTGCAGTATTGAATTCTGCCATTCAACCATAATAGTTCCGGTAAACTATAACAAATAAGGATATGGCACATTAACAATCATTTTTAAAGGTGACAAATATTTTTAGAATGAGGTTGTCATGATGCAATGGGACAGCGGCTGACTGTAAAGCAATGGTTGTGTGTCTCACTCGGGGAATGATTACATTTTAATTTCTTTGCTCTAGTACCTAAGACAAAGCGCGGCGTATAGTTCCCCCGCTGAACCCTTAATGTCTCGATTTCGGGCAGAAAGTGTCTGTTTTGTGTCTATTTAAAAAAAAATATCCAGAACATTGAATAAGTGTAGTTTTGCTTAAACAAAGTCAATAGCGACTAGTACTACTTGGATACAACATATTCTAATACTTTGTAAGTATATATTTTTTTGTTTCTTTTCAGTATATTTAAGGACAACACCAAAAACAGTGTGGGAGAGAATGATGCAGCGCGGCAGAGCTGAGGAGTCTGAGGTGCCCTTGGAATATTTAGAACAAGTTGGTCTTTATTTTTTTTATAGGTTTATAAAAAAGCTTGGGGCTTGTTATATATGTCAAGTTCTATTCCTCTTTAATACTTTAGAATACTGTTTTTTTCTACATAGAGAAATAGAAGCCTCGACTGGCCTCCCTTTAATATATTAACATGTAATACAATTTCCCCCACCAATTTCTATTTTACGTGAGGTGCTGCAGTCTGGTTTTATAGCACAATACAAATCTTTATCGCCTCTAATACGCCATCTATGCTGTAACTAATTTATTATTACTTAATAAATTTGAAACATTGCGTTTTAAGCAGCAGAACTGAATACTATACTTTGTCTACATTCTCTCTACTGGAAACTGGAGATGACTGGACTGTACCCGGGAGGCGCGGGTTCGAATCCCGCTGCGTTCAAATTTTTTTATACGTTTTCTAAATGTCTTTTACAATTTTCCTAAGTGTGGAATTACACTTTAAAAATGTTTAAAAGTAATTAATAATAGCATTATCTCTTGCCAAACGATTGTTCGTAGAATAGCTTTTTAGGTGGCAGAAATTTGTAAAAATTTCTACAGAGATACTAACAACATAAATAATGTTGTAATAAGTGTTTAAGAATTTCGACGCAGCTGGTAGTAGAACGCAAGGCTTAGCGACCATCGCGCCTGAATGTACTAACTTAAACTAACTTTAATAAACTTTACAAAAATCCACAGGTACACGAATCATATGAGAACTGGATAAGTTCCCCAGACCTCGGCTGTGAGGTGCTGACGATTGATGCTGACCGCTGCCTGGAGGATGTTAAGGAAGATCTAGAGAGATACAGCTATAAGATATTGGGAGGTAATCATACTAATTAGTTTTAGATAGTAAATGGGGTTGCCATATTGCACGCTTGGTAATATACTGACCTAATTCAAAACTGCCTGTTATGCTAAAAACAACCATGAAAAGCTTATACTAAGACTTTATTTAATTAGTTGCCAATTTTTTGAGTTTTAAGCGTGCAATATGTTTAATAATCTTTTGGATGTATCCTAGGTTTTATATGTAATCCAGGCTTTGAATAAATAATAATTTTGATTATTTGATTTACTTTGAGATGTTTGATTCGATAGGCCCTTGTTTTTTTTTAATGTAAGATGACTGCCAACAGTGCTTTAAACTTTAAAAAGATTGTTTTGTTTTTATTTATATATAATAAGTAAAGGTTAATTTAGGGTTATCGAAACTACATTTTATTCTAATGAGTTACTTAATAAACATACTCTTTTCAAACAAAGGCCTCTAAAATTTAGATATTTTATATTTCTTGTCCTCGTTTACAGTTTTTTGAGATGGCAACCCTAGTAGTTCAAAACCTTTATAAAGATGCTATAGTTAAAGATCGCTAATATGTATCCAAAATTTTGATATTATATTGCAGGCCAAAATCATATTTAATAATTATTATTTAATATCTTTAATATAAATAAATGCTTTTGTAGATATTTTAGTGGACTGAATCGTATTATATTATTTTTAGTTTAGTAGTAGAAAAAATATGTATATTATGTTACTGGTAATGTACGAAATAAAGGAATTGTATAAAATTCATAGTAAATATGTAAAAACAGACAGAATTGATTTTTAATACTAATAACTAATAATATTTATTTTCAAACTCTATATATCTAACATATGAATAAAAAAAGTCTAATCTTTCTTATCTACATTGAGTTGAAACTACTTTTTTTTTACTTTTAACTGGTTTTGATTATTCCAAATTATTTTTAACGAAAATCTATCTCCTAAGAACACTTTTGACTATTTAATTTTATAATATCATCTTAATTTTGCATATTTCTTAGAAAATGTATACAATTTCTATTTTTCATACATTTGATGTAGCTTATAGTATTAAAAATATATATAATATATGACCACAGATTATAATAAGATTTTATAAATGAGTTTAAAGTAATTTGTAATATCTATTGTTGACTTGATTGATATTATTGTTATATTAGAGATTTATATAGATCTTTTTGTGTATGACTTCTTATGTTTATTAATGTAAGTTAAAAAATCAATAATAAATTAAATAATTTCTTGTGTTTGTTTTGACATATTCAAAAAAAAAATAATGTTTATGAATATAGAAAAAAAATCTTACCAATGATAATCGTTAAATTTTTTCATTACATATTTCAATATTTTATATAATAATTTGTTAACGCACAATAAGAAATTACATCAAAAAAACATTTACAACATAAATTAACTTAATATATTTAAACTATTTTTACTATTATGAAGTATTAAATAAAACGGGTTAAATCGTCAAATAATAAATGTATATAGAAATCATATAAGAGTTATTGTTCCATTGTTATAGAAAATAAACATTTAATAATAAAAAAAAAGTCCATGTAACAACTATAACATACTTTTTACCATTTTTAAAGTGTTATTCCACATTTAGGAAAATTGAAAAATATATTTAGAAAACGTATAAAAATTTGAACGCAGCGGGATTCGAACCCGCGCCTCCTGAATACCGTTCAGGCGCTCTCACCACTCCAATCCAATCCAATTCTTATACGTTTTCTAAATGTCTTTAACTATAACATAATAAATTTATAATTATTGTGGCTATAATAATAACTTTGTAACTTTTTAAATAAGCTTTTTAGTTAAGTTGTTAAGAATATATATAATTGATAATGTGAATTAAATGACTAAAATGATATGAAGATGATCCTGAAATGTTGTTTTACTTATTATTTCTTGACTTTACCGTTATTGTACTAAAAAATATATATATTTTAATAGCGTATTCAGATTCGTGGCGCAGTGCGACAGTATTTGACTTTCAACGATATTGGCTGTGGGTTCGAATCCCGATCAGGGAAATTATTGTATCAAGTGTAACAAATATTAGAAATGTTGAGCCTAATGGAGAATGTTAACTAATTTTGATTATTAGCATTCCATATTCTATGTCAAAAATAAAAAATACTAGTGAAAGAATTACTTCGATACGTCAATTAGTTTCCGAGTTATAAGTAAAACAAGTTGTAATCGGCCGGTGAACGTGTGACGTCATCCTACAACACGCTAATTCTGGCACTCTCAATCCGCTCGCGGTCGCGCGCCCGTTCGTCGTAATTATACTTAAATACTTTTTAAAATGTCTTTAACACTTTCCTTCTTTACTTCTATAACGCAGTCATCAGTAAGCGCGCCAGGCGAGGCACCATTCATGGGCCAGTCATTCTTAAAAAAAAGATCAGATTCTGCTATTTTTACATTGTGAGCAACTTCGTGCATTTTTGAAGCTGTTATACGTCCGTAGCGCATCTCAAACCACAAATTTGGATCTAATTGAGCTGTTGTACCCTCTTTTACTTGAAAACATCTCGATTCCGTCATTTCGTTCTTATAAAATGTTATAAAAGTTTCGACGTCAAAATCAATACAGGATTTTTTGAAATGATTCAATTATGAATGGATCTATCTAAATATATCTTATCAACTTCTTTTTTTCACATATAAAATGTGAAAGAAAACACTTTATTTCAAGTTCCCTGAGTTTTAATGTTAAACCATTGTCAAAAATATTTTTCCATTTTGACCGGCTTCATGAAGTATGTACCAATATCAATACCACTTGTACCAAAATCTTTAGCTTCAAATCAAAATCATTTTCGGTGTGGTACCAATACCTGAGTGCTTAGATTTTTTCAAATAACACTTGGCAGCATTCGTTGAAGGCTCGTCACTTTGACGATGTAGCCACATAAAAAATGCTATGCTATAGCATATATGTAGCTATGCTATATGTGTACAGCCACCTCTTCTGGCGGCACAATCACCTCAAGTTACATTTAAAACGTTTTTTCTAGAAAAACAAAACACAAACATAAATAATAGGTAGTAGGATAGGTATCCTACTTTCTACTAATATTATAAATGCGAAAGTTTGTGAGTGTGTGTATCTTTCAAGTAAAAACTACTGAACGGATCTGGACGAAGCCTGGGAAAATTTACAGTTTTCGAGGGAAACGCGGGTGAAGCTGCTGGCGGAAGCTAGTATGCAATGTTATTTAAATTTACTAAGAAAAGCGGGACATATATATATATATATATATATATATATATATATATATATATATATATATATGATATATGTATACACATACGTACCTACTTACATATAGCTACAGACTACATTTTTTTGTCTTAAAATTATTTAACGTAAAAATTTAACGGTAGGTAGGTACTTCTAGTATTTGAGTTGCATTCGTCATTATGACATTAGTAAGATATTTTGAACAGATAAACTTTTAAACATAATTATTACGGAAAGTTTATATTACTTAACTTTGCATTTTTATTCTTCACATTTAGGCGGGAACAAAATCACTATTTGTCGATAAATAATGCGCAACCATTAATCCATTTATTTTAAGTAGATTATCCCTTTTTCGAATCCTTCATCCATTTTATTAATCGAATAATATTTACCATTATTAGACTACTAACGTAATTACGCAACCGAAAACACAACAAATCCCTTTACACCTACTAAAACAGTGTTGGGAAATGACGTCACAAGCCTATAAAATCAAAACTACTAGATATTTTTGACTAAAACAAAAACTAATGTATTTGTATACTTCTAAGCTTTACTGAGACAAAATTTCAAGTGATTTGGCATACCTAGTAACATTATCCATTGTGACGCAGTGGCACAAAGTCTGACTAAACGCGACTGGTAGTGGGTTCTATTCCCACTCGAGGAATTGAAATAATTAATACTATATTTTTAAAGTGCTATTCACTCACTTAGGAAATCGAAAAAGTAAATTCTTATACGTAATCTAATGTCTATTTGAAATATTTCATTTTCTTCGCTGGTGTCAAGGCAAAGCGCAGTGTTGAATTCCACAATTTAACACGCAACGTCTCCAGAATTCGTCGGCGCGTGGGGAACGGAGTGTCTTAACACCAGGTTCTCTCTGCCTATCCTGCTTTGTACAGAATATAGTGTGATACTAAAAAAAAGAAACGATATATATTTTTTGTAATTTATTTATCACATAATTTAATATATCTAATTGAGAATCAAATTACGACTTAAATTGATTCTAATTTATTTACATCAACACTGTTTCTACACATTGGTTTGGATTTATCTAAAACACTAATATCAATTATTTCTTTTTAAATGAATCATGATTTTGAAACTTATACTTATAATCAAAAAATGATATAATATATAAAAATTACAAATCAGCTCAGACTGGACGTCTGGATTCGAACCAGGGACTTCCTACTTTCCTACCTAAGCTATGGCAATTTTACTGATAGTAGCGAAATTGACATTTATTTACTAATGCAATTGCAGCAGTTTTTTATTGCTTGGAGATACAGAGACAACCAAACCACAGAAAAAATATGACATTGACATTTAATAAAAAAAAAACAAAAATAGGCAAATGTAACAATATATTATTCCTATGAACCAAAATTGTTATTTTGGCTGTTGCTAATGTGTAGAACCAGCATAATATAATTCTCTAATAACATTTCAACGGTACAAATGATCTGCTCTAATGTTGGAAGCGATCTCACTCTCCCACTTGTCACCGTTAGAGAGTAATTTCTCCTTGTTGTATAGAAGCTCCTCGTGTGTCTCAGTCGAGAACTCGAAGTTGGGACCTTCGACTATAGCGTCTACTGGGCACGCTTCCTGGAAAGGTAATTTTAAAATTTTAGTTTCTAGGGTTTTTTACGCTGTATCCCACATAGCAGGGTAGGCAGAGGGAAACTAGTGTTAAGACACACCGTTCCGCACGTACTGCCGAATTCAAAGGCATTGCGTGTTAAGTGGCGGAACTTAACGCTGCGCTTTGTCTCGACACCAGAGCGAGGACAATGGAAATATTAAATATTTCCACCCCTCGAGTGGGAATTGAACCCACAACCAGTCGCGACGACTGGCCCCGAATGGCCATTAAATTATTTAATAAAAATTTCATGTCATATATCTCGTATTTTTCACGCTTTTTCTGGCATGAAAAGGGCAGGTAGACAGGACCTAGTGACACCTCAAGACACTTCATTCCCTCCCCACTTTCTACCCGAATCTGAGCCATTCCATGTTGAGTGATAAAACTCAACGCCACTTTGACGCCAGAGTGGCGAAATAGATATAAATCTTTTCCTCGACTGATAATCGAAATTATTACCACACGCACAATATTAAATTTCCACTGTACTGCGACTACAATATCCAGAAACTATATATAAAATTAAACTTAAGTTGTCCCGAGACATTCGGTTTCTCAATTTACGCCGAAAAGAGTGCATGTTGAAAAAAAAAATTTAAAAAAACAACCTATTTAATTATTTATTTAACAAGTTGGCATAGTAAAGAGGTGATATATCTTCCATAACTCAAATACGCAGTAGTAAAAAAACAAGACAAACTAAAAACTTAATTCTTTTGCTTTCACAAAAAAAACATAAACAAAAGTATATCAATACCTGGCAGAATCCACAGTAAATACATTTGGTCATGTCGATATCGTATCTAGTGGTCCTGCGGGAGCCATCTTTACGTTCCTCAGCTTCGATTGTGATAGCCTATAAAAATAAAAAAATATATTAAAATTAAGACATTTAATGAAAGGTATGCAGATATAAGAAAAATTATAGAGAGAAAATTTAAATATGTATAATTACGTGAACATTATACACGTCACCATATGTTTACATAAACTTTTGTATATTCGCATACACATTACTAAGAAATGTTGCAAAGTTTACACTTTTGTTAAACAACTAATAATTATAGAGACAAACATTCATCCCATTTATGATGAAAATGTAAGTATAAAAGAACTTAAACCGCTTATTACAGATATCGATTGTTTCTCAGGAAGACAAGTTGATCACGCAAGATCAAACGTAAATTAACTATTAAAATTAGGGATTGGTTTTTAAAATTAAAATAAAACACACTCTAGGCAAAGCGCGGCGATAAGTTCCGCCACATAACACGCAATGCCTTCAAAATTCGACGGAAAATGAGGAGTGGAGTATCTTAACACTAGGTTCCCTCTGCCTACCCTGTTGTGTGCGGGACACAGCGTGAAGCTAAAAAAAACATACACTAATACAAAACTGAGGCTTAAATAAAGGATGAAAGTTTGTGTAAAAAAACTTAACCCTAAACCTCATATGCAATTGTGCTGCAGGGCAAAATTTGACTGTGAAGGCGATAGCTGTGAGTACGATTTCCTCTTGGACAAAGGATTATTCAGCTTGATGTTTCTTCCTTTACAGCACAGTATAAAAAGAACCTACTTTCAAGATACTGCATTCTCAACTTTGCGCCCGTATCCTATACAAAAAGTCAACATCAAAGTCAAGTCTTGACACCAGATAGAGATAATTAAAAACATAAACATACTTAAAACCTATTTTCATTTCCCAGAATGAGAAACCACAATAAGCAGAAGCATGCCACAAATATTGCTCTACGTCGTTAAAATTGAGATGACATAGGTTATCTAAAATTTAAGTTCAATCTGCTCTGATATATGCAGGGGATTTGTAAAACAAGACAAAACTTAGAATACGTAAGAACATTACATTAAAATTTCACATTAAAATTTCTTTTTTTATTTTAAAATATTATTTTATTACCTGAGCCGGGCATATAGCTTCACACAATTTGCATGCAATACACCTCTCCTCTCCGGAGGGATATCTGCGTAACGCATGCTCACCTCTAAACCTGGGGGACAGAGGTCCCTTTTCAAATGGATAATTGATTGTTGCTGGCTCCTGTGAAATAAATTAGACGACATATATAGAAATTTGTGTATGTAAAGATTTTTAATTTAATAGGCTTTTATAGTGCAGTGGAACTATGTCTGCAAATGTGACAGTTGTAGGTTCACTTCTCATTCAAGGTTAGGACTATATTTTAATTCTCTCATAGTTAAAATAAAAAACAATGACCACAATTACCACAAGGAGCATTATAAAAGAGTATAATAAGGGCATAATATTATCCACAAAATACAGATAAATAATTATTTACTTTCTGCCAATTTGAAACATGTAATTAAACTGAGGGAGTAAAATAGATATTAAATTATATATTTATGGCTAACAGGTGCAAAATTCCATATTAAATGTTAAAAAAAAAATATTAGTTATAAAAGTAATTCTTACAAAACTTGGTTATATACACTTGAGTACTTAAAAAAATAAACACAATCCATTGTAAGAAACTAGAAAGAAAGTAAAATATTAAAGTTCTAATGAAACATATTTTAAGTATAAACGTAAAAAAAACAAATATTACCTTAAAAATATGAGCTAATGTAACAGCAAAGCCCCTTGCTAATTCCGTCCAGAACAAAGTTTGAGCTGCCCTATTGGTCATTTCCTTTAAGCTCATATCTGGGTCCTCGGCATTCACATACTTAAAGCCAGGCACATTTGGGGGATATACTTTCTCAGCTTTTCCTTCCTGGCCTGAACTAGCATGCCGTACAAGTACGCTAGTTGCTCCTGATGCGCGGACTGAAATTTGAAACAAGTTTTCATGAATTTTACAAAAATCTACATATTTTTTGTACATTGTACAGTTAAGGAAAAATTTCAAGCTCTTTTGAGAATGTTTGGGCCAATTTTAAAAAAAGACATATAGAAACAACTAATTAAATATAAGTAAGGTGGCCAGTCGTGGCCCAGTGGCACAAGAGTGTGACTGTAAGCGACTGGTTGTGGGTTCGATTCCCACTCGAGGAGTGGAAATTATATTTCCATTTTCTTCGCTCTGGTGTCGAGGTAAAGCGCGGCGTTAAGTTCCGCCACTTAACACGCAAGCCTCCAAATTCGGCGGAAAGTAGGGAACGGAGTGTCTTAACACTAGGTTCCCTCTGCCTACCCTGCTGTGTGCGGGATATAGCGTGAAGCTATTTTTATATTGCGTATAAATTAAATCAGTTGTTTCTATTTATATATAAAAATAGGTTATAAACAGAGTTGCGTAACTGTATTTTTCTCGAAATTTTAACGAATGTCGATAATGAATTAAGCTAATAATATTAATTATAAAACAAATACCTCGCGAGGAGAGAGAAAATAATTTCACCAAGGACATATTCAGTATTTATTCTGCTATTTTGTATTTTTTTAAATCAATCGTTTGAAAGGCAGAATTTCTGTCAAGTTAACAACTATTGACATTCTGTCACTGATACTGGAAAGTCGTATCAGAAAAATATCGTACAAGTTTAAAATGTTTCTTGCATTTTGTTATTTTATACAATAGTGTTCATAGTAAAAAATAAACTAATTTTTTCGTCAACGAATTTGTATTTAATATAAGCAAATAAAAAGATATTCTTATATTTTTGCATCTACCAGAATTACATAGACGTATTAATGTTAGTACACGTATCGCCTCAGAACCACGAATACAAATTTATTAATCTGTAAAAATTAAATACTTCATAAACGTCAAAACATTGGAGTGACGTTTACAAATTCTTGTCGGTGTGTCGGAATTTTGCAAAAAAATAGTCACGCAGAATGGGAGATGAGCCGGCATCAGAAATGGACTCCAACAAACCTAGCCCGGGGAGCCAAGTTCCATCAGAAGTGGTAAATTCACCTTCTAAAAGTATATTTCGCTAGTAACATTAACGGTGTTCATACAAGTTTTTGGCTTTTGTTAGGACCGGCAGCCCTTCGGTGGTCTGGAGTTCCAAGTTTCGGAGGTAGTAGGAAGATTAGAGGCTGGTGTCAATTCCCAGGAAACCGATGAGGATGAAAGGAAAGTAGAAACTCGTAAAATAAGCACTAGTTTCTTCGAACCAGAAGAATTAGCTATGGATGAAATTTTAAAAGTATTAGAAGATCTTGTCATCAAAACTGATCCTAGCTGTGAAAGCTTAGAGCCACCTCTGCTACCTACTGATGCAGTAACGCGGGCAGCTATTTTATCTCATAGTATTACGGCATTATTTGCAAGACTAGAAAGAAGTCACGCAGCGAGACTTGGCGCTCATATAGCAAGTGAAACGACTCGTTGGATGTCTCACATGTTCAGGTATTTAATCATTAGTAACATAAAACCAATATATTTTTTTTAAATTGCTAAATTTTCCAGTTTTTTGAATAATTTATAATTAAGGAAAATATTACTTTTTAAATAGCTGGATGTTAACAGTTTTTGTTATAGATAAGAAATTTTAGTGAGAGTTGTATACATACATTAACACTATACTTATGTGATTAGAACATAAACATTTTACAAGCACTAATCTTATCCAGTTAATTGAAATACAAGGTGATTGATAATGGATATGGGAGATTTGGTTATATTAGTCTTTATTGTTTCCGAGAAATGTATTGATTATAACCAGATATAATCTAGTGTTGTTGACACCACCAAGGCTAAGCAGGGCTGTATGAAGATGTAATCACAATATACAATACATTGTAGGTTCAATCCTAATTTTGGGAATTGTTTATACTTGGCAGGGAGAAAATACTATTAAGCCTCCTAGTTCTTTATGTTTACTTACCTATTTAAGTAAACAACATTTTTAAAAATCTATGCCATAAATAAAAATGTTACTAACTGACTAACAAAAATGTCAGGCAAAACTATTAGAAGTAAAAAGCTTTTTAAGAAATTTGGCATGTAAAATGCATATTATGAGTCCCCTATACTCCCAGCACTAAGAGTTTTTTATCTGTATTTTTTTTCCTGCATAACAGGTTAGGCAGACAAAACCCAATGTCAAAAAAGTGTTCTCCACCATCCGCCTGCGTCTAAAATATTGTGTTTATTGGTAGAATCTAATACCTTGCTTTTTCTAGTCACTAGAACAAAGGAAGGGTAGCCACTTTAAATGTAATCATAATGAGTGGGTTTCAACCTGCAACCATCGGATATACAACACTCGGCCACAATGACCAGTTAAAGAGAGGCATAGCTATAATGCTATATTGACTGTCGGTCTATTTGAAGAAGTAAATGTGATAATAGGTTATTAAAAATAAGTTTTTAGTTGAGGAAATAGAAGGAATTTTCTTCTCTAAACAAATTTTTCATTTGTATATATGTATCATGTTTGTATGTATGTATGTCAAGTCCATATTATGTTACTTTGAAATGCAACATCATATGGCCTTTGTATGATAAACAAACACGCTGGCAATATAATTGACATAATACTCTAATTGTTCACTTTGATATGAATATGTATGATATAATCATTTGTTTACGTTATCGCTAGTAGTTTCTAGTTAAAATATGAATGTTTTATTTAATAAAATATTTAGTATTACAATAATTATGATATAGGATTTATTTTTCTAATACTTTATGAACTGGATGAATACAATCCCAAGCTAAAAATTCAAACGGTATATGTAGAGAAAATAATAGATATTTTGTTTTTAAAAAAACATTAGTTGTATAAAAAAGCAGCTTTAGCGTCAAAACACTCCATCCTCCACATTCTGCCGAAAATCGAGAAATAACGTGTTGAGTGCTGAACCTCAACGCCGCGCTTTTTCCTACTAGAGCAGAAAAATGAATATGATTAAATATGATTCCATGAGTGGAAACCGAACCCGTAACCAATCATGGTTATAATCAGACGCTTTTCCACTATGCCATGATTGCTTCAAATTACGCTGGCAATAAATATAAAATATTTTTAAATATAAGCCTTGAACTATGGGTAATTAGAAATTTTCTATTTGCAACTTAATAATAAGGTAATTTATAGGTTATTTATAATATAGATAGGTAACGTTTACTGCAAAACGTATTTTTTCGGTAAAAAATATCAAATATATTTTTTTCTAAACTAAATTTCTAAAATGAATTTTATTATTTTGACCGTTTTCACTATTATATTAGGTTTATGTTAGGAAAGGACACGTGTACAAATTTTTAACAATAAGAATAGAATAAGAAGTGGGGTCAAAATAGCATTGAAAAATGTTCGTACATTGATCAATTAATAAAAATCCTTATTTGACAATATTTAATTGCAATTAACAATTAAATGTTAATATTTATTCATTTGTTTGCGCGAAAATCACAATTAATAATTAATTAATTATCAATTGTAGTGTAATAATTAAGAAGTAATTAATTTACAGCTAATTATAATTTTTAAGTGACTTCCCCACAAACATATAATGAAATGTTAATATTTTTTTTTTGCTTCACGCTGTATCCCGCACAAAGCAGGGTAGGCAGAGGGAACCTAGTGTTAAGACACTTCGTTCGCCACTTTCCGCCGAGTTCGGAGGCTTGCGTGTTAAGTGACGGAACTTAACGCCGCGTTTTACCTCGACACCAGAGCGAAGAAAATGGAAATATAATTTTCACTCCTCGAGTGGCAATCGAACCCACAAACAGTCGTTTACAGTCACACGCTTGTGTCACTGGGCCACGACTGGCCACTGAATGAAATGTTAATATTTAATTGTTAATTGCAATGGAATATTGCCCAGTAGTGATAAAAATATATAGATTTAATTATAATTATATAATGTGATACCAAAACGTATTGAAGATAGCGTATATTACTTTCGTATCTTACATCATCGGCCCATTAGCTCAGTTGGTTAGAGCGTCGTGCTAATAACGCGAAGGTCGCGGGTTCGATCCCCTCATGGGCCATGTATGTTTTTTTTATTTTTGTTTTTTTTTGCTTTTATTTATATTTATATGAATAATATTATTTTATTATTTATTTTAAAAAAAATGGCGATGGAAATGTTTTATTAACCTCTTTTTTTATTTTTTTTTTGTTCTTATGTTATGATATTTTTTATATAAATTTTTAATTAAAAAATGGGTTGTTATGGGGTTGTGTAACAGTTGGTTTTGGGTTCGATTCCCGCTTAGAGGAATGTAATATTTAAGTTATTTTTATATGACATTTTAAAGTGTTATTTATTAACACTTAGAAAGTTGCAAAACCAATTCAACCATACCAAGGTGATGTTTTGAGTACCGCTGCGTTCAATTTTTTTTATACATTTCCTATTTTTTCTTTATACGCTCTGATAAGAAAAGTGCGGCGTTGAGTTACGCTTTGCAACACGCAATTCCTGATTTCGGGCCTAAAGTAGAGAACGAAATGTCTTGGCTCTGGAGACAGTGCAGGCAACAGTGGCTTTGTTAACAGTAGGCTGTATACAAGAAAAAGCATTAATTTAAAAAAAAAAAACATTTGAAATAACAATCGCTCCTTTCGATTATATTGATTTCACTTAAGATATATGTAATATAAAAAACTAAAGAGATTTATTTTACTTTCAGATTGGTAGATTATAATGCATTTTACAATCAAGAGCCCTTGGAAGGACTTGTGCGAGTGACCAGAATGTTACTCCATCACAGATATCCACGTTATTTGGAAGATGGAGGTTAGTTATTCTCATTTTATATATTTTTTTAGTTTTATGTTTTAATTATGAAATTTGTATGTATGCATTTAAAAGAATGAATTCAAATTCAAAATATCTTTATTCTTTTTTTTTTTTTACCTTTACGCTTTTACCCGCACACAACAGGGTAGGCAAAGGGAACCTAGTGTTAAGACACTCCGTTCCCCCCACTTTCCGCCGAATTCGGAGGCATTGCGTGTTAAGTGGCGGAACTTAACGCCGCGCTTTACCTCGGCACCAGAGCGAAGAAAATGGAAATATTAAATATTTCCACTCCTCAAGTGGGAATCGAACCCACAACCAGTCGTTTACAGTCACACGCTTGTGCCACTGAGCCACGACTGGCCACAATATCTTTATTCGAATAGACTGTTGTAAGCACTTTTGAATCATCAAATTTACATAAAGCTACCACCGACTCGGAAGGCAGTTCTGCGGAGAAGAGCCGGCCAGAAACTCAACAGTTGCTCTTTTCAAATATATAAATTACAATATTATTATTTGATACAATAGTAGCTAACCGGCATTGGACTTATTCAGATTAATTCCACGCATTTTTATCCTTTAAATACTTTTCTACAGAGTAATAAGCTTTACTTATTAAAGTATTTTTTTATATGAAAAGGGTTGTGATTTTTTTAGTTTGCTCAGAATTGTTAAGTTGCTAAAACGTTTTTTAATAGTCTTAAATATTATTAATTTAGAAAGGGTTAATTTTAGAAATAAAAAAAGATGTAGAGAGAGAAATCTACCAAGAAATCTACAAATTTTGTTGTTATTTCCGTTTTGTTTATTGTATTTAGAAGAATGTGCAAAAAAATTAAAGATTTAAGATTTTTTGACGCCATCAAGGCGTAGTGGTACAGAGGGAACCTAGTGTCAAAACACTCCGTTCCCTACTTTCCGCCAACTTCGGAAGCCTTGCGTGTTAAGTGGCGGGACTTGACGTCGCGCTTTGCCTCGATACCAGAGGGAAGGAAAATGGAAATAATAAATATTTCCACTCCTCGAGTGGGAATCGAACCCAAAACCAATCGTTTTCAGTCACACGATTATGTCTGATCAAGTGAATTTTGATCTTCTTACATACCAATTATAGTTTATATAATAATTAATTTCTTCCTTTGAAATTCCAGCAATGGCTTTCGCCAACCGACTGCCCTCCATATACAGCTGCGTCGCGAGTCCGCTAGGCGTAGTGCAACACATGTGCCGACACCTCGGTATACCGCTGGCTTGTATACGACCGGTACCTGTTGGGAGTAATGGTGAGTTGATTTAGAAAATAAATAAAATCTTTTAACATTGTTAATGTATTAATCATATAATTAGAATATTAAACATTTTATTTATCTTCACGCTGTATCCCGCACACAACAGGGTAGGCAGAGGGAACCTAGTGTTAAGACACTCCATTCCCCACTTTCCGCCAACTCTGGAAGCATTACGTTATAAGTGGCGGAACTTAACGCCACGCTTTTTCCCTCGATACCAGAGCGAAGAAAATGGAAACTCTAAATATTTCCACTGCTCGAGTGGAAATCCAATCTCACACACTTAGTACCGTGATGTATTAAATAGTTTTATCAAAGGGCCATGGAAAAAGCCAAAAAATATCAAAAAGAACCACATCTTTATCATGTCAATCATGTCAATCAAACTTACAGCTATGAGTTCCAGCGCTTAACTAAAATTCCTGAACTGAAAAAAAAAACAGATTATATATTAAAAGTTTATTTATATAAACAATATATATATAATATATTAACAATTTCCAGGTAAAGGCATGGACCTAGAAGCTTTAGAACGTCTATGCGACGAGGATATAGCGGCTAACAGAACTCCAATCTTAGTATTGGGTGAAGTCGGAGGTCCGCCATTGGGCTTCGGGTCCCCTTTGAAGACGTTGAGGGAGATATGCTCTAAGAGAAACGTGCATTTACATGTTAGAGGTCACGCTTTAGCGTTGCCTGCGGCTTTGGGGAGGGATCAGGTATTGTGAAAAAATATATTAATTAAAAAAATATAAATATTTTTTTTTTAGTCTCACGCTGTATCCCGCACACAGCAGACTAGGAACTTAGTGTTTATTTATTTATTTATTTAGAACGATCAGTGATAATTAACATTATACGAGTACATGAAAAAGTGTAACACAGGATGAAAACTTAAAGCTAAATGAATTATTGTTGAAGATGGATACAGCATGCACTAGTATACATTTTTTTTTGTTTAATTCACATATAAGAGTCGCAATTTACAATTAATTAAAATTATAGATTTATACAAAGTAAGGAACGAAAAACAATGTCAAATGATACGTAACTAATCTAAAAAAAAATTAAAAAAACGATTATAAACAGACACGAAACAGAAATATTCTTCATTATAGTATTATAATACATGTTATTAATGTGTTAAGACACTTCACTACTTTTACTGCGGAATTCTGAGAAATTACGTGTTAACTTAACGCTGCGCTTTATCTCGATACTAGAGCGAAGAAAATGGAAATATTAAATATTTCAATTCCATTCAAAGTGGCAATCGAAAACTCAACCTGTCGCGTTTACAGTCAAACGCTGTCCCACTGGCCTAAAACGTTTTCTTACTTAACTAATGGAATGATAAGATATTTTTAAATATATTCCCCTACTTATGGTTTTAATCAATAAACAATCAAGTTTTAGTGTAATAACTAAGACTTTCTAACTAAAAAGAACTTTTCTCCCACGAAAAGGAATAGAACCTACAACCATTTTGTGCACGCTTAAATACTATAATACTGCACCATGATAGACTTCATTAGGCATTAAATAAGGAATATTTTAAATAATATGATTTCAAATTAATTTTCTATCCATAAGGCATAATAAATTATTACAGCGATGATTTGTGATTGTTTTTCTTTTCTTTTTTTTTTATAGAATATATTTTCTTTGTTCTTGTTACAGACATACAGTATAGCAGACTCGCTCACTTTAACACCAGGGCCTTGGTTTGGTGTTCCCGGACTGCCAACTGTTGTATCCTTTAAAAAAAAAAACTTTAAAAGCAATCTTTTTGATATAAATAGGCATATAAATATACAGTGCTGCTGCTGCAGTGTAAGTATGCTACATACAGTAGAAACTCGATTAACCAGACTAATTGTTGTCGTTAGACATCCGTATAATCGAATGTATGAAGGAAAGCGGATTTTGTGCATATGTTGAAGATTTATTGAAAATAACAAATTGTCATCAAGAAAAATATATCTTTATTAAAAAAATATTGGTCTCTCTTACTGGTCAAAAGTGTGTTTCGTTGTGGTTTAACTCTTCCTGGGCTATTTGTAGTAGACTTCTGAAATTTGGCACAGTGAGGGATATCGAGCACAGTGTCGTGTGTGCTGTGAAGTTTTTTGATGACAATTTTAATTGTAGTTTTTGAATAGATGGTAATGAAATGGTCAAAAAGTGCCCATAGACTTAGGCTGTGGAACGTTAAGTGTTATGTTTGTGTTAAGTGTTTGCTTTTCAAACGTTTTTTAACATGTAATAACATTAAATATGTACTTCACTCAGCTCTTCCCGCCATGCAGAGCAAAGAGGCGGTTCCTAATTGTTCCCTAATCCGGATAATCGCGAGTCTGTATAACTGAGGGTAGAATAATCGAATTCCTATTGTAAAGGTTACTGTGAAGAAATGGTTTGACCGATTGTACGGATATTATGCGGACGGATTAAATTTCTTTATATTAATAAAAGGGAATTGAGATCTATCATAATATATTTTGTTTTAATACTGAATATTAAAATATGTATATTTTCTTTAATACAAGTTCAGACATTTTACAAATTCCAGAACCAATAACAGCTAATGATCACACAAAAGGTGTTAATTCGGTAAGTTATTTTTATTATATTATTTTAACTGATTTAATGATACATCCATACTTATATTATAAATGCGAATGTCTGTGTGTTTGTCTGTCATGCTTTCACGGCTAATCTACCAATCCGATTTTCATGAAATTTAGAATAAAAATAGTAATAATTACTGAGTCTAACATAGGCTACTTATTTTTTCAAAAATCAACCTGTATAGAGTTGATATAGGGGGTGAAAATTTATATGAAAAATCTAAACCACTTGATCGATTGTCATGAATTTCGGCATTAATACAGTTGATTGTCTAAGGTTAAACATAAGCTACTTTGATTTTTAAAAATCCACCCCCGAGGGTTGCAATATAACAAAACAGGCACGGCAGTTCACGCGGCGAAGCCGCGAGCGGGCCGCTAGTATGAAATAAAAATATTTTAGATGTATATATTAATTGCGTATAATTTGATATTTGAAGCAAATTTTTGAATACCTGACCGAAAGTATTACAATATTTCGTAGTCACATGGTTTAAAATGCAATGCAAGTCAATTAACCATTTTTTATTCACTTTCACTATTTTTAAACATTTACAAAAATAAGCAAGGAGAGTCTGGTGTTAAAATACTCTATTTTCAATCTTAATGCCGTTTTTTGTCTTGTCATCAGAAGGGAGAAATACAAATAATTTAAATATATAATCGTTTCTTTGAATAGGAATCGAACCCACGACAATACACATAAAAATATTAATTTTATTCACACACTTGAAATAAAAAACTTTTCTAGCTTCCTGTTGCTATTTTCTGCATAAAAATAAGTAATAAGTATATATCAACAATATATTCTTTAACCTTAGTGACCACTTAAAACTGTTTTTAACAGCGTTAATCGTGTATATTTAAAATACGTTTAGAAAACCCGATGTTTGTGAAAGTGCTCGAAACGTTTGAATTTTTAAAAATATAATTTACAATACCTAATATGTAGGCGATTCATCCCAATAGAAATAGTTATAAGTTGTTACTAACCTTAACAACATATATTATTATCTTATTAAAATTAATTATTGAATACTTATTTTTATACAGAAGATAACAATATAAAGATACTTTTAACATTTTTAAAGTGTTATACCACACTTAGGAAAATTAAAAAAGTCATTTAAAGAAAACGTATAAAAATTTGAACGCAGCGGGATTCGAACCCGCGCCTCCTGAATACCGTTCAGGCGCTCTCACCACTGAGCCATGCGTTCTACTAGCCGCTGCGTCGAAATTCTTATACGCTTTATTACAACTTACTTTTGTTGTTAGTATATGAAAGTAGATTTTTTTTCAAAAACGAAAATATGTTATTTATTAGTGACCATAGTCTCCCCACTCCAGACAGGTAGCAGAGAGAGCGCGCTCGCCGCCCTGTCCGGCCTCACCGCCGGCGCCGCGCGCCTCGCCGCGCTGCCGCTGTGGACGTGCGCGCGCGCGGCCGGCGCCAAGCGACTGGTGAAGCGGATTGAGACTGCTTACCGTTCCGAACGAGCGGCGAGCGTCGTGTTCACGAGCGCCGACCTGAGGATACTGGTGAGTGACCGAGATGGACATATGGTGGTTATGTGCGTGTGAGGGAGATAGCGATAACATGTTAATGAGAATCGAGATAGCACTAAAGAACTGGTGAAGCGAATCGAAACCGCTTACCGCTCGGCGCGAGCGGCGAGCGTCGTGATTGCTAGCGCCGATTTCAGGATACTCTTGAGTGTGTGTGTGTGTGTGAGATATCTGTGAATGATAGTCGGGAGTGATTAGTGAGCGAGATCTGTGTGCGCGTTTTTTCGCATGTGTGTGAAAAAAGTAGCACTAAACGATAGTAATGAGTGAGCGAGATGAGTATATACATATTTGCAAGAGAGATTAGAACCGTAAGTCTTCTATCTACTGTATGTATATGTAACAGATAGTACCCATATAAATGATATGTAGGAATTTTATATTACATTGTTTTAAATGTTTTTTGCCGAACGACCAATTAAGAAAATTATTACATGTTACATATTTAACCTACATAATACACTACAATAGTAACTATGTTTTTGATTCGTACACAGGGAAACATATATATTTATATAAAAAAATTTTTTTTTCTTACTATTAATATGACTATTATTTACTTTTTAGAGTGAAAGACCTGGAGGGGATGAACCACCAAATATGGATATAGTCGTAAGTATCAATAAATAATGTTTATACTATTTTATTTTCCTGCTTTAGTCAGGCAGAACGTGTTTAATCTATATCCTATATACCGAATCCAGATAGGAAGTGAAGAACGGAGTGTCTTGACACTATTTTGCCTCAGAATAACCTATGAGGGAAAAAGCGTGGATCATTTGTTTTTTTGAAATAATAACAGATCACCATGAAATTATTAAAATTAAATTAAAATTAAATTAAATTAAATAGCTTCACGCTGTATCCCGTACACAGCAGGGTAAGCAGAGGGGACCTAGTGTTTATACACTCCGTTCCCTACTTTCCGCCTAATTCGGAGTTATTGCGTGTTAAGTGGCGGAACTTAACGCCGCGCTTTGCCTCGATACCAGAGCGAAGAAAATGAAAATATTAAATATTTCCACTCCTCGAGTGGGAATCGAACCCACAACCAGTCGTTTTCAGTCACACGCTTGTGCCACTGCGCCACGACTGGCCACTGAATTATTAAAATCGTTATTAAAATGCAGTGTTTGTAATTAGGTGATCAGTTACTCTCTGACCTGTTCCCGGTTTTTAATATTAACTGTATTATAATATCCCGCTGCGTTCAAATTTTCATACGTTTTCTTTAAATGTCTTTTTCAATTTTCCTAAGTGTGGAATAACACTTTAAAAATGTTTAAAACTGTATTATAATATGTATGATCAGTTGGCAACTATAATAATACTAATAAATAAATAGTAAAGGCGTAATAAATAAATAGTAATTTTTAACATTTTTTAAAATTTTATTTACACACGAAGAGCTACGTTATTTAATCCTAAGTGTGTCAATAACAGTTTAAAAATGTTAGAAGTTTTTAATAAATAATAATCTCCCTTGCCAAACGACTTTTCTAGAAAAATCTTTGACATGCAGAAACTTGTAAAAATCTGAGGAGTACAGAGATGCTGACAACAAAAATAAATTGTAATAGAAGCGTATAAGAATTTCGACGCAGCTGGCAGTAAAACGCATGGCTCAGCGGTCAAGCGCTTGGACGGTTTTCAAGAGACGCGGGTTCGAATCCCGCAGCGTAAAAATTTTATACTTTTTTTAAAAAATATTATTCATAAATGGGGAACGGAGTGTTTTAACGCTAGGTTCCCTCTGGCTACTCTGCTGTGTGCGGAATACAGTGTGAAGCTAAAAAATAATATTTTTTTTAGGACGCCATTAGTCAAGCATCAGCGTGTGTAGCGTTTCAATTCGCGCCGCCCGGTGAGGAGAAACCTCCGCCGTATTACGATAAATTAAATTCCTGGTTGGGACAAGTTTTACAACGAGAGGCTGAAATGGTGAGTTGATTTAAATTTATTGTGTATTATGAAGTCCCAGGTTCGATTTTAGTGGAGTAAATTTTCTTTTGTTTTAGTTTTATATTAAGTGACATGGCTTAAATAAGTTTCAGTTTTTAGTTAAGCTTAAGTTTGTTAAAAATATATGAAACAATTTATATTACATTTTTTTTACTAATTTAATGAAATAACTTTGAATTTTTATCTATTTGATTCTTTTTTATGTTGTTTGTTTGTATTCTTATTATATGAAAGATATTGTAGAAGACATTGAATATTTGATTTTAGCAAGATTTAAATTTGTGTTTCTTTAAAACAAACACATTAAGTGTGTATGCACATATTTTTATGCACCTTTCTGTTATAAAATATTTTATTATGTATAATTTTACTTACTTATAATATTAATAAAAATAATTCAAAAAACGTTTATTGATAATAATTATTGAAATTTTGTTAAATAAAGTGAATTAAGCCTTATTTCCTGTTCTACAACACAACAAATAATATTTTTTTTTTCTTTTAAAACAAAAATATAAATCAATTACAGATAAGCATAGAAGTATGTGAAACGGAAAGCCACGGCATCATCCTCCGCTACTGCCCTCTAGAAGGTTCCATGTTGGACGAGTCCCAGGCGGATGCGTGCGCGGCGACGCTCGACGCGCAACTGCAGGTGAGACTTGAAAATGTGTCGATGTATCGATGTTTTTGATCGATATATTGTTTTCGATACATCGATGTATGGTTGTCACATTTTGTGTAAATAACGATGTATATTTTTTATGTAATTAAAATTTAGGTCCTATATTATACGAGTCGCAGGCAGATGCAGGTTGGACTTGAAAATGTATCGATATATCGATATTTTTGGGTGATATATTTTGTTTCGATACATGGATGTCGAAAATTGTATAAAAATCGACGTCATTTTTTGCGCAGAAACCAGTCGTACCTTATGAGCACAAATTGTAACTGTAAAAGCAACTCGTTGTGGGTTCGATTCCCACTTGGAGAATTGAAATACAAGTTTTTATTCATTTTCTGTGCTCTGGTGTCGAAGCAAAGTGCGGTGTTGAGTTTCCCCACTTAACACGCTATGCTTCCTGAATTCAGCGGAATGTGGAGAACGAAGTAATGTACAATATTAAATATATCTAAAATTGTATAAAAACTATCTTTTTATTTTTTATGTTTACATTTATGAGCAAGTTTCAAGACTTAGGTTATTTTAGAAGCTTAGTTAATGCAGTTCATAAATACATTGCTATTTTAAAGATGGAATTATTTTTTAATAGCATACTTATAAGTCTATTATTCTTGTTTTAATTTTCAACATTCCTATTGCAGGTGCTGAAGGCGACGGCGGCACTTCGAGATCCGTTCAGAGCGGGAGTGGGGATGCGAGCGTGCCTGCGATTGGTCCACGTGCCGGGGTGGGCGGGTGAGTGACACATGTGTTCGAAATTTGAATTTTGAATTTTAAATTTCGAATTTACTTCACGCTAATAACTTAGTTACTTTTAAATGTTGGCAATTTAAAATGATGTTAATATGGTTGTGCTTTTAAAATAAAAATATGTTCTTAATTAGAATTTGAATTTTAAATTTCGAATTTACTTTTAAATGTTGGCGGTTTTAAAGTGATGTTTATATGGTTGTGCTTTTAGAATAAAAATATGTTCTTAATTAGAATTTGAATTTTAAATTTCGAATTTACTTTTTAATGTTGGCGGTTTTAAAGTGATGTTTATATGGTTGTGCGTTGAAAATAAAAATATGTTCTTAATTAGAATTTGAATTTTAAATTTCGAATTTGCTTTTAAATGTTGGCGGTGTTCAAGTGACGTTAATATGGTTGTGCTTTTAGAATAAAAATATGTTCTTAATTTAAGTTTGAATTTTAAATTTCGAATTGAGTTTTAAATGTTGGCGGTTTTCAAGTGATGTTAATATGGTTGTGCTTTTACAATAAAAATATGTTCTTAATTAGAATTTGAATTTTACATTTCGAATTGAGTTTTAAATGTTGGCGGTTTTCAAGCGATGTTAATATGGTTGTGCTTTTAAAATAAAAATATGTTCTTAATTAGAATTTCGATTTTAAATTTCGAATTAAGTATAATATGTTGGCGGATTTTTAACTGATGTTAATATGGTTGCTTTTAAAATAAAAATATGTTCTTAATTAGAATTTCGATTTTAAATTTCGAATTAAGTATAATATTCTAAAAGGATGTTGAAATGGTTGTTTGAAAACTTGACTTTATAATTTTAGTACTTTATTTGTTAGAAATGTATTGGACATTTTTTTTTATTATTTAAAAAAAAAAATAATTAAATAAATAAAATTCGCAATGTCATTTTTTATATAAATATATTTTTTAAAAAATAATCTGTAAGCACTTTAATTTTTTTATTTGCAAAGAAGAGCTGAAATTTATAAAACGTTATAAATACATTACGTTCATCCGAAGCTGTATTTCTTAAATGATGTCTTGTCTGTCTTATTATTATCATTTCTGTGCAATCATTTAATCTAATTGTTTACATTTAAATTGTTTGACTTTTCGTCGTTTAGTAGATAATATAAAGAGTATTTAATGTATTATTTATATATAGAGTAAAATAAAAATACGTTTCGTATTTATTAGCTTATTAATTTGTCATTTAATGTAATTTGGATTAAATGTTGTCCACATTATATTATATACCTTAATTCCTTAGAACTTTTAAATTTTATTTCTGCTGCTATTATAATTTTTTTTTACGAAATTTTCAATATTGTTTTTGCAATAATACTAAGTTCAATAATCACTGATTGCCAAAATTTAACCCTTCTCTATCTAGTACTAATGTAATATTTTTATTATTGCATTAATATTAATTATGTAGTATACTTAATCAAAAATCATAGATTCTCAAACTTTTACCCCGCATTTACCCAGGTCTTGGTGGTGTCCGCTACATACCACCAGGTTGGGAAGAAGCGCCCAAAGAGGAACTGAACGCATTAAACCGACAGCTGGTGGAAACTTTGAGGGCCACTGACGGTGCCTTCTCTTGCGGCGACGGTGAAGATGGCATGGCTTGTGTTAGGTATTGAAATTTTTGCCTTTTTTATGTTGTTTTTTTTTTTAGCTTTTTAGCGTAAAGCAAACGGTGTAGGTAGAAGGAACCTAGTGTTAAGACACTATATATTTCCCATTTTCAGTTAAATTCTGAAGGTATTAAATGTTAAGCGGTGGAATTCAACGCCGTGCTTTTGTCGCGAGTGAAAATACCAGAGCGAATATAATGAAATATTAAATGTTTCAATTCCTCGAGTGAGAATCGAACCCACAACCTGTCTTGTTTACACTTTGTGTCCACAAGCCACAAGTGGTTTTTTCCACTAATTTAAAATAAGTGAAAACAAATGTGGCCTTTGTAGTGCTGTCAGATAGTGACTGAAACGTGTTGTGTGCTGTGGGTTTGATTCCTGATTGAGGGAATTATTATGTTTAATCTATTTTTTATTTATCTGTTCTAATAAGCTAAAACGTAGTATTTAATTCCGCCATTTTAGTTCTAAACGGAAAGTCTAAAATGGAGTGTCACACAAAGCGGAGTAAAGTATGAAACTGAAAAACAAGTAAATTAATAAGACAATAAGACAGTGTGATTTTTTTGGCTATAAAGTTAAAAAGATTTAAATGTTTATTTTTTATTTTATTGTATTTTGCAGTTTAAAATAAAATTTTAACAAAATAAAATATAATAGTTTTCCATTACTAAAATTTTCTAAATTTTTTTTTAAATAATTTTAAACTTGTACTTCCCCATACATTAAACTTATATCTAGTAATATATATTTTTTCATATATTTCAGATTTGGCATGGTGACAGCTGATACGGATGTAGATGAATTACTAGAACTTGTGATAGCCGCTGGGAAAGATGTGGAGGAAAATTCTAAGGCGTTGACTGATATGACTGAGGTTTTAAAGAAAGGTATGGTATTTTATCTTAAATACAATGCAATATCAGAATATTATAAACATTGTATTTAAATATGCTTCTATTTTTATAATAAGTAAATTTCACTTAAGTAAGAAAAAGGAAAATAATTCTTTTTATTCTGTTACTTTTAGTTAGGTTCAAAAAGGATTGTTCCTTACATTGCATCTTAATCGGAGACATTATATGACAAAAAATGTTATTTTGGACACTTACTGTCTCCTAATGTAATGTCTGTATGTTTGTGCATGTTATTGTTACAAACGCCTTTATTATATTGATTTTAATTGTCTCTTAACGTCTTTTTTTTTTTAATTTTATTAAATACTGAAGCTCTACAGACACTCGGTCTCGTATCCTTTTTTTCCTTAATTGTTTTTTGGTTACAAATCTTAAATTACATACTACTCAAAACTAAACTGATGTTTTAAATTAACCTAAGCGAGTATTACATTTACTACTTATGTCTACATTTAAATGAACTATTAATTAACACAATATACAATTTACAAAATTAGCTATATCATAAAATTTGTTGGCGGGAAAAGGGCATGACTGCTATGGACAAGGACGTGACCGTTTCATTTCGGTCTTTTATGGCCATCTTAATGTTGTATTCCACGATTATTCTATTTGTTGCCCCCGTCGCGTTCCGGATTAGCCTTTTGACGGCATCATCTTTGTCATCGCTGTAGTAGTATGTGCAGTTGTCGGTGTGTCGCGAAATTGCTACCACAGCGTGTGGTACGCTATCGTGTAACTGCATTTTAAATGTTTTAAAATTTACTACTACAACGCTTGTGTTGGTAAGACCCTGAGCTTCGTGGATTGTGAGTACCCTCGAGCCAGCCTGTCCTCCACATCCCTGTCTGGTCAGGGATTCTTTCTCTTCCTGAGTAAAAGTGAGGAAGAGGGTATTCTTTAGATCTTTTGTAACTAGCGTAGATTTAATATTTTTCATATAAAGGGAGTGCACTACCCTTCTCGAAGAGTATATACCGGGATATACCTCTCTTAGGGCGTAAGCTACGTCCATGGGACTCTTGTGAGTACACGGTAGATCTTGGTCGATGTTGAGGATTTGTGATGGTCTATGATAGAACATCTCAAAGAGGTTGTCCCTGTCTGTATAGGGTATCTGGTTTACATCTCCAATCAAAATAAGAGAGCTTCGTCCACTATCAGCCGTTTACACTTTTCTGATTCCCTTCGCGCCCCGTTTGCCAGTATTGAAGCCATAGTACGGATTTTACTCCTTACCAGATTCCCTATACGTACCGATAACCTCTCTCTTAGTTCACTGGCCGCTTCTTTAGTATATGTAACTACCGCGTCTCTATCCAAGTCAAATTTTTCCACTATCCAACTGGTTTTCCCACATCCCGGAACACCATTTATAAATTGCATGTTGGGTAACTTCCACATATCATGTGAGGAATCCAGAGCGTTGTCTAGGCATGTAGCCTGTTCCAGCATTTTATCCTCCAACATGATACTTAAGCACTTGGCGATAATTACGATGGGATTGTTAGTTGGTGTGTTGAACTTGAGGTATCCTCTTCTTCGGGTTTCTTCTTCGTTAAGCTCTACAAAACCAGATGTTGTACTATAAGCCGCCATATAAGTGCCCTTTATGTGTCCCATGATGGTCTGGCCGTTATCGTTATCGTTATCGTATACGGCGGCTTCTGCCTCCTTGAGTTTCATTCTAAGGATCGAGTATCCACCTAAGTAAGCTTGTACAATATCCTCACACCTCTTCAACTTCACTTGCTTGGTGGCTCTCAGGATGGCAAGAAACTCAAGATAAGCGTTCTTGTGATGGTCCTGGTGTTCTCGAATTGGAACCAGTTCTGGTGGTTGTACCTCTTCCAATGTCGCCTTTGTGGGTTTAGGATAGACTTTTGCAGGTGGATCTATTGAGGAGCTCCTTGTGAACTCCTCCAGTGCCGCTTCCTGTTTGTCACTAGCTAGAACTTTCCTCCTGCCAAGTATGTTTCCTACAACTGCACTGAAGGCGCTGCACATGGCCCTCGCAGATGAGAGTCGATGATCTGTCTTTGGACTCTTAGATTTTTCTTCAGTCATTTTTCGTTGGAGACGTTCAGAACCACTTTCCTTAGTTGTAGTAATCATTCTCGGATGATCCGTTTGAGTGCTAACACGTGCAGGCTTCAGGTAACTAAGGTCTTCACCTCTGTCCTCGTACACTATGACCTCGTGCTGTTCTGAGGCCTTTAAGCAACCTAGTCGGTCAGCCACTCTCCTCTGTTATACTCAACCACCATTGCAACTATACTTATTATTCGTGCTCCTTGTCCTGTTAACTTGCTTATTTCATTGAGCAGCACGCAAGCCCACTCAAACGGCGTCTTTTCACTCCAGTTGAGCAGTATTATAGACTTATTGTTCACTTTTACTATGCGACAGACGACATCACCGACCATCCTTGAGGGTAACGCTTCATAAACTTTGCGTCTTAATGCGATTCTATTTGTATTTCCATTCAATAGATTGGCCAGTCCTGGCGAAATCGCTATAAATTTGTGATTTCTAGGCCTGCAGAAACTTATGCCCAATCTTTCGGTGGCACTGTGCATGAATAGAGCTACCCCTATTGTTTTCAATCCTGCCTGGCCCGTTTCAGCGTGTTTTAGCAATTGTATAGAAGTACCTTGAGTCACATTTTGTGGATAATAATAATAATAATAATAATAATAATTTTCTAAATGTCAATAAATAAAATTTACATTTATTGTGCAAAAAATATAAAATTACAATTAAATTAACAAATTACAATGTTATAATAAAATCTAAATATGTTTATAAAGAAATTCGATATAAAAATACACACAAACGTTACTGAATGCACATATTTATAGAGAATACCATGCCCGAAAAATGACGTAAAGTCAACGGAATGATTACAAGGAGCAAAACTAAAGGTAAAGCACGACCACCATCGCAACTTGTCGCACCGGATGGCTCCGCGTCGTCAGAGGAGGAGTACGCAACGCCTCCAGAGTACGTCGCGTCGAGCAGTGACGACGAGTTGCCGCCTCCAGCGCCGCGCCGAGCACCTGCGCCGCGCCGAGGGAGGCCACCACTGCCGCGCTTGGGGTCAGCAGGGCAACCCGCCCAGCGAACGTCCTCCGCCGTCGGTGGTGCTGTGCGCCGCATGAAATGGACGCAATCAATAAACGTAAACGTCATGCGAGCGTACTATGGGGTGACAGAGGGAGGAACTAACCTCACTGCGTATCGTGCCCGATTACTGCCTTTGTTTCAGACCCTTGAGCCAGAATTGACCGTTACCACTCAACGATTGTCGGATCAGGTGCGGTTCATCCAGCGCAACCGAGCACTGGATCACGCGACACTTGAGCGGCTTCGCTCTGAGGTAGCTGTATCTGCACCCGCCACCAAAACAAGTGAACCACGAAACCAGCCACCGCCTGTGCCGGCGGGAATACTGCTGTAGAATGGTATGGCTAAAGTGACGGATGTTGTGATAGCAACTTTAAGTACCCAACATGAGCAGGTAAGGATCACTTTGGAAAATGCGATTTTGCAGTATCGATTTGCACTGACACGGGATAGACCATCACTACCACGTTTTCCCACGCACAAACGAAATATGGCGCTAGTAATGACTCTAGACGCATTGCTAGACCCTTACATCCGGTCTAGCCAAAACCTGGCTGATACGCATTCGATACTCTATTGTGCAGCTGTAGCAGCGTGTCGTATTGCTCGTGTCAGGTTTCCTGAGACTGACTCGAGAATACGACACGCTGGCGATACACCTCCATGGCAAGAGAGGATCGAACGTCGTATCAGCGCGACTAGAGTCATTATTGGAAAGCTAATCTGTTTTAGGTCGGGAAACATCCGTCCGAAAATCATGCGTTGTGTAACACAAGCTTTTGCTGGAACAGGAGTAAAGCCTCAGGACTATATGGCTTGTGTTACAGAACGCATAGATTACCTACAACAGAAAGTTAGTTCCTGGGCAAACCGTATTCGTCGATATAAAGTACGTGTAAATAGATATAAACAAAATCGTATTTTCGAAAGAGATCAGAGAAAGGTGTATAGAAGGTGGGAGCAACCAGCGTCGAGTGTGATTGATGAACATGTACCGGATATTTCAGAAATGTCTACATTTTGGAAAAGTATCTGGTCCGTGCCCGTCAATCACACTGTGGGTGAATGGATGAGCGTAGTGAAACGTTCGTGTGAACACATCCAACCGATGAGGAGTATTCAAATTAGCCCAGAGGATGTCTCTAATGCAGCCCGTTCAACCAAAAATTGGAAAAGCCCTGGACCAGACGGCTTACATAATTTTTGGTTGAAATACTTAATATCTTCACACGAACGTTTGGCTGAGCAATTCCAGGAAGCCATTGAGCATCGGATACTCCCATCCTTTTTGACAACTGGAATCACCTTTCTCTTACATAAATCTGGTAGTACCACGGATCCTAAAAACTTTAGACCTATCACATGCTTACCTACTATCTATAAGCTGCTTACATCCATTTTGACATCTAAATTAAATAAACATTTTGAAATAAATAACATTTTAGACACTGCTCAAAATGGATGTAGGGTTGGGTCACGTGGTACTAAAGAACTCCTGCTCATTGACATGGCCGTTTGCAAGCAGGTTCAACGCAGTAAGAAGAATCTCTCCGCCACCTGGATTGACTACAAAAAGGCTTTCGATTCGGTGCCTCATACGTGGCTCAGGAGGGTGCTTGAACTGTACAAAGTTGATACAGATTTGTGCACTTTTCTTGAGTCCTGTATGGGGCAGTGGACCACGTCTCTTTGTCTTTCAGGTGTCGGGGGGAGTCTTCATACTTCAGAGCCTATAAGGATAGAGAGAGGAATTTTCCAGGGAGACAGTCTTAGTCCCTTGTGGTTTTGCCTAGCTTTGAATCCACTAAGTGCTCTACTTAGGGATTCAAAACTAGGTTTTCAGTTTCATAGAGCGAGTGAAATCATTTCTCATCTCCTGTATATGGATGACCTTAAGTTATTTGCATCAAATAAACAGGACTTGGTATCGTTACTAAATATCACGCAAATATTTAGTAACGATATTAGGATGGAGTTTGGTGTGGATAAATGTGCGGCCATACATGTACAGAGAGGAAAAGTTGTAAATAGCGAAAATTTACAATTTTCCGAGACTATGACTTTCAAATCTCTCTCTGAAACTGAAACCTACAAATACTTAGGAATGTCGGAATGTCTATGTATACCAGGTGGAGACATTAAACAGATGGTGACAGAGCGTTTCTTTGGCCGACTGACAAAAGTTTTAAAAAGCTTTCTGTCTGGCGGTAACAAAGTGCGCGCGTTCAACAGCTGGGTAATGCCCCTCCTGATGTACACATTTGGCATACTAAGGTGGACTCAGACTGAGCTGGATGCCCTGGACCGAAAGGTCCGTAAAATGCTGACAACGTACCGTATGCATCATCCACGATCTTCTGTGATGAGGCTATATATCCCACGGAAATGTGGGGGCCGTGGTTTCCTCAATGCCAAGGACCTACATAACCGTGAAGTATATAGTCTTAGGGAATACTTCCAGAAGATGAAGTGTGGAATGCATCGTGACGTTGTAAATGCAGACAACGGATTGACTCCCCTCTCTCTAGCCAAAGAAAACTGGCACAAACCGGTGGTACTTAGCACTCAGGACCGCCTGAACATATGGAAGAGTAAGGAGCTTCATGGACGGTTCCATCAAGTCCTCTTTGGGCCTGATGTTGACTTACAGGCGTCCGTGGCTTGGCTACGATTTGGGGACCTTTTTGGGGAAACCGAAGGTTTTGCCTGTGCAATTGCAGATGAAGTTGTCAAGACGAATAACTACCGGAAATACATCATGAAGGATGGTACGATTGACATTTGTCGAGCGTGCCACCGGCCTGGTGAGTCTATACGACATATTATTTCCGGTTGTTTTCATCTTGCCAATGGAGAGTATTTGCACAGGCATAATCAGGTAGCCAGAATTGTCCACCAGCAACTTGCTCTTCGGTATGGTCTGGTATGTCAGGAAGTGCCGTATTACAAGTACACACCGGAGCCAGTTTTAGAAAACGGCCATGCCAAACTTTATTGGGACCGCTCTATTATCACGGACAGGACTATTGTCGCCAATAAGCCTGACATCGTGCTAGTAGACCGGTTAGAGCGCCGGGCATTTATTGTTGATATCACCATCCCTTGTGACGTTAACCTCGTGAAAGCTGAGAAGGACAAACAGTCCAAATACATAGACTTAGCTCACGAGATTACCGACATGTGGGATGTGGATTCAACAATAGTTGTCCCGATAGTCGTTAGTGTGAACGGTCTTGTAGCGAAGAGCCTCAATCAACATCTTATGAGGCTTTCGCTACATGCCTGGATCAAGGGTCGGATTCAAAAGGCAGCTATTTTGGGAACGGCACGTATTGTGCGGAGGTTCCTCAGTCTGTCACCCTGACCACCGGTGGCTTGGCTGTAAAGCCTCCGTCGGGGGGGAACTATTTTTTTATATTTATATTTGTATGTATTTTTTTATATAAATATAAATGTATTGAAATAAGAATTATGTTAAATAAAGGAAATAATAATAAACTTTATTTGAAAAAACACAATGCTTTCATAATAGATTAAAACATATGACACAATTAACATTCTAAAACTTAATTTATACTATTACAATGTTTTTCATTGGTTAAGGTGCATTATGGTTTTAGCGATTTTAAGATTTTTGATTATCTTTGGACCCCACACTAGGAGACCTGTATCGTGGGGCCCGAACACTTGATTTCACAGGTTGCTAATCATCGGACCAAGACTTAAATATTCACCAATCTGATACTCTATTACGTGTTAATATTATATATTATATGTATGTCTTTAACAAATACTTATATTAGTATGATAATAATATTACTATAATAGTTAAATAATAAATAAAATATAGTAATAAAAAATAAATATATAAAAATAATATGATATATAAATATATATGTATATAAACATAATAAAAGTAATAGATAGAAATTAAATGGTTACATTTAGTAGGTTTTCAGTGTCTTCATATGAGAGGGTTTTGAGCCAGGATGTTATTTTAATTTTGGCCTCTTTCATTGTTAGATGTTTTAAGTCGCAGTGTTTTAGCGTTTTGTTGTATACGTGAGCTTGAACAAAGGGATGAAAGCGTCTTGCAAAGGCAGTAGTGATACGTGGTATGGGTACTTTGTAAACTCTTTTTGTAACAATCCCCTTACGATCCGGTTCGCTGAATAGTTCAGCATGCTTTGTTGTACATGTTTTTAATATATATATATATATATAACTGACGAACTGATAAAACTTCAGCTTCTTTATATAGCGCAGATGTAGGATACCTGAACGGTTTTTTCAACATAACTTTTAGTACTGATCTTTGGGCTCTCTCAAGTTCAAGCAGCAGAGTTTTTGCTGCGCTGTCCCAAGAAGATATACAGTAAGTTATTAAAGACTGGCACAATGACATGTATACTGTTCGGAGTATTTTAATGTTAGTGACGTCTCGTAATTTATTCATTACATTAATTATTTTTCGCGTCCTAGTTGTGATAAAGTTAATGTGGTGTTTGAATGAGAGGTTATGATCAATATATATTCCGAGGTATTTGATGGTATTCACTCTTTCTATATCTTCGCAACTGCATTGATCATTTGCTTTTTTGCACGTGTGAATTTTTAAGCATAATGATGTATTTGGAGATGAGATAGCAGTTTTATGAAAACATATATACTTGGTTTTCTTTATATTTAGTGTGAGAAGGTTCTTTTGCAACCAGTTTTTAACCGATTCCATACCTTCCTGGGCATGGTGGATTGTTTCTTCCCAATTGGAGCCGTGAAAGATTAATGCTGTATCGTCCGCATATGAGATTATGTTAGTATTTCTTATCACCAGGTTTTGTAGGTCATTTATATATAGAATAAACAGCGTTGGTGATTTCCATAGTTTGTATGAGTTATCCATGTTTTCTTCTAATTCTTTTTGTTCAAAATCAGCTTTAAGTTTTCGTAATAGTCCGTTACAAAAGTTACGGTACCTTGTGTAAATAAGTTTTAGCAAATCGTTGTTTGGTTGTGCTCTGTGTTGACTATGTAACTTGTCTCGATGTCTCATACACCTCATAAGACCTGGTGTTACCCAAGGCTTCAAATTGTACTTAGTACGGCTCAATTTAACTATAGTCGTGTGTTTGTTTATAATTTCTAATAATGTTGTCATAAAGAGTTGGACGGCTACGTTTACGTCGACAGAATTTGTAACATCAGACCAATTTACTTGAGACAATTCTTTTATAATTGATTCTATATCTCTTTTCATCCTCGTACGTGGCATTCGGTTTCCGTTTGATGACTTGAGAGTAAGACCTGTAATAGCAATGTTGTGGTCCGTTATGTCAGAATCACACACTATGCCGGTTGCACTACCTTTTGTTTTGACCATCATGTGATCTAAGCATGCGTTTCCTCTTGTTGGTAATGTAATAGCCGTTGAGAGAGCGTGTTCTGCAAGTAAACAAAGACAATCAGCGCACGAAGTATGATTCGAAGCTGGTGTGATATTTATGTTTATATCGCCACAAACTACTATGTTTATTTGGTCTCTAATTTTGCACAAGAGGTTATCCAGTGATTCCAAGAAATCGTCTACACTCTTAGTGCATGGAGATCTATATATGCCTAGTACTGTGACAAGGTTGTTGATTTTAACTAGCAGGCAGTCAGAGTTAAAAGTTGAATGATCATAAACACTTGCGCTGTGAGAGTTTTCTACGTAAATTACTACTCCGCTGTTTTGATTTCTCGTTGTGTTTGTGTTGTGTGTGGTATATCCTGGGATGTTAGGTATAATAGAAGTGTCATTCAGCCAACATTCTGTTAGGAATATAACATCTATTTTCATACTAAATCGACATAATGTAGTATAAAAACAGTTAAAATTTTTCTCTAGATTTCGTATATTTAAGGTTAATATGATAAAATTGTGACCAGGGCTCATTGTATTTTTGCAAGTTTCTGGCATAGAAATTGCGTGACAGTTAATGTTGATTAAATTCGGATCATAGCTAACGCTGTTTTGTAACATTGCAAATAATTAATAATTTAAACAGTATGTTCTTGATTTGATTAAATGGAGTCACGCTATTAAATTCATCTTTTATATAAATATTGACACTGTTAAGAATATTAAGGATACGGGTTTGTGTTGGGTTTGTATGTGATAAAATTACTAGATAAATATAGTATATATAACGCAATGATATAACAATAAGATAATGATATATAATACTCAAAGCTAATACATAATTGTATAAAAAATATATATGTAAGAATGTAATGAAATATATGTTGAATTTGTGTTGTATTTTATTTTTTGTAATAGGTATATTCTCTAAATTGCAAGTAATTAAACAAACAAAATTGCAGATGTATGTTTCCACAGTCATTAACATACTTTCTCGATAGATAGTAAAATATAGAAAGAACTTTGCGTTATGTTTAAAATACATATCTAAACAATATTTCTGGTAGTAATTAAAACAACTAAATTTACAAAGACTCAGAAATAAGTAATCAAAACAAAACTAAAAATTACAATGTTTTAGAATCAGCAAGTTAATGCTTTTAGTTGTTAATTTAGTTTTACATTTAAGTAGGTGTTTGTTACATAAGTTTTTAGTAACTATTGCGGTGGTTATCAAATTTTTATATAACACGTCGTAAATAAACAAAGTTGACGTTTTGTATATAAATTTACAGTTGAGCACTTTACTAAACAGTTTGTTTACATATTTAGTTGTTAGATAATCTGCCCAAGTCTTCTTCCGATCGAATAGCAATGGCCGATTTTCCTTCTCGTTGACGAATATAAATATTTCCGTTGTTTGTCCAACAGAAAGCGTAGCCCTTCTCTTTTGATATGCTTCTGCAATGACGAAAAAATTGTCTGTTTTGTTGAGTAAGTCGTTCGTTAAAGTATATTTTACGTGTCGGTCCCGATACGCCCAGATCGGTGCTTGTGACGTTTTTTCGAACTTTACTTGCTTTAAGTAATTCATTTCGCTTAGACCGTCTCAATAAACGTACAACAAGTGGTCTGGGAAGATTTTCTGTTTGTTCTAACGACTGTCGAGAGGCCTGTTTACGCGGCCCCACTCGAGAAGCTGAATCTATTTCTTGTTCAGATAGATCTACGCCATGTTTCTTTGCAGCAAGTAATGTTATGTGAGTGATGTTTTCGTTGTTATATTCAGGGATGCCACAGAGCTCTATTTCGTTTAACAAGTAGTTTTGTGTTTGGGCGTTTAGTTCCGAACGTAGTTCGAAGACTGTGCCTTTAAGGATGTCGATTTCCGTATTTCGATTTTCAAGCAATTTTATTCGAGCCTCATTTTCCGAAACCGAGGTAGCTATAATATCTAGACGTTCATGACAGAGGAGCATTGATGTTGTGGCTTCATCCAATTTGATTTTAAGAGAAGACAATTCAGTTGTCAGTAGGCGTACCTCGTTAATAAGGTCTGTTATATCAGTATTACTGGTATCAAGCGTGTAGTCAGATTTTTTCCGTTGGGTGACATTTTGTGAGTCTATTGTTGTATGTGTGTATACTATGTGCTGCTGTATACGTGTGTTTAAGGTGGCGGGAGTTGTAAGTGCGCGTGCAGCACGTAAGTCCCTTTGTTTTCTGGTGTTGTTGCGATTGCATGTTATATTAAAAATCTTTTCAGCGTAATCGAGAAGAACCCTACGTGAGTTCAGATCCGCCATGATGCTTGGTAGGTTAGCCTCAGTCAGATCGCTCTCAATTTGCGCTTGGAGTTGAAAGCGATAGGCCTCAAATCTTGGGCAAGTTAGTAATATGTGCATTACCGACTCAGGTGTATCTTGATCACATTCGCAGCTCGGGGAATCTTTTAATTTAAACCTGTAAAGGTATTCTGCAATACCTCCGTGTCCAGTTAACATCTGGACATGTAATGGTCCAAAAACAGTCGTCCTTGCCACTCGAAATGCTAATTCTACATTTGGGAGGAATTTTTTCGTGACTGCCCCTGTCTGAGATGTTTCGTATCTGTCCTGCCAAATGTGTACAGATTTTTGCCTAATCATTTTTTTAACATATGATAATGGAATTTTGTCGTAGTCATGAGCGACACTTGTGACTGCCGCTGTTTTAGCCAGTTCGTCGGCGCGTTCATTTCCAGTGTCTCTTAATGTTTATTATATATTTTATTTCGATTTGTCCATGAATAAAAAAGTAACAACAATATAACTTTTTTGGCAAAATTGTTATAAATTAATTGTTTTTAATAGTAAATTAGCCGAAACTCAGATTTATGTAGGTTTAGCCCTGAGCATGTCTCTAGTAGTTTGTGTGTTTTTTCAGGTATAACAGCAGCACAAGAAGAGCTAGCCCGTTCCGCGTGGCAAGAGGGTCTCCTCCGTCGCGTGCCAGTAGTGGGGCGCGTGGTGTCGTGGTGGGCGCCGCCCCCGCCCGCCGCGCGCGCCGGACGGCGACTGCTGCTCGCGCACGGCACGCTGCAGCCCACTGACGACGTGTACAGGTGCGCGTGTGTGTATGTGTGTGTGTGTGTGTGTGTATGTGTATACGCGCGTGTGTGTGCGCGCCCCCGCCCGCCGCGCGCGCCGGACGGCGACTGCTGCTCGCGCACGGCACGCTGCAGCCCACTGACGACGTGTACAGGTGCGCGTGTGTGTATGTGTGTGTGTGTGTGTGTGTGTGTGTGTATACGCGCGTGTGTGTGCGCGCCCCCGCCCGCCGCGCGCGCCGGACGGCGACTGCTGCTCGCGCACGGCACGCTGCAGCCCACTGACGACGTGTACAGGTGCGCGTGTGTGTGTGTGTGTGTGTGTGTGTGTGTGTGTGTATACGCGCGTGTGTGTGCGCGCCCCCGCCCGCCGCGCGCGCCGGACGGCGACTGCTGCTCGCGCACGGCACGCTG